>JARYHS010009186.1:96230962-96547550 GCA_031002005.1 Vandiemenella viatica
AACTGTGGACACTCAGTATACCGGAAGCCGACACACACAAACACATATCTACATGCCGAATCACACCACCATCCAGCGACAAAAAGAGGCATCCTCACGACCTTGTGTACAAGAGCGACGAAAGTGTGTGACGCGAATAGCTTGACAACGGAGTTGGAAGCGCTGCAACAAACATTCAAGTCCAACGGCTACCACAATCATTGTATTAGACGGGCATTGCATGCAGCCACGACAGATAAGGACGCCAATTCAACATCTAATCAAGCCACCTCTCAGGAACGCCAAGTAGTTGTCTTAGCCTACATAAGTGGAGTTACTGACAGAATCGGGAAGCTGTTTAAAAAAGTCGACATAAAACCTGTCTACAAAGCGCACAGCAAGGTCAGTAACCAGCTTGTCAAGGCCAAGGACAGGCTGCCTCCACTACAGCTGGCCGTGGTCTATGAGATTCCGTGCATGTGTGGTTGGATGTACATAGGAGAGACGGGCCGCACTATAAGTGAGAGGCTGCGTGAGCACATCCGCGATTATAAATCTAATAACTTTAACAAATCCGCCATTGCAAGGCATGCAGCCGAAACCAATCACGCCATTGATTTCGAAAATACCACCCTGATAGTGCGCAAGGATAAATGGTGGCTAAGGAGGGTAAATGAGGCATTAGAAATTGCTAGACGCCCAAATAACATTAACGAAGACAACGGGCTGAAATTACACGATGCCTGGCGTTCGCTGGTGCGAACGGAGCATGTCACGTGTCGCCTCCCACCAGACCGCGCCACGCCCCACCAGGCAAACTAAACACGTGACGGCTCGGACCTTTTGATTGGCCGGGCAAATCGAACCATCCAGACGGGCACTGGCCTTGCCTATAAAACAAGACCACTCACTGATCGAAGACGCAGTTCTGCCTGGATGAAGACCCCAGTACGAGGGTCAAAACGTCGGCTACAATGAACATGACACGGTGCCACCTGGACAGCCAAGAATCAACTGACTCTACGATTACACATTTACAGTATTTTGTTTTAAAACCTTATGCATTTGGTACCTTACCATATGTTTTTCACTTATCACAATGTTCAACTTTGCTGTGTGATGGGTTATCCTTTGTCATTTATATTGCCTAAAAGCAATTTTCTTTTTCCTTAGAATCATTCATTTTTTTTTATGATATGAAGTTACATGTGAAAACCATGGAATATATACACATTACAAATATAAGTGTAGAGCTGTACCCTACAATCAAAAGCAAAGGCATTAGACCTGTATGGCCTAGATAGATTTTATTACTAAGTGACTTAAATTTACTCTCAATGCTACACTCATATGTAGTGATGTTGAGGCTGTTCAAGACTGTCTATAACACAAGACAATAATAGGCGTACTGTAACAGTGTTATAAAGATCACAAACAAATCAAGGATTTCTGGAAGATGTTTGTATATTTCTTACCACATAATTCATTGACTTTGTTTTAGCGAATTGGTAACATTATATTCTTATGAGAAATTTGTCCAGAAACTGATTCTATCCCAATGTAAAAAGTGTTGTTTACGAGTTGCTTATATTGAATGCAACTACTCAAAATTGTTTTGTCATTAATAAGATATTCTCAAAGAATACAGCTAAATTTGTAAGAGCTGATTGCTTAAATGATGAGGAGATGAAAATGTGAAGTGAGAAATAAATTGAACATCATTATTATTTTTTTTTTTTAAATGCAGTTGGGTGTGAAAGTTTATACTTTTTATTTTGTTTTTAGAAGTAATAAAATACAAATAAAACATGTTCATTTTTTTATTATTCCCCAATCTTGCACCCCCATATCTAACTTGAAAAACCACAGATATGTTTAAGTTCATATATTTTTAGTTTAATGTTAATTTTTATTTATTTTTGTTTATTTATAGTTTTGATATTTTGCAATGCTCATATATTTGCTCCAAATCACTACCCCCTCTCATTGTCCTCTGTTTGAATTTACACCTGCCATGAACCATGTTCCTTGCTCAGAGGTCACTATGTGATGCATTCTCCTACAGCACCCACACTTTGCTATGTTCTACTTTTTAATGAAGCGCTAAGACCCAAAAATTTCAATGTATTTGTGTCTATTACATGTGTTCACACAACACAGCCATCATCTAAAAGAGCGATGGGTCATTTTGTAATTCATATTTAGATAACCGATACTAGGCGAATAGCCACAGATAAACAGTCCACACCTGCAACTTGTACTTCCAATACGAGAACACACCAATGGCCATGATTCCAAAAATCTCAATGACTGCTATACTGTGAGAACAATCAGAGCTTTCCCTGATAGCACCATTGCATCAGAACTCTCTGGATATGGGAACTAGCATACCACAATATCGTAGATACCAGACACCCCCCTGGCCTTAACCACCAATAAAATCTTACCACTTAACCCATCACTTTTTAAAAATTACTTATTTCTACTTACATATTTGAAATATTAATAATTTTTTGCATCAGTTCTAGGTTCCCTTTGCCATATACATTAATTTTATCAGTGCTTGCAATATATTATCTTGGACATTGCTGATATACAGGGTGTCCACAAATGAATATCGGGGTTTTAATGCTTTATAAGATTTATTACATTATCCTTACAGTTATAAATGATATGTCAAATGAAAGAGCAACTCAAACAGTTTTATATACAAGCTTACAAGTGTTCTATGTGGGCACCATTTGTCACACGGCACACATCAAGTCTGTAGCCGAGTTCTTCCCAAACGTTGAGCAGTGTGTCTTCAGTAACTGTTGCAACAGCTGCTTCAATCCTCTGTCGTAATTCAAGGAGGTCGGCTGGTAACGGAGGCACATACACACGATCCTTGATGAAACCCCAAAGGTAGAAATCGCATGGCGTTAGGTCAGGTGAACGTGGAGGCCACGCATAGCAAGCTCTGTCATTGGGCCCCTTGCGGCCAATCCAGCGGTCGGGTACAGTTACGTTCAACCAACCGCGTACTTCGTTATGCCAGTGAGGTGGCGCACCATCTTGCTGGAAAATGAAGTTCTCTGGTTCATATTGTTCCAACTGAGGGAAGAGCCATTGCTCTAGTGTATCAAGGTAAGAAGTACCAGTTACAGTCGGTTCATCAAAAAAGAAAGGTCCGTAAACTTTCCGCCGGGATACGGCACAAAAAACATTGATTTTAGGGGAGTCTCGTTGCACTTGTACGATCTCTTGAGGATTTTCTGAGCCCCAGATCCGCACATTATGAGTGTTAACATGTCCACTGAGGTGAAAGGTCGATTCATCACTGAAGACAACATGATGTAGAAAATCTTCATCGTCATGTAACAACATTTCGTTAGCGAATTTGGCACGTAAACCATGGTCTGCAGGCTTTAGAGCCTGTAACAACTGTAAACGGTAAGGACGTAGTTGCAAGCGTTTCCTTAAAACTTTCCAAACAGTCGACTTAGAAATTTCTAATTCGCGACTAGCCTTCCGAACAGATTTCTTTGGGCTACGAGTGAACGACTCTCTCACTCGCTCAACAGTCTCTTCGCTAACTCTTGGTCGTCCCGCGCTCTTCCCTTTACAAAGGCAGCCTGTATCTTCAAACTGATGATACCATCTACGGATGTTATTGTCACTTGGAGGATCACGCCGAACTTAATGCGGAACGCACGCTGCACAGTAACTACAGATTCAGTCTTTGCAAACTGTAAAACACAAAACGCTTTCTCTTCACTAGTCGCCATCTTTGCTACTACCGCATTCTAGCGGATCGCAGCGGAAACATTTCACGCACATGCGCACTAGTGCCAACGAACAAAACTGTTTGAGTTGCTCTTTCATTTGACATATCATTTATAACTGTAAGGATAATGTAATAAATCTTATAAAGCATTAAAACCCCGATATTCATTTGTGGACACCCTGTATTGATAATTCCTCCTTAGCAGTTCACCAACCATTTCTCCCACCATCTAACCAGTAATGGGGTAACGATCTGTATGCACAGACATCCAGAATCAAACAGCTCATGAAGAAGGTTATTACCAAAATATTGTATTTGCATGTCCGCCTTATGTTTTTTCTCAATGCAGCTGTCAACTTTGGTATGTGATGGGTTAATTTCCCTTCCTTTTATTATTTATGTTTAGATATTAGTTACATATTATTTTTAACTTACAAGAACCACTGCATCATCCAGAAATTCAGTTGAAATGTTTCGGAACACCATGTTGTCATCATTTACTTCCCTGAAAAAATACAAAGAAATTTCTACTTACTCATATTGATTACAAAGAATAGTAATCTCAAATAGTTAATTGAAATAATTATGATAGTTAAAATGCTGCTATGCATTGAAAATAAAAATGGTTAATAAGGTACACAGAATAGATACTTAATTAACAACATAACGTTAAAGACACAGAAAAAAGCCATAAAGTTACTCAAGTATCACTGATTAAGGCAGACATATACAGTGCCCTCCCTCTGCTCTATTATAATCACATGTATGTTCTCATAGCTGATGAGGGGCTAGTACATGATAATAGCAATATTGTGTCCCCTATGTGTGCACTCATCAACCTGACATAATCTAAGCAGGTAAGCTGTGGTAGACACCGCTTCTAAGGAAAAAAAAAATAAACTGGTAGTAAAATAAATAAATTAATTAAAAAACTAAAAAATTAAAATAAACTACTGGTTATAATAGATGACAGCAAGATAGTATTAACACAAATAAGTAAATGAACATGCAGGAAACGTTGAAATTTTCTCAATACAAGAGCTTGGCATGGACAAAACTTGTGGTTTATTTCCTTATCTTTGTGTGTATATATATAGTCAATAAATTGATGCCAATCATCCAAATAATGGAGAGTCTTCGTTAGTAAACTTCTAATTGTCTCATCTATTTGCATGAATAAGGTTTACTAAGGAAAAACTAAATATGTATTTGTCTTTTTGATTTTGTCATTAGCATCTTGCTTTCACCTTTCATAAGTGTTGGGTGTACCTACCTTACCCATCTTCATTACTGTTATTGTCTAAAATCATTTTCTCTCTCATTACTATAAAACATCAGTTATACATTTGTGTATTTATAGTTTCTATGCTGTGCAACCATCAACAATGATAAGTAATGGTTCATCTCTCTTATCTTGTTTATATCTACATTTGTTAATTATTTTTATTGTAACTACTACCAATGTGTTAGACAACTACTTTTTTCCCTATAGTGTCATGTGTGTTAGTGTGTTATTGCTGTTTCCATGCCATCTTGCCCACAAATGATATGTTAACCACTGTTACTCCTCCATTTTCTTATTTATATCAATATATGTTTACATTCTCTACTTCATTAATATTGCCAGCTTTCTGTTCTCTCATGATACTGACAATATTTTTACCCTCCTATCCATCATCAACTTTTTCAATTGCAGCAGTACCATTTCTGTCTGAATGAACAATCTTATTAATGGTAAAGGGAATTTCATCAAAACTTTCATGTTTTTTATTTTATTTTTCAATGATGCTGTACCTTATATAGCAAGAAGTAGCTTTCCTATCTATACTTTTCATAATAAGTAATTGTAACATTGGCACATGCTGTGAAGAATAATTATATGAAGAAAATTTTACAGACAGTTTAAACATATTAAAATAATATAGCACTAGGCAGAGACCTGCAATATGACAGTAATGAACAAATTCTAACATGGTACAGCATCCATTTTTTAAATGCCTTTTAGCATCTAGGCCATACAGCCAGCTCGATAGTAATTTTTTCCCAGCTAATTAGACACACCATAGGACGGACATGACATTCACAGAAACAACTCTTAAACACCCATGCCCACAGCCGGACTAGAACCGGCGACCTGCAGCACACGGAGTTAGCACTCTAGCCCCTATGCAACTGAGGCTGACCTACAGTATCTTACTTCCAAAACATTTTCCAAGAGCTAGCAGTATGAATAAACATTAATCACTGCTAGATAATCTGATCAATTATACTGCTGAATTAAAATATCTAGAGGTATTTATTACTACAAGGGTATAGAGAAATTTAAATCTTGTGTACAGTGCATATTCATCACAGTGAAACATGCCTTACCAAAGAAGGTTTAAATTTGAACTGTAAGAAACATTCTGATTATCTTTATGAGGTTTCACAGCTTTTAAAATTTAGTACAGAATACCAAAATATAAATGCAAAAAGTAGGTTGAATGAAGATCTGAAAAATAAAAATTTATGCATAAATATTTTAGCAGGGAAACCATAAATCAAGAACCTAAAAGACACGTAGTAAATATCTACAAAGCCTCAGAATCAAGTAGCTCTATCTTTTTTAGTTCATTAAAAATATAATGAAGGATAGAAGTTGGTAAATGTGACTTAGAAGACTGATACTGGTAAAGAGACATTGTTAACAGTTTGGGTCAATTTAATTATAAATATGTTTGGCAGAAAAGTGCAATTTTTACATTAATTTCTTCCTACCACTTCACTGTTGTAATAAGCCTTTGAAGTAATATACATTTGTGTTTGTATGTGTGGCCCACAACTTCAAATATTCTCCTATGTACTGCCACCCTGATTATGGACTCTTGGTATTTCAGCTAGACTAATGCTGTTATGTTTCCCACTTTCCAAGAAAAAGAGGTATCGATGATATGTTATCACAGTAATCACAGTAATCACTTTGGCATACTTCTTCACCTGATGAAGACAGTGAAGATAGTTTTGAAACATTGTGCATGGCAGAATATATCCCACCAAACACCAGAGAATTTTTTTAGACATTAATCACTAATCACACACAATACGCAGAAATTTAACACCACTCACTACATCCATTATGTTCTATCATTATGAATGATATCAGCAGTAAAAGCTTCAGTAAAGAAATTATTTATTAGTTGTAGATGAACGACTGCTAAATTTCATGAGAGTTGCGAGAAACACTGATAAACTTGTGAAAAACGTTACCTACTTGTAAGGTATCCCTCATTCTATTTTCAAGATTTAGTTAGATTCCGGCCAAGTATGGGGTTCGTTTTAGTATCCGATACCACACGTGAAATCGAGATAAACAACACTTGTAGTACAATAAAGTGAATAAATAATACATGGTAACCATAAATAAGAAGTTTCAGGAAAATTATAAGCAATAAACTCACCTAAATGAGCGTAATCAGTAATAATCCATGAAGCAGAAAATGCAAGTTTGTAAACACTACCATAGCACTAATACTCCACTAAAATAAACACTGTAAAGCACTTTCATAATTAGAATTTCACCAGTTGATATTAAATGCACTAATAACTCGCAGCTCCAGACCGATTTAAAGTACTAAATATGGAATTTAAATGCATCTCCACATGGGAGCTAGTCACATTTAATTCCACCACATCTAAACAACTTCAAAGCTTTAAAAGTAAATATAACCAAGTAAAAATAAATAGCCAGTTAATATTTTGTAAGTTTCCGGTAACAATCAACCAATAAATTGAAATATCAGTAAATAACAGTTAACCGGTAATGGCGACGTAAAAACCGAAACTTTAGAAATTAATAACTCAGAAACTAACAGGTTTAGCGGACTAAAAACTTCTCTAAAGTGCTTAAAATAAATAAAGGTTCAATTTAAATTTAGTCTCAAGACACAACCGACTTTCAGGAAAAAGCAGAATATTTGGCTTCACAATGGAAAAACTGGGAAACTTAGGAATTCCATAACTCCCGTTAGAATTAACCGATTTGGAAGATTTTTGCACGGTTGAGCTCAGCAGAGACGGGAGAGCACTTCTAAAATAACTTAAAGCACGAAATCTAAAATTTTTGACGGTCCGTTTTTTGTACACAGATTTTTGAAATGACTACGTAATCCAGTGTAGCAACACACCCCAACTAAATAAATCCATAACTCCGTTCTGGAGCACTTAAATCATTATTACCAAGAGACAGTAAACACGTATTTTTGCGTGATCTACACACCATGAATTTCTGGTAAACATCGGGAGATAAATCAAATATTTCTATGTCTTTTTTGACCACTTTAGTCCTAGTCTGATATAGGGAATTGCGGCGCCATGACGCGTCACTTTGGCTTGGATAGTGAGAGAAGCAGGATGTATGCTGGTTAGATTGAGGCGAGCGAGCCTCGGGTGACTTAGGCATGAAATTCTATGGCGGATAGACGCCATATTGTGATTTTTCAGTTACATAGTAAAATGTTGGGAATTTGAACTTTGAATTTTACTGGGGGAATTATCGGTTCGTGTTATGCTTCGCAACTTGCAATTTTCGTGTGATGATATTCCGATGCCTTGCTAACTGAACAGTTGTAATACAGTGACAATTTTGAATATATGTGAATAGTGAAACTTCAAACCTGACTTTCATTTAATAGTATACCTTCCTGTTTGGGGAATAACGAACAGGTGGCGACCATCTTGAAAACCAGTTAGCATTTTCCTTAGGCAATTCACGGTCAACAAACTATTTTAAGAACTTCAAGTATTCTCCAGTGATAAGTAAGTGAACTATAGTTAAGGAACGTAAAGCTGATATCCACCCCCGGGATCCAGTTAGGTTCCTTACATACTGCTATTTTATCCACAAAGTACTTGAGAAGCAAATTTATTCTACTAGATACAACCCCACCCCGCTCTTAACTTCTACCCTAGACCTCCAAATGTCAGGTGAAACCTCAAAACCTGATATTCATAATAAATTCTATCCCCATCTTCAAAGCTATCGGTTCTGTAACCACCTTAAGCTTCTCCTCAACTTTTTTCTTATCTACAAAACACACAACCTGCTTCAGGCTGTAATGTGTGATTCCCACTGCTTCTATTACCACCAGCAAAAAAAAAAAAAAAAAAAAAAAAAAAAAAAAAAAAAAAAAAAAAAAAAAGTCACAGGCAGACAGAATACTTCCAAAATCTGGGTCATGTAGCTGCTATTCGTTTAATTTTTTCTTAACTCTGGTGACACTGATAACTCATTTAAAGCAATAGCCCTCAAGTCCTTCCTGAATTCACTATTTCTTGTGATATCTGCAGAAAGGAACAAGCTTATCATCATTTCAAGGAAATGTGACATCCAGCGTTAATCTCTGATGGCTTCCTTCTAGTTCCCAAGACCCTCGTCTTTAAATTAGTCACTTATGAAAATATTTTTTCTAATGAAAACTATTATTTACATTTGTATTTTTCCTTCATTACAATGAAACTATTTCTCTTAAAATGTTTTCTACAAAGCCTCCCCTCCAAATAAAATCACCGAGCGGGCGGTGTAACGGTTAGCGTTCTTGCCTCGCATTTGGGAGGACGGCGGTTCGAATTCCCGTCAGGGTATCCAGATTTGGGTTTTCCAAGGTTTCCCCAAATCACTCCAGGCGAATACCGGGATGCTTCCTTCAAAAGGCCATGGCCGAATTCCTTTCCGTTCCTTGTCCCCAATCCCATCCCGCCTCTAATGACCTCGACGTCGGCGTAAAGCCATAAGTAAAAAACAAAAAAACACACACACACACAACACCGTGTTGCTTAAAACTTTAGGTCACCCCACGAATAATAGTTGAAATTACCCAACATGCGATACAAGACAAACGAAGTAATTTTATAAAGAACATTTGATTTTTTCCCTTTATATATCATAATTGATCATGACGATTGTATTTGCGAGACAAGCTGCGTATAATCTGTCCAGAAACGTAGTTAGGTGATTTTTTTTTTTCTTTGGTACAGTTACAAATAGCCAAGACGTGCAGAAAAAAAAATCTACGATTACATGTTACCCGCGGGAAAGATTATACAAACACAGTTCCCTCTCGGCCAGCTTACCCAGGGCAACTACAGGAAACGAATTTTCAGTCTGCAGCTCTTGTTGCAGCCTTTTACGGTCAACCAACGCGTGCTCGCGTGTCCTCCATCACGGAGTGGTCGTACATGATCACTGGGGTGACACGAAAACTCGGTCACACTCCATTAAACTAATAAGAGAAGCTTTTGCTACATTTACTCAGTAGTAAGCAGGTCCTCAAGTAACAAAACCTGTGTCTGTACATACCTTTTAACTTTCAGTAAATAACTTTCTGATTGTAAAAAAAATTATACACGTTTTTGCTAAGTTGTGTGTGAAACTGAATGGATATTGTATGAGACTTAGTGTATCACGAAGGTGCGTGTATGTGCTGCTTTTAGCAGTTCGTTCGTACCGCATAAGGTTATTTGTCTGCTGCCAAACGCACGATTCCAGTTTGTTTGTTTAATTATTTTCAAACAGCTGGTCGGTGAAGTGTGCTTTCAGTTGAGATGAGATGCGTAAATCATGAGCCAAAAGGTCTGGCTCTGACAACTGAATAAAGGAAATATGAGCTAAATACACCGATCCAGGAGTGGGAGTTTTATAATGCGGCATGTGAATCTGCTAATAGCGAATTGTTATCGTTCGATGTTCATTTTTGCCTATGGTTTACACCTCGCCGACGTCATTAGAGGGAGGAAAGGAACGAGTGGGAATTCGGCCATGGCCTTTTAAAGTAACCATACCGGCAGTCTTCTGAAGTGAATTTGGGAAATCATGGGAAGTCTAAATCTGGATGGCTGGACGGGGAATTTAACCCACGTCCTCCCGAATGCGAGGCCATAGCGGTTCCTCTCACCCCCATGCTGAAACAGCGACAATGTGCTCTTCCGACCCCGTTGGTTGGCTCTAATATGTTAGTCAAGTGTTGGATTTTGGTTTGTAGGTAAGGGAGATACGGATTGCAATAAATTAACAAGAAAAGTGCTAAATGTTTTACCAAAAACGTAGAAGAATTTAAAATTAAAATCCGTAAATGGCAAAAGTAGACGGGCAGAGGAATTTACTCTCAAAGGATATAACACAATTAAAAAACGATAAGAATTAAGGGTAAATAGATAATTACGGAAACTCCCAGCGAAATATTCGCTTCATCTAAAAAAGTAATTACAGAAATACACAGCAAATTATTGAAATTATGGAACAACGTCATTCGTTATCAAAGAACGGTGAACCCTTGGTAACATCAGTGCAGATATCATCTTCTAACGATTTCCAATTTTCTGCCTTTTCATGCGATGCTAAAAAAATGAAGTGACACTAGGAGAAAATATGTTCTATGCCACAGAGATTGTTCTCAGCTTTCAGTAGCCAATGAAATGAAACCAAGACCCACCAAACTTGGTGGTGTAACGGTTAGCGTTCTGGCCTCGCATTCGGGTGGACGCCGGTTCGAATCCCCACCCGGCATCCAGATTTGGGTTTTCCATGTTTTCTCAAATCACTGCAGGCAAATGCCGGGAGGCTTCCTTTAAAAGGCCATGGCCAAATTCCTTCCCATTCCTTGCCCCCCCCCCCCATCCTTTCCCCCCATCTTCTTCCGTCTCTAAAGACCTCGCTGTTAAGAGACGTTAAGCAGAAAAAACGAAAAAGAAACCGAGACTGCTCCCTGATATTGTTTCTGATCTGATGACTGGGTATCTGCGTCATTTATGTAGAGCTTGGCGGAAGTTGCAGACCACCAATTTCGAAACAGAAAGCAACACGGCAGCCCGTAACGTCGAGCGGACGTAATTAAAATTCACTCAGCAGCGCAACCGCATGTTGTTTGCACACGGTGCTGACTTCTGGACCGTCACGGGGTATACCTTGTATCTGATGCACACAACATACATTCTCAGAGATCAGAATTGATGCTTTTAGATGTTTTCTTACAGCTGTTAGTAGCTTATACTACATCGTTTTACAGATTTTCAAGTATCAGATATATCTAAAAAAAAAAAAAAAAAAAGTGTGATGCACTTCGCTTGGTTCCAACTTCAGAAATGAGCCTCTTCTTGTTTCACAGTCAAACTGCTACTTTAATGAAAGGGAGACTTAATTTCCAGGAACGAACGAGAATGGTTTACTAGTTACAATTAAATTATGATGCAGCATTGCAAAAAGGTTCCGAAATCAGTTCAAGTACATAATTTCATATGCATACAGCTCGAGGAAAACGTTTTAAAAAATGTCGACAAATAATTGGAGGAAATCTTGAATAAAACCAGAGTACTTTTGCGAAAACACGTTTTAGGAATCTCAGCATGCTACAAAAGTCACAGATGTTAACTACTAATGTCCTAGGCAAAATGAGTTACTTAGCTCAGGTATTACCAGCGCCTGACACTATTGCCGAAAATCTGCAGAAAGCTTTATGTTGGTATGTGTGCCAAATCGATATTTTCAAAGTGAAATTTGAATCTATGGCTCCCAAATCTGACGGGATGTTCGAATACTAGATGCAAGGTTCTACTGATACATGTAATAGATGAATAGATGAATTACAAACCACAAAGTACGAAAACTCCAGTATATCTAAAAACATAGGGAAATTTACATCATTTCAAGTTTATTTCTTAGAAAAAAGTTACTTCCGGGCGTGTTCTGATTTATCCCCCCCCCCCCCCAAAGAACACAAAGGATATTTACAAGAGACTTGTGTCAAAAGTCGGAAGGTATAACATTGAATTAAAATACCCTAACACTAATTGGCCTCGCGTATGGCGAACAGTTTTTTTGTGCACTCTTTTTGGTACAAAGTAATTAACGTATTGATACCAACAAATGAGAAACACATGAGAAATACATCTCTCAGTGACCAACAGATGTCGCAGATGCGGTAATACAGACATCCTTCAACACCACTTTTCGTGTGGCAAACCACAACTTATCTGTATATGGCTTAGAACAAAATTGGCACAACTGGATGGTTATATTATTATTATCGTATGCCAAGTACAAAACTGGATGGTACTACAGTACTTAGAATCTCAGTACAAGAAATCCTCAGGCTGGATTATGTCCGTCGACCGACACGGAAACAAAACGCTGCAACATGGCTGATGGGGTACACAGTATTGTACATTTGCCAACAGCAAGAGAAAAATTACATGAATTACATTTCCTTTAAGTAGAGAGGGTTTTTTCAAGACAACAACGTCTCCTCGTTATATCACCTCATATGGCAAACTAGTGCAGTTTTTGTAAAGGGTGAAAAATTTAGAGATTCAATGATGATAACTATGGAAAACCTTTTGTTTTTCCCCTCCTTATTATTGATGAGAATAAGAGAAATACTCACGAGCCGCCTTTTCCATGCCCGAGGTTTCGACAGCCATTTTGCAGCTCTCCCACTTACTTTACTTGATCAAATCTTAATAACCAACCCCACCACTGTTCGTACCGTCCGAGTGCCATGACCGTTTCACGTTTTTACTGTTCCCGTAAATATCTTTGCAATACAACGGACACTGTACTCAAAAATCACTTTTTATCACCATACTATATGGTAGTACACTTTTGGTCAGACATGTCTAAACTGTTTAGTGAACTCCCGGCACTACATCGGCGGGTGCTACAGTGCACTGGACCGGAATAAAAGCACAAGCGACGCTTTCTGTGCAGCCCCTTGGTGTTTGTTCTGCTGCCCACGACTTGCACTTCACAATTCAAAACTGTTGTTACCGTTTCCTGTAAATCCCGGCAGGTATCTTGTATATTACGTATAAACAATTTTAATTGCCTGCATTTACTAATAAATGTAGTTTCAATCGTTCAGACACTGCCACGACAGTTAGTTCCTTGATAGGATACACTGAATGAAATTAATTTCGTTTCTGAGCATAAATTAATCTCAAAAAATGTTAGGCCACAATTTTTAGAAGTGCTGTAAGGATATCGTTACCAATGCTAAATCAAGCACCAATTTCTGAAAACCAATATAAATTTTCTTATAAATTACCATCAGAAATCTCATGGAATGTTACGCCGCGTCTACTGTATCTATCGTTCCAACTTTTCTCCACAGTTTCCATCACCATCTTTGGTCCTCATCAGGCTTACTGTCTACTGCTAAGTCTACATATGTATGTCTCCGTTAGATTCTACGGAATACTGCACCCATAATGGTGATTCCATATTGTGATCGGTACGTCAGAGAAAAGTAAAAGCAAACGTGACGTTATATCCCAAAAGTTAATAGAAATGGGGCGACAAGTTGAAATAATTTTTAAATATTTATTAAATATTTGATAAATGTCTGAAAGGTAGGAACTATTAATAATAGTTAACTACTACCTGATCTTTGTGTTCGCGCACTTTTACCCTCTGTGATGGCTGTAGGGACAGCACTTGGTGGAATCTGAACCAAACGTACAATACACTCACTATGAGCAGCACGATGTTAGGAAGACTGCCTCGGGCGGAGCCTGTATCACGTCGGCATGGACCAGCTGTGGCGCTATTGATGTTGTGTTAACAGCGGGTAGACCGGCCGCAATGCTATCAGCCGCAGCCGGCACCCAGCGCTGTAGGCGCCAATCATGACGTCATGACAGGTGCCTGTGGAGGCAAGTGCTAACTCGCAACTAGTATTAATCTTCCCGAGTAGTGGCACTTGTATAGATAAAATGAAGCTACCCACTGTGAATAACGTCAGCTCATTAGCGACCACTTACTGACTGGGAACGAAAGAGTTGGCGTGAGAAGGAAAGTACTACGATTAAAAAGAATTTCGATACCGGCGTTTGTAACTCACATTAAGTATTTGTTTCCAGACCTCTACTATATTTCACTCCTTAGGTTGCATACCTTCACCTTTACCCGCTGAAAAATGTTTATGAAATTTATACATATGACCAATAGTTCCGATAATACTCTTAACAACATCAATAGCCGATTACTTGTTTGATCATTCTTCATTGTGACGACTTTGGTTCTAACATTTTAATGCTGGACAGTAATAACCTTTATGTAAGCAAATCACATGATGCACAGTTTTAATCTTGAGTTTTTGTGTAATTGTATTCTATTGAGTGAAAGAAAAATATCTTAACTTGGTTGTTTGCCCATATGATTCTCTTATTAATACGAAACTGTTGTTAGGAGTTTTCAGTTATAACTTCTGTAATACAGATAATAAAATTTCATATTACTCTAAAGTTGCAGCTTAACTTACATCAAAGTTCTTTGCATGATTATACGTTATAAATAATGTTTTGCTTTTACATTGTAGTAAACACATGTATCCGGTGCGTAGACGTGTTAATATCAAAGCAGATTCAAATGGTTTAAAATATTGAAACTAATCGCTAAAATTTACAATTCAGTCTTTATTAAATTCTATCGCTATGTCAGTCACTACCTGAAATTAAAAATTTTGTTAAGTTATAGGTGTGAATATGAAAAATATATGCAGGTGAACTTGTGTTACGTAGATTTAATACATTTGCTGCAATTGCTACAGTAATCACAAAAATAACCGTATAATGAAAGCAGCAGAAAAATTATAATATTAGTTACGTATTTAACAACTAATATTACAGCTACTGACGCACGAAGAATAATACTAAATGCAAGTATTCAAGAATGAAGATATTTCTCCTATAAATTAACACCTTATGACAAAGACCTACTCAATCCGTACGCATCTTGCAAGGTTAGAGGATGGGGGGTAAATGGAGTAAAAATTAAACACAATTACAGTTTTTTATTTATGCAATGATGAAAAAGCCAACTGGTTTATGTAGATCCATGACGACATGCTCTTTAAACTAAAGGTCAAGATAGAAGTTTATCCATAAAAATTTTGAATTATTGCTGAAAGAGTGTCAGTTGCAGAGGATTGTTTAATTTTTTGTTAAAGAGAATGGTCCTAACGGAAAAACTGAAGAGATATATGATGGTTAGCGTCTCGACAAATAGAGGACATAGAGTGTAATAATATGTGATGATAACGATGTTAAACCGGAATATGAAGAGGAGGAGAATTGCATCATACCAACTCGGACGATTATTTTACATAATATCGACGTGGCTTTTGAAACAATTCCTAATCGCCATATTGTGTACTAAAGTCCTTAGTTAAATCCAAACTTCTCTACAGTGCGTATGGAATGAGAACATAAGAAACTGTTAGTGAATCTTCGTCTCATAGAGACGTAAAACTCGGTGGATACTTAAGTGTATTTGGGAAGAGTAAACCTGCATGCACCGGCAATGGGTTTCCCTCTTCCTTCTACCCACAACAAACTACACTGATCGCAGACACCATCACGGTAATCTACACAAGCGGCACCTACACTTGGTAACGGATGTGGCACACACTTTCACTCCTAAATAACAGAAATGTCTTAGTTCTTCTACATTTGTTCCTACTTTTATACTGCCATTAGTACCACCGTGCGTAGTGTGGAGGGGTAATGATCTGGCTTCATATTCGGGAGGACGTAGAATCGAATCCCGGTCTGGCCAAGCAGATCGGTTTTTACCGTTGGCTTCCCCAATCCACACCAGGCGAATGCCAGAATGGTTACTTCAAAAGTTCATTTCCGGATTCCTTTTCATTCCTTGGCCCCTAGTCTTTTCCCGCCTTTAACCACCTCTACATCGAACAGGCGTAAAGCCATGAGGTAAAAAAGTTACTAATGTTTATTACCTTGGACTTTATATCGCTTAAATTTATCCTATAGTTGGACATAATTGGCAGTCATTCGACTATAAACGTCTTATAGTTGTTCTCTGGGTTACACGGTTCATCACATTGGATAAATACTAGAATTAAAATTTCAGAAATCTGAGTTATCTTGTTAATCATTAGACGTAATATTCCTACCATTGAGTGAAGATTTAGAAATAGCACAGAAAAATACTAACATTTATCAACTTGCAGTGACGGAAGTTTAGTGTACTGCAATCGTCGTCATGTTAGTGATAGAAAAAACATATTTATCCACACGAGTTCTAATGTATGAAAGAACCATTTTAAGTAAAGACAATAAAAGAAATGAATACTGCATTGACGTTATTAATTACCTGAGAGTAAATTGATAAGAAAAAAAGGTAAAGCAACTACCGTCTTCCACACTGAAAATCACTAACGTGGTTCACGTTTTGGTATAAGACGGATACACTACTTCTGGTCTCCTATCATTCGTCGAAAGTTCACAATTCAACGTGCCTCCAACAAAAATATTTTTGTTTCATCCGGCAATAATGATTCGTGTTAGTGGGTTATAAATGCAACATGAAATTCTTAATAATATACATAACGGATGTCGTTTGTTCATGTGAAATCGATAGTTCATTTGCTTATAAATAATAAAATGAAGATAGATTTTTATTCTAACATAGAAACTCATGTCCATTCCAACTGATGGCATTCTGGCCTCACATTCGGGAGGACGGCGGTTCGAATCTCCGTCTGGGCATCAGTTTTGGGTTTTCTATGGTTTTCCCAAATCACTCTAGGTGAAAGCCGGAATGCTTCCTTCAAAGGCCATAGCCGAATTACTTCCCGTTCCTTTTCCCCAGTCATTTGCCACTTCTAATGGCCTCGACGTCGACGAGGCGTAAAGCCATAAGCAAAATTAAATAAACAAAAAATCCAATTGATGACATTGCACTCCAACAGGATTCCCCAATGAGTTTGTTAGATATTTCTTTCGACAATCAGCTACCCTATTCTCTTTAACCCTGTCATACAGATGTATTTTACTTTTCAAAATCTGTTTTAGAGAACATTACAGTCACCTAAATAAGTATAAACAATGAGAGCGGTCTGTCAGCCTCTTTTATGTTCTGAAGAGCAGATAATTTTTTCGCTTGTCGATTTTATGGTCTTAAATAATTTTCACAGGTTCATAAAGTTTTTTCTTTCGACTGCTCATTTGGAGAACATTGTAAGCTGCTTGAGATTGGTTACAGACAATATAGTCAGTAATTTGTTTTAGCTATGTCATTCTTGATCTCCATTGCTGAATTAATTACCTTTTAATTCATTCCTTCTTTTCTATAATTTCTTCCGGACTTGGTTTCACATCCTTCTTTATTAATACGGCCATATATGTCATTTCAGTCAGAGGAGTTTTAAAATTTGGAGGTAGCACATTCTCTAATGTTTACATTTTTTTGTTCTCCTTAGCCCAAATTGTCTTACTGCCATGAACTAACAAACTACATACAAATATTTCGAGAAGATTTTCCTCAAGCTTTAGACTTTTGGATGCTTACAGCCTGTTATTACATATAGCTGCCAACATTTTGACAGGTGGCTCTAGCATGGAAAAAAAGCATGCCTCAGTACCTGTCGAAAATAGCAACCTTGAACGTGGATGTCGACCTGTATGGAATAACATAACTAGCTACTGATTCTATAGACGACCGCCGTTTTTTTTTAACTGTTCAAATGGGTAAAGTGCATATATTTCGCACTTTTTAATTATTCAAATCGAAAACGCGCGTAGGTTTTGCACTTTGAATTTCTGCCACGTAGTCAATTCTGGCTGCAAACTCAATGTCACCTCGCCTCACACCAGCTCGTTTCACAGCTCCCAGCAAAACGTGAAATTTGGTGGTTTTGGTCGTTGCGTCTTTCATTAATGCCTACTGGGAGACACGTGTCCTTCGGACAATGAACCTAACCAAACGAAGTCGCAGTTACTGCAATCTCCAAAGCTGGTTGCGGATAATTATTTACGAGCACATATAATTTACCTACTGTATGAATTTTTAGTCAAGCCACGTCGTTGCAACAAACTGTAATGTTAACTGCGTTCCTAAATATGGATTTACTGGTTAATTTCCATTTTAAAATACGTAAGGGAGTTGTTATTTCGGGGGATGGAAAGTTGTGTTGAAGAAAATATTGAAAATATGAAATTGCATCAACGATACGTCATACAATACATGATATGAACATTCAGTTACTAGATCGTTTAACAAACACAATGACTAAACGTAAAGAATAGTTAAAACTTTGAATGGGTCAAAACATACAGACTGAAAAAACAAAACGTGTTTGACAGTTGCCAATGAAAATTATTTACGGCTTAATACATTATTATAGCACGTGATGTGCTTTTCAGCAATAGTGGAATTTTATACCATTTCTGATATTAAAAATTTTAAAACCAAACTAGCTGAAACAAAATTTTGTGGGACTGAGACGTGAAATTATTCTGTGCTCTTCAGGCGTTCTTAAAATCAAAGTCAATCTGGAAATGTAACGCAATGATTGAAGATTAACACCACCTTGCCATGTCAAATATGTCTACGTTCTACGTAGCTAAGTTCGTGTCTTCTCCACATCACCAACGAACTATGATACAACAATTGATAAATCAGCTGAAGATACGTTGCCTTCCCCGACACACTTGGGCGAGATCATCTCTAAATACTCAGGATAAGACTGGTGTACTCTGAACTACTCAGTTCTCTAACTGGAAAACTGGAGCTGCAGTCCGAACTTCGTCTCCACTTTAGATGCAATCATCAAGTACTCAAAAGTCACTCTCTATCCTCCTCCTTGCATCCCTCTTCAGCGGAAAGTTCCAGTTACTAATCGCGGCCCCCGAAAGAGCCAATCAGATGTTATCAGCCAGTCGTCCTCCGCTGTGGTTGGATCATACACGGAAAAAAAACCTGCGTCATGATGTGTCACTCGCGATTGACGGGAATCTCTCATTTACTCTTCTCGTCTGTACGAACAGCTTGATTTGGGAGAGTTCATAAACTATGTAGCACCATTTTGGCCTCCCCATCCGTTCCCCTCCCCCCCCCCCCCCGGGTAGCTTGTAATGTCTTTTGCCTCTACTTCCCCCCCCCCTCCCCTCGTAACACGTAGTCTTTTTTCTATCGTTTCCAGAAGGCATTTTGTAATGCTTCCTCTTGTCAGGACTATCGTAAGTTCAGGCCCGCCGATAGCTGTTAGAGCTCCCGCGTGCAATACCGATTATGCCGCCCCGTGTCTAACTACAGTTAGTGGTGGATCTAGGAAATTTCCGAACCGGGTAAAAAAGCTGTGAGATTGCCGCCCCTTCGAATGTAAATTTCGTCATTTCGTCCCGGTGACAATGGAGTGGCAACTATCGCATGGCGGCGACTGTCGATCACTCGTTTTGCCGCCCCCCTTGATGTGCCGCCCGCGTGCGATGCACGCCTTGCACGCCCGCTTACGGCGGGACTGCGTAAATTCCATACGGAGATAATTAAATGACGAAAATAAATATTCACATGCTGTTGTGTGATCTGTACCTTATTTTAACTGTGAAAAATACGAGTATGAATGAAAAGCTACGTGGCTTGGGTTTGAACCCTCCCCCCTCTCTAAGTAACTAAGCGTAGCTTTCTACCAAACCCTTCACTCCCATTAGACCGATCCACGCTCCCTCTGGTCTTCAAACGCGCCTATCCTCGGCGTCTTTTCGTAAACTTTTCGATGTTCAACGTAACTACTCGTGGCGTGTCCTACTCTCCATACCTGGTTGGCGAGCGAAGCCAGTTCATTTTATTTTCATCCCTCGGTTTACTACGGAATTCGTCAATCGCCCCGCCTGACTCGTGTCTGGCGTATGGTGTGTCATTTCAGTTACACGATACAACATTTTTACGAACACCAATAAACATTACCTGTTGTTACATAAAGATCACTCATTTCAAGTACGTAAATACCGTTTGATATCACTCTTAATGTCAATAAAAAGGTTGATTATGAACCGCGTCCAATGAATTAATGATTTTTACTATTAGAGAGTGAGGATACCGATAACATAACATTTCACACGTTTTTAAACTTTGTTGGTGTAGTTCTTCACTGCTTGCCTTCATTTCCTTCTCTTCTTTATCACTTCAATAACAAGTCCTCAATTATCACTCTAATATGTGACATACTCTGACTTCTGTTCATCTGCGCCAACTTTTTCCATATGTCTCTGAATGTAATAAGCGCATGCTCTCGTCAGTTTTATGAGATTCTTCTACAACTGCAGTTCTTCATCCATAAGTTATAAAATCTACTCATTTCATAAATCATTAGTCTTATCGACTCTGAAGAGTCATCGACAACATCGATCGTTGTGTGAGATTAGTTAGAATCTGGCACTGGTAATTAGTTGGAGCTCGTTTTCAGGCATTTGTGAGGACACGAGGCCTCTTAAGAAAATAACGAAATTTTTTTTGAATTACGCAGCAACATTTCGTCTTACAAGTTGCAGTTTGCAGCACTGCGTTCACCATGAACTACGGAGTAACCTGTTTCTGTTTTTTGCAGATTATCTCTATTAATTAACTTTTATCGTTCTTTGTTTGGTGTTTTAGTTTTGATGACAGTTTTTCAAACGTACGATTTACGAGAGTAACGCCGCTACATTATATTTTGACTGGCAGTGGCTCCATCGTGAAAATTGGCAAGCGACGTTACAGCACAACTATTTACAGGCGCCTATTACAGACGTTATCTCTACAGATTGAACAAGAAATGTTTCTGGGGAACGTCTCCTCAAAGTCACTGACTACCTTCGTATTAGTTGTTAGCTTCAGACACTAATATTAATTTTGAATATAAGTTTCTAGGATAGCGTATCACATAGTTATATTGATGTCAGGATCCTAGTGTTAAAATATTCTAAATTTATGAAGGGATAAATGAAGACTACCTGGTCGTATTTACTTCACAAATTTAGAAAATGGAATATTGTCTAAGAAGTAATAAATTATAAAAAACGTTTAAATTACTTAATAAAGTTTCGGGGATGTGTACAGAAAGATGTATGTTATTCAGGTAAATTCTGACTCTTATTACAAACTAACTGTGGATAATTTAATAATTCCAAAAATAAATAGAGTATGCCAACAGCTAGGACAGAAAGCAGTTAAAATATCCGTGGATTAAGTCGGTGGCACCTGCGAAACAACGAAATTTCGGGACGATTCTTCAACAAAACAAAGAAGCACGGAGAACCGCTTATTGTTTGTGTTACTAGTGCGGCTGCTTGACATAATGCGGGGCCGTTGACGTCTGCTTGTCCATGGCGAGACGCGACCACAATGGCTGTTGTGTTCCCGCAGCGGAGCAGCCCCAAGGCACAGTCAGCGCTCCGCTCTAATGGAGCCGACCCACCCCCGCCACCCTCCCAAGACAACAATAGCCTGCGACCTCCGCCCCCATTGATCGCCTCCGACTTACCGTTACAATTAGTTTACCAAACGACCCCCGACCTTTCTCGACGCGATGGCCAATAAACAGAATAATCCAATAGGGTCAACTCCCCCCCACCCCTCACTTTACCTTCCCAGCTACGGGCTGGCCGCAACAGATTGCTGTTTCTGATCGATCTCTCCAGTTTAACTCCTATTACAGAGAAAGCTATGACATTATAGCAACAGTGAAGGCCTCTGCTTCACTAAAATATCCCGAAGGAAATTGTCCCCTAAAATTATGTATTGGTGTATCCTAAACAAGATGATCTCTTGTCAGCTGTCGGGTGTTGAGTCTATTGATCAATATCTGGAGATAGAAAATCTGAAAATATGTGTTACTTTGAGGAGAAAGGATGCATCCTTTAGATAGAAGTTTATTCCTGAAACGTTCACTGCATTGATCAGATGTATACCAGCTCTGGGTTACTGTTAAATAAGAAAGAAATAAAGATAAAGTATTGTATCTTTGTTTCGACGTTCATCGAGACAAAACTACTGATAATGAAAAGTATCATTAAATTTTTTACCATTGACCTGTGACTTGCAAATTTTTCAACAAAAATTATTCAGAAGTTGGGGTGAAATAGTGATTAAGGAAAGAGGGAAAAGAAAAGAACAAAAAATAAGAAACACGGAAACATTTGAGCTAAGCATAGCTTTCATAATGAAATTGGAAGTATTGTAGCCGATTCAATTTATTCCATCGGTTGTAGTTATGAATTTTGAACAAGAGTACCTGAAATTTTTTGTAAAATGTCTTAGCCTTCATGTTGAGACTTTCATTGTTTTTGTTATGTATAAAACCATCAACGTCGTCGTCATCGAAATATCTTTTTTTTTTTTCAATGGAGAGCCTCACGTTAGAGTGTCACTAAATACCGCTGCGATGATTAATTTTGTGGCTTTTAACTACGTTTAACGGATTTTATATTAATTAGTAATTTCACTGTTAGCGATACTAATGATTTTTGATTGATGGACTTATTTGACAGTCGGAATTGCATATTCCAACCGAAGATGCAATTCACTCCCTAAAACCGAATCCGGTGGATCAGCATAGCGCTGGAGCCTGGCAGTCAGGAGAACGCTGGTTCGAATTCCCGTCCGGCGATCCAAATTTTTGTTTTTCTTGGTTTCAAAAAAATCTCTGCAGGAGAATGCAAAGATCGTTCCTTCTAAAAGACCATGGGCGAATAACTTCCCATTCCTTGTCCCAAATCCAGCCACTTTTTAATTGTGAAAAAACAACTAACCAATACATAGTTTTAATTGAAATGGTTATGACATTGTTATCGCACTGAAATGGAAAAAAAAACATTGATCTGTAAAGAATCAGCTGTTGAACAATAGACAGGAAATTGAGAAGATGTTTTCACTATCAGTTACCTGACTTGCCTGGTGTAATTGCTATCAATTATTTCACATACTGATTTTTCCGTAGAACGTGCTGCATTAGCCTCTCTGTCCGGCAATCTTGAACTGCTGTCTGCTGAAGCCTGGTGGTCTATAGAGGAAAACACTCTAGAACCAAATATTACGTCAGTTCTTCGCCGAATCGAAGTCCGCATAAGTACCTTTCCCGTTAACGGTCGGAACCCGATCAGCGATTGGCATGATGGAAACGTCTTCGTTAAAAACTATCCCAGAATATTTTTATCAAGTTTTCTTTTCGTAGAATTTCATTTTAATTTAAACAAGTCAATTTAGTTAAAATATTGGGTAAATCTTTACGGCTGTGAAATCTTGGAATAACATTAGTGATTTTGTTTTTCCTGCGCTGAATTAAATATGAAAATTCATGTGAACATATCATAACGTTTTGGCCTTTAAAACTATTTTGGTGCTGAGGCCACACCCAAAACACTATCACGAAAGTACACTAGTTAGTAAGAAATGTGTATGGTTTGCAGTTGTATGGGGTTTCACAAACTCGAAACAAAGATTACATCTAGTGGCTTTCGATGTCGGCAAGGAAGCAAAAAAGGAATTCGAAAAAATCTCTTCATTTGTCTTCTCTTGATCTCACATTAAGTTCACTTGCTTTCCCTGTAAAATTTACTTGTGCTCCAAACTTTATTACTTACTAATATAGTGCAATGAAAGCTTGAGTTGTGATGGTAATTTCATCAGTAAATATATATGTATGAAATGTGAAAGAGGTTTTGATAGTTAACTGCCATGCTCTTGTCGTTGCAAGTTCCGAGTGACGTCCGCGGAAGTCACTTGACAAAATGAAGTTTGCAGAGATGTCTCCAGACAATGTTTGTTGCTATCTAATCCTAGGGCTCCAAGTTTTCATTACTGTAATTGAGTTGACAGTACGTGTTGTGTTATCTGACCATACGACAGGTGCCTCTAATAAAACACGTCACGTCATTGATTCCTGCAGTAGATAGTTGTTGCTTGAAATCCCATAGCAGTCCATTTAATAGTTTCGTACCAATCACTTAACCACCAAATTGTTTCCATTCTTCTTCACTATCGCCTTTCCTAATTTCATCAGCCGCTTGACTGTTATTTGTAAAGTGCAGCACTTACTTTAATAAATAAATACTCATCAACTGTAATAAAAATTATGCCTATGTAATCGGAAATAAATGTAAATCCTAATTTTTGAAAGTTTGATGTACAATCGTGATTATTATTTTTATTTATTTTTTTTTTTTGGCAGCGGAGAGCTTCAATAACAAGATTAACCTGTCACTATAGACGAACTACACGGGGTTGCCATTTGTCGTAGTGTTAGACTTTCTTGGAAGAACAAAAAGCTTACATCATATATCAGGCACTACTGTATTCACTTTACTTATTTGCAGTTTAAAAGGTTAATTAGCGTCATTTCTTCCTCAAAGACATATTAATATCACCAGTTAAGAAGTTAAAAAGAGATTCTCTTTTTCTTTTGCTGATTGAAGTTGTCAATAATATCACACTGACAAAATATTAAAGATATATTTTTGTAAACTGCGAAACTGAATGAAATTGCATTAGGTAATTTCAATCAAACCAATTTTCTTTGGGCTGGTAGACATGATGGTGATTTCGTTGGGTATTTTGGACGAAGAAACAGTATCCCGTATTATTTGACAACTATCCAATCGACGTCTTCCACCAAGACGAATGCGGTCGTCCTAGATACGAATGACGCAAAAAGACGTCGGATGCTGCATATAGAACACTGCGCCTCGTATGATAGATTTCGGATCATCGGATAAGTGCATCAACATTATGACCCACAGAGTATATTTCAGTAGCGAATAATCAGGTTTTTAGTTGGATCGGGAGATTGCCCTGCAATGTCATATTCAAGGCGACAATCGTATTTTCTTGAGCGGATGCGATTTGTTTGCCAGAATTGGTCCCTTTCTTCTCTCTTACTGCTACTACGAGAGGCATGAAGTTATTCGCGTGTAATGTCTCTCTTGCTTAAAAGCCTATTCTGACGCGGCCATGTCATCTCGGATCCTAGATGACTACCTCCACGCGGTGAGCTCTGAGAGGAGTGTTGATGACCTCCAGGTATTCCCGGAATGTCCCATTGAAGCAGAGGAGTCTCTTGGACAAGAGATCTAGGCTAACGGGTGGTCAGACACAGCCGCTAGAACTTTACCTACAGAGTTTATAAAACTGTTCGTTATACTACGACATTGTCTAGCATTTATTTTAGAATTTCCACACCTGCAAATTTTTTCCACCTTATGGCTTTACGCCTCGTTTACGTCGAGGTCATTAGAGGCGGAAAGGACAAAACATTAATTAATTTAGGGTTCGGATCTTTAGGACCAAAACACAGAGTAATGTGCAGGCAAATATCACCTTAAAATCGGTTAATATGGCCTGAAAAATACAAAATATGACCAAACATTTATATTTACTATACATCAAAAATGCTCAATTACACATCATTTATTTTATCTAGTAGTGTCGCTTTCACGTAGACAGCATAATTTGTTTCCGTGCACACACGGCACAATTGAGAAATTAAATATTAAAACATTTTTTTAACATAATGTACAGGACAGAATTCTTTCATATGTACTAAAATACTCCTCTCCAAATTCCCTTACGAAACTCTGTAACTTCGCACTTTCAGAAAATTTTGTTTTCGACATGTCGATACTCACTGATCCACTGCATATTTAAAACTGACTGAGGATTTTTTTCAAAAGTTTTTCATTGAGACATTGATTGACGGGGATCAACACAGGCATGCTGCTGCTGCATTGTTGAGATTAAAAGGCTTGCGGAGGTTTAACGTTTAGAGAGTGACAATAACGAATAACTTTTATCCTTGACTAGTGAATTCTGACCAGTTCAGTGAAAATTAGTTTGATTTTTCCTCCAATGTATAATAGGAACACAGTTCATGAATAATTATCTTAATTTCTTCTTATCTATTTATATTGAATTCCCAGTACTACCAAAAAAAAAAACAGAATTTTTTCTCTAAATGACCATAAATATTATCGCAATATCACCGAAACTACGAAAATGCCTAACTAAGCATTTATATGCTATATAAAATACATTTAAATACACTCAGAATAATTCAATCGGTGTTTAAACCAGCATTATAGCTCAAAAAGAAGGCAGGTAAAAATATGACTTTTCTAAAGATTCCAACCTTATTCGTTATTATATGTATAAGAAGATTATAAATACATCAATTTTTCAAGCAATGGTAAAATAAAGTGAAATTTTCCAAAAAGACCAGTTGTTTCTGAGTCTTAAATTAAGGACATGTCATTCTCAAGCAGTTTTTCTACTGTTACTAATATTTTCAGGCATTACTACTGTTAGTGGCAGAAGTTGAAATTTTACTACAAACACAACATTATTGGTTTTAATTTAGTCAAAGCACCTGCTACGTAAGAGAACAATAAAATCAGAGTGTTGCATGACTACAAATAATCAGCCAGCCGTCTCCTAAGGTAAATTTGCAAGGACGAGTGAAATCGGAGGCGGTGGAAATTCTTCACGGGCAGGAGTGAGATATTGCTCGACGCCGCCGTAATAACGCCAAGGAGGTCTCGAGGGTGTCGTC
Source organism: Vandiemenella viatica (assembly GCA_031002005.1). NCBI lineage: Eukaryota > Metazoa > Arthropoda > Insecta > Orthoptera > Morabidae > Vandiemenella > Vandiemenella viatica. Next base: position 96,258,059 of record JARYHS010009186.1, read on the forward strand.
GTATTTCCTTACGCTCACTAATTCATACCAGCCAGCATCTCTCTGCTTCTACGCCTTTGAATTCGGCTGAGGAATCCTTAGCCGCACTCTTTACGAATTCAGCATATTGTATCCTAATTACTATCTCTACTAGTTCACAGTGTACAACGCATTTCTGAATGCGTGTTTGTTCTTCATTGTAAGTACGAAAAAGAGCCATTGCTTCCTGACGTCACTTAAGGTGAAACCTTGTAATTCCTCCTCTGGAAACAAATGTGGAAAATTTTATTCACATTCCATGTCAACGTTTATATAGTAGCTGATATGACCCTGTTGCAAAGTGCTAATTCTTTTTAAACTGAAAATTATTTCTGTTAAGATTTTTAAATATAGTACAAGCAATTATTGAACACGAGACGTATTTATTATGTATTAGAAATACATATAACCGCACAAAAGAAATGTAGCCGAGAGCAGCTAAGCACGGAATAACAACTGAACTGTTTGTACATTGGTCAGAGTATAAACTTAGCTAGAGATATAATAGAAATATTATTGAAGTATAGGAAGCAGTAATTCAAATTAAATAAGTATAAATAAACGATACTCTAACACTCCCACCGAATTACAGCCTTGTTGAAACAATTATAAACCAATGTTTATTATCACTGTTATTCAAGTAACAGCTGCTGTATTTTAAGAATTAAAATGTCACAGGCAAAGACATGATCACTGTACCCAACTAAGTCTGTAGTGTTTGTGTTATGTAAGTAGCACAATCCATAACTCTTGCTTTCTTTCAAATATTTTAGTATTTTCTTGACAACAGTCCAGTGAGAATCATCGTAAGAATGTAGAAGTCGATTCACCTGACTTACAGCAAACAATTTCATCTTCCCTCTAATTGACGGCGAAAAGTCTGGAAGCTACTTAGTTTTTGAACTTGATTGAGATAACATGAGAGACTAGATATGAAGGCACGGTTTTGGTTTTGTAGTTTCTCTGTTTACGTAGTCGTCCTCATATCGATTGATTTAACCGCATCATTGATTGTAATAGAGGTTATGATTTATAACTTTTCTTAGGTTTCTATATTTAATTACATTACGGCATCTTGTTTAATGGAAACTATTTCCAGACGTAATATGAAACCATTTCGGAGATTGCGTTGCATACACAGGCGGACAGACTTAAAAAATTAAGCAGTTTGAATCATTGCTTTATGCCATCACCGCGCTGGACCTGTGACTTCTATTAAAAGTCAGCTGACGCTAGACTGCTCATCCAATTTGAGACGGCGATAGTCATTCTGAAAGATACTGTATTTTATTCTGTTGGTAAATTATATTCCTAGGAAACAAACATTCATATAAAGATACTAAGTCTAATAGAAAGTTTGCGACAATCCTACTATTAACATAGATCATTTTTAAGTAGAACAAAAGATTATGCATCGTGTTCCTTTGTTAAAGATCATGGGTCATATTATCAGAAATACAGTACAATGATGACTAAGGATTCCAATCAATTAATTTCCATAGTCACCCACAAAAACTAAAAGTTTCCTACACCAGTTTTCTATAACATCCAAATGTTTATTCAGTTGTGTTAATTATTATGATTAGACTTAATTAAGAATACAAATGAGATTAAATAACTTATTTACTGTAACCAAAACACTCTTAAAATCCCCTAGAGCTCTGAGCGTACTAACAATTTGATTGATGGCACTTTCTCACTGATTCGCATTACAAGTAGAAAATCACTTCCCTCCTTAAAAATTCTGCAGATTTAAGTTTTCAGTTATCATAACTAACCGCCGTCAGAGAAGAAAACTTTAAATTTGTATGACTGGATTAAGATGATATATTTTGTCTATTTGTAAATTATATTTCGCTTTATCTAGAAACTATTAAATGTTTTAACATTTGCACCAATAACTCCAAGTACGTAGTAAATTTGTATGCTGCGCAAGTTCCCTAAATGTGGTTACTCCTGTTGTAAGCGACAAATGTGGAAGTCTGAGTCCCAAGTGAAAGTAGTGGCACGACAGTGCTGTTCCTGCCCCTGCCGCTCCGCTGCCCGCGGGGCGAGCACGCACTTGCTGCGGTAGGTCGCGGCCGCAGCGGGCCGCGGAGTGAGCCGGCTGCCAGCTGATCCCCGCGCCCAGCGCCGCCACGCGCCCTGCCGCCGGCCCGGCCACGTGACGCGAGCGCGCGCGCCCATTGGCTGTTGCAGGGAGTCGGAGCGGGACGGCGGGGAGCGGCGGCGCGCGCCCAGCCTGCGGCTGGCCAACGGGCGGCCCTCGGCGGGCGCAGTGGGCAGCGCGCAGTCCGAGGAGGAGCTCAAGGATGACTCCATCAAGATCAGCATCGAGAACACCAACACTTGCACCGACTCGCTGGTGACGGCCATCGACGACGAGACGCTGCTCATCGCCGACTTCCTGTCCTGCTCGCTGTCCAACATGAACAGCAAGGACCCCGCGGCCTCCGCCGGCAAAGTACACTTTGGCGGTGCGGGCGCCGGGGACGATGTCAGCCTGTACGGCACCCCCAAGGAGGAGCCGGGGCCGAACCCCCTGGCGGCCAGCGAGAAGCAGAGCTTCCTCAAGAACCAACTGCAGGCCATCTTCCAACCCACCGACAACAAGCTCGCCATGAAGCTGTTCGGCAGCAAGAAGGCGCTCATGAAGGAGCGCATCCGACAGAAGGCGGCGGGACACTGGGTCATCCACCCCTGCTCCAGCTTCAGGTCAGTACAGTGCGGTGTGGTGATTTGTGCGTCTCGCAAAGGAGTCCCTTCTGCTGCCTCCGAATCTTCGTGAGTAACACGTAGAAGTAGTTGGCTACTAGCACTGCTGTATGTCTATGATAGCACCAAAAGTGACCATCGCGTTTCGAAGAAATATTAATAAATAATCCTTTTCCACTTTTAACATTTTTCCTTTCTAAAATCTTTCTTCAGACTTGGTTTTTGATTTAGTTTAATACTGATTTTGAAATACTTTACTCAGACACACATTAAAATGACTGTAAGATTGACAAGAACGTTTATTAGAACCCAGCATAAGATTAAAATAATCCGACTCTTTGCTGAAGTAGTACCTCCATAGATCTCACTTCACGAAGAAATCCAACCAGCTAAACCCATGTTACCAGCCGTTTTATAATCGTTGAACTTTTTGTCTCTTTCCTTCAGCACCAACTACTACGATAGTACTTCAAAATTTCGTGATAACATTACAACAACTGAGTTTCAAAGATTGTAATGATTGCTTGACCCCAGGATTTCTGGAATAAAATTGTGTAACAGCTCAGTCGCCATTTTCTGCTTCATGTTATCTATGCCAAACATTCTTAGTTATTTAACAAGAAACAACAAGCACGAAAACAAAAAACAGTTTAACGCAGACTAGGATAGGATACAGTGTGCGAATGATAGAACAGCACATTAGTCTCGCAGTTTATTGTGGTAATTACTTTCACGCGCGTCCTCATTTAGATAACGTCCTTAACCTATGAAACGGCTCATTAAGCAAACAGACACATTATGTATCGTCTAATGTTGGCTGTAACGTCTCAGCTAAAAAAAACTTTCTCGCTGGTTGTTACCGGATATGTTGACGGCTCCGTATATTTCTAAGGTCAGCTTCGATGCTGAATTTTTATTGTGTTAAAGAATTCTCCTCTGAATCAACAAATATTTATTACTCGTCCTTCTAAAAGTCCCAGAAGAGTAAAATTTCTCCAGCAAAAATCTTGGAGACAGGGAACATAAAGTGTGATTAAAGAAGTTAATGATCCGCTGTAGGATATCCTACTTGTTGCACTACGTACTTTAAATTCATTGCACTTTCGTTGCTCATTTCTTGCATCTATCTTTTAACTGGTTCCCTGGTTACGGGCTTTAGTTATGACGTTTGTAAAATAATGTGAATTTTTAATATTTTTACTAACGCGATAGTTATTATTTTAGATTTCATTGTTTTAAATTTTCAAAGAGTTTATTTTCTTTATACTGTTATATTTTGTTCCGATTATAACATAAATTTTGTGCGAAATGAGAATCTGATTTGTTAAAACATCGTTCTATACGCTGATTCAATTTTTTTTGAGCACGTGTCCAACCAGTAATGTTGTAAAAGGAGAAATGTTTTTTCCATCCATCAGGTTTTGCTCCGAAGGTCAGATGGAAAAAGTGATCGTGTCTGTTACTAATTGGAGCGCTGTACATTAATATTCCCAGCGTTTAACATACATTTGTGTTAAAGGTTTCGCGATCCTTACACAACACTTAATTGAAAACGCACACACACATGATAAAGCTTATTCGACAAACGCCATATTGCGCTCTTTGGTGGTTATGACAATACGAATGTGCAGAAAGCCGTGAGCACAGGTGATAAATACGGTTTAAGTGTCAGCCACTGGATGATTTCTCGAAGACAGTTCCACGTTTTCGTTAGTTAAATGATTTACTACTTCAATTCTTAATTAATTTGTAGTCTGCTACTTCGGCAGTGTTAGAGAAGTGAAGCAACACACTTATATATCCTAAATTACTTCATCTGAAATGATACAACTACTACACATTTGGTTTGAAACAATTTCGGACATTCCAAAGACTTAATTTTCTACATAACAGTCTTCAGTGTTTCATTTAACAAATTTAGTTCAACGTTTGTTTTTCGATACGAACCTAAGCGCAAATTTCTAGAATACTGAAATTATTTAACACCATTAAAAATTACACTGGTAGGCCTTTGGAGATTACTAACTAAAATTGAAAGATCCCTTAGCATTTTAACAGCTGCAGCGACTGCCTGTAAAAAGTTAGATACAAAGATACAAATTTGATGCCTATATCTTCTAGTAGAGAGCATCTTTATTCCTTAAAAACTAATTTTTTTTGAAACCATTCAGCACTAGTTTCTTTCTGACGTTCGTGCTTGGACGCACTGAGTCGTTAGTTCTTGGGATATTTCAGTTCGTTCAGAATTCGCAGTGAAATAAAGAGTAAAATATTTCACTCGTTCCGGGCACGAACAGCCAACCCTGCGCAACAACACAGTACCCATTAGATAGTCAGCAGTGGTACCAATTAGTTTTCCCAGAGTACCAATTCAACAAACAGAACAACCTCGCATACAGCTCATAGTGAAATGATAAATAAAATTTCAAACCAGTTTTTCAAGATCTGTTAAATTTTAATGCAATAACAAACGTCGCAAAAAAATAAACAAATGGTCAAAAGTGTTGTTATAAGAATTCTAATAATAATGAAAATCACTATTGTTTGTTTAATTCTCATGGGACAAATATGCCCGTTTCTCTTTGCACAAATCTGAAAAATTAGGTTGTTGTTTACTTAACTTCAACCTTAAATCATCTTCGAGTGGGCATGTGTTGATGGTCGGTTTCATGTTTTTCATGGCCGAAAATATGCTCTGGCAAAGCTACAGCGTGCAATATGGTAGTAAAAAATGCTTTTGCTGCTTTTCTAAAATGATAAATTTATTTTAGTTAACAACGGAATTACAGTAAAATAATTCACACACACGCATTTTGACTGAGATCAAATATATTTTGGTGATGGTAATGTTTGCGTAATTGTTTTTTTTTTATCTTAGTGATAACCTTAGCCAAGAGATTAACGAGCGTACCGCTTGAAGCAACCTTACGTATCTAGGCTGCGATTCATAGGTCGAATCTTGAAAAATTGTTATGAACAAACAAAGGAAATAGCGTACAAATCTCTTGTGCGTCCACATTTGGATTATTTTTGTGCCATTGATCGAAAGTATAGAGAAAATACAGAGAAGAGCCACTCGATTCGTGACCGCTTGCTACAGTCCTTATGAAAGCGTCACAGAACTGATTAAACTGATTAGTAGATTAGGTTTGGAGTCTCTGGTAGATAGACGACACACGTTTCGTTTAAACTTATTGGAAAACATCCGTACTCCCACTTTCACTTTTGAGTGTAGTGAAATACTTCTTCCACCAACCTATTTGAGTCGGAATGACAGGAAAGATAAAATTAGAGAAATAAGGTGCCGGACTGATTCTTATATGAATTCTTTTTTCCCTCGTACCATTAGGGATTGGAATGCACAGCAAAAAGATTAGCTTTGGTGCTGAGCACCCTCTGCCACCCACAATTTTGTGAATTGCAGAGTATATATGTAGATGTATATATCCCTGGGGGTACACCTGCCACTGATTTAGAACACTGTGATAGCGGGAAGTAACATTTGTTGGCGTTCTCTGTAAACGATTAAACGCATTGTGTCCAAATATGTGAACTGAATTTACTACAGTGGATACAAAGAGAAATTTACCTAAATTTTCTGTGAAAAATGGTACATATAAATCGAATAATGTATATATGCGTCAGGAAATGAAATACGTATTCAATAACAAAATATTAGAGGTATTGTCTTCAAAATGATTTTTTTGTTTCTCAAAATAAATTATAGTTAGAAATTTCAGTTCTTGCGTTGTGTATATAAGCATAGGACGTCTTGTTTGAGCGTCGTGCCGCTAGTCTGACAGCGCTCGGCAAGCCTAGCTCTCCGAGGCTCCGTTATGTGCTACCTGCCTGCCGCGCCACGCTGCGCAGCTGAGTGTAGGTCGGCTAGCCCGCCAGACCTGGCTGGCGTCGCTCCGCAGACGCAACGCGAGTGTCTGCCTGTCGGCTGCTTGCGTTTTACGTAACTTCCGCAGTCTAGACTCGAGTTCTCACGCCGTCGCAGCACAGACTCGCGCAGTGTTTACGACCGTAGGAACACTTGCCAAGTGTCAGCGCCATTTAGGAACTAGGTCGCGTATCGGAAGAAGACGGCAATTGCTATACAGCGTTCTACGTGGATGCAGTTATTTTCTGCGAATTGAAAACCTGGGAAATTTGTACAGCGAATAAATCAAAAAATTTAAATTTTCAGTAAAATTCTCAGCTTTAATAAAACAGAATGGTTTCTTTTATCAAACCAGTATATACACAAACAAAAATAATTAAAATTAGGTTCAGTCTTCATAAAAATAAATCAGCTTGACACTTATTAGATTGTTGATGGTTTAATTAATATGATAAGTAATCATTACACCTTAAAGTTCAATTTAACATTTGTTTTTATTTTCATAAAACACGACGTCAACAATACTGTTTATATGAATACATTCAATCCAGCGACTGTATACAACACTTCTTCCACAGACAATACAGTTTTTGGTCGTCGTAAATTGAGTCGGTGAAAACTTTAAACTAACTGTTTATCTGTCTTGGCTGATCGCTTTATATAAACTCCACCGAAATTTCTAAAACACTTCAAAAGCTTCCGCCAGATATTTCTCGAAGATTAACAATACTTAAACAATTGAAACATATTAAAAACCATCATAATTAATACATAATCATTTACAATTAATACAAAATGGTCATAAATGGAAATTGAAGAGACTTAAACACAAAATTATTCACAGAAATCATTTTAAACTGTAGCAAATTGTCCTTTAGACATCTTAATTTGCATTAATACTTAAATTACGAACATTTAAGCAATTTTCTTGCACAATTCTGTTCTTAAACATTTTAACTGGCCTCTAAATATTTTTTTTTTCAAAAAAACAAAGTCTACATGCATTGATTTACAGGAAATTGCAAAACAAACCTACCAAACCATATTCAACCAAACTCTAGCTTACTATAAGTGCTTCACAAAATACCAATACATTTAATTTTAGGTTTGAGGGCTGTTGCACACTGATATTTCGTAATTATGTTATTGAATCTTAAAGAATCTGTATTCGATTCGATTTCATTTTACTGCTATAAATCAAATAGGGAAAAACTCTGCAAGCAATATCTTAGTATCCATCTATAAAAAATATTTTATATTTGTTGATAAGAAATAATTATCTCAAGAACTTACCTTCCCTGTTCTTCTATATATAGTGAAGTCCCTTTTCAATTATTCTAAGTCCCTTTAATTGTAACAGAAATTCTTCAGATTTTGCAGAGGTTATTCTTTGATTGTAGTACATGATAAATGCGTATTTCACTTCACTCATATCAGGAGGCATGGTGATGACCTTAATCACTAAAAACGCATTTTTTCTTTAAATCGTACAAGTCTCAAGGAATCTGTCAGCTGAATGAAAACTTTTCAATACCCCTGACCATTCCCAATAAATGTCACGGATTTAAACTTAATTTTCTAATAAATAGTCAACGATGACATCTATAAATGAAGAGTGTTTCTGAAGCGGTCCTCTTGAATACCTTCGGTTCATTACTGAAATGTGTGATGGAATGGAAAACCTTTCGCCCAGATCAAATAAAAACTGTTAAAATTAAATCTCAGTCGGTGACGGAGAAAAGTACAAAGTCACTTTCGACAGAAAAAACGGAGAGAAATTTGTGATTTAATGTAAATGTTTTCGGAATTGGTTCACTTAACTCCCAAAATATTTGTTTTCCACGTACATTTTTTGATCTACATAAACATAATTAATGGCTTTGTGTTTACGTATGTCTGATTTAATAAAAAAAATATTATCATTTTAATTTACTAAATTCATGTATCACGCCTTATTTAAAAAAGCACACTTGCTAAAAACCTTTTTGGAATTAAATACTAGCAAAAAGCTTGTATTCAGGCGCCTTTTAAGCTTTTATTGCAAGTCATATTTGGCACAACTCTGGCGTTAATTTATTTTAAAAAAGAATAAGCTTCTTATTGTCTGCTGTGCCATTTATATTATTTCTATGTGAGAATGCGATTCTTACAACCGAGCAGTAAACTAGACCCACAATCCCATCTAACAATTTTATTTTCCGCTGTCCCAAATGGCTTCAGTTTATCGGTCTGACCGTGACGGAAAATGAAACGTAAAACTAGAATGACTCTCCTTACACATACGCGTTATGGATCTGCACAACATTTATGATAGAACATTAACGTAGTCCTCGAAATTCATAATGCGCGCCCTGCACGAACGTAATATGTTATACAATGCTTTCATGTCCTTTAGTGGAACACAGTAGGACGTTTTATGATACTGGCATTCAATATTTATGGCAGCTATCAATGAATATTAAATACTGTGAAATAAAGATTTTCTGTCATTGAAAAGTAAAGAACAGAATTTTCATTTGTTTATCCAGCGGTTGGCCATATTATGTTTCATAAAACAGATATAACTGTTTTTTAAAAAAATTACCTATGTTAGGCCTATTTCTCTGCAGCTGCATAGCTTTTCTATTAAATGTCTTGTAGTTAAGCTGCTCAGTCGGAAAATAATCGATTGGATAGCTTCCAAAGCAGCTCTTGTGGAGGCAATTTAAAGAGGCCGTTGAGTAACGTGCTTTCAGTCCATTATGTTCTGGTCTTGGCTGCAGAGTATTTAGAAGCTTTTGCCTCTGCCGCTAGACTTCCATTTCCAACGAAGCTCAATATTTTCAGCGCGATTCTAACGTATAAAACAGATATCTGATAAGACCCGTACATACTATTGACACAAATATGAATCAGGTGATATAATAGAATTTATTACCACTAGTAGATTTGGTATTGATGGAGTCGATTTGATGATATGTTCACCCGGATTACTTAAGCGAAACAACATCCTTTTTAAAAAAAAAGGTTACTTCTAGGTGCAGCTGTAAATAGGTAAAGTGACAAATTTCGTAAATAGTCCAACCACACAGCACATATTGATATTGCTCTGTTACACGCGAAATACAAAAAAGATCTGAATTAAATAAAAAGCCATTCACTGATTATTATTAGGTAAGCAAGTGACGTTATGATTCAAACATAGAAATGCATGCAACGTTTTAGGCTGACAATACAGAACAAAATGAAATGTCAATTAATATTATATTCTACTTTGACCGTAACGAAATTATTTCTCTGTCAGTTGAAGATGGTCATAAATCTGAAGGATACAAGATTAGTAAAGATAGACTCCGTGTTAGAAGCTTTCACTATTTTTTCCTGTTATGCTATTAGGAAGCTGGAGTAATCAAAGGAGCTTTGATAGCAGTGAAAGATACACTAATGGAAGCGCGCTACTGTCAACTGTGTGTTTAGTGCCGCCCACCATGAGCGGATGCACACCAGCAGCCTAAATGTTAAAAGTAGTAAACATATTTCTGCTAGTTAATTTCTCTCAATATGGCTGTTGAGAATTGAATACTTACGAGCTTTCTTATTCTTGTGAAGCATAGTTACAACGCATGAAATGTCTAGTGCATTAGCAGACGTACTAATAGCAGCAAAAAATTTCTCCATGATTTATTGAGCTCACTTTTTCTATAGCAAACATTGTAAAAATAGTCTATGCTAAAGTTCAGATGAGCCATCATGCATTTAATGTTATCCTGCTTATGCAGTTCGTGTTAACGGTATAATAGTGCCAAGATTTGTCTGGTATAAGGCTTCTCAAATTTTTCCTAGCGTACCAGTCATCTTTATCCGTCCTATTTAAAATTTCCTTGTCATAGAGATGGTCCATTTTTCATAATGGCAAAGCAGTCAAAAATTATAATCATTTTGGTAGTATCAGCTTTTGCACCACTTTGAGACGTGTAATAGGATACAAGGAAGCCAGTAGCTACCGATTTTAGTTTTGTACAATCGTCCTTAACTAACTTAGTCTAAAGTCTGTAACTTTAGCTAACTCGGTCTAAAATATGGAACTATTGAATGTATAGCCGTTACGTAACGGAAAAATGTGACGTCGGAACAACTTTTACGATAGCGGCACCACTGTAAAAAGACAAACGACGTAAAATTTTAGGCAACGGCTGTCTTCTTCAAACTGTTCAAAGAAATTCTAAACGTCTCGTAAAATACAGATATGTTGTGATTGTGGTAGTAAGTTTCACGGAAGCATGCGTGGGATAATAAAACCAATGACGTGTTTTCTTCACTTAGGGTAAATGTACAACCTAAGTTAGTGTCGTTATCTGCGAGACATAGGGAATTGTGAACAGCAAATATGCAGAATAATGACAAAAAATAGGATCTCTTTCTGATTTCTAGAAATGATTTACTCGATTTTATACTGTTAACCTGTAGCTTGTTACGGTGATAAGAGGTTCTTAAAACTGGAACAGTATGAAAATAATAACATACTTTTGGTTGTAGAATTTTCTGGTAATATTGCCCTATTGCACCAGTTTCATGATTATTATTTATCGCGATGGATCTTATTTTCTGGTTTGTGTTTGGTATCACTATGGTTCAAGGATAACACAGAATTTAATCTTTTTTGCTAAGCACCTCCACTGATAACTCACTGAAATCTTGAACCAATTAAACCCAAAATTTCTCGACTTCTATACCAGAAGCCAAGTGCAGATTTGAGCTCTGCATCCTCATTCCCCATTGCGTATACCCCCACTGATCTATCGCGCAGTAGAAAGTTTCATCATCATTGATTGGATCATGCACACTGACACTGAAAACTGTTTTCACTCTCGTCCAATCTTGCAGTGTCTCCAAAACTATCTGCTTTATCATATCAGGTTTTTTTTCGGTTGTTTCCACGCACAAATCTTCTTGCCTTTTCTCTCTAACTGCTACAAGTAGCAATGAAATGAAATGCATAGAATCACCGAAATTAAACAATTCATAATTTTTTAGCCAAATTCTAATGCTCCCTATAACTCGTGCACCCCCTCATTACGCTCTGTGATATATGCAGAATTTCAAAACAGTTCGACACTTCTGTCTGTAATTGATATCACATTGAACCTACAGCGTAAGTGAATATCAAATAATCATAATATCAAAATTAGTTGGATGGTCCCGTGTGGTTGATTCGAACCGGTTTTAAAACTGAAGCTTGTAACTATGTTAAGAACTGCTTAGAAATGCTTCACTTTCAAAATTATCAGTCGTTTGTAACATTCACTGGCACCATTTTTACAAATAAAACATCTCATTTCTGGAAATGCTATATAACTGGACCGAAAATATACTCTTCTAGTTTTAATATATTTATGCGTGTGAGATTCTCAATTTCCACATACTAGTTGTTAACAGATCTTGCGCTTTATAAAATTTAGCTGTTCCAATACGTCTGCCTTAGAATTCGATATGAAACCTTTTCTCACGGAACGAAACTATTTCCCTAATGTTATCATATCGGCCTTGTCCTTCACGGCTCTAGCATACGGCGAAGGAAGTTGAAACTAAGTATTGTGTTTTATCTTTTATTGTTAATACTGAACTATAAAATTTATCACACGAAAGAATGCTGAATGCAGTTCCAAGGTCGATATTATTTTGAGAAAATTTTTCGATGTTAGAGAATAGCAAAGGAAAACGATACTTTTCTAAAATAGTCTTAATTTCTGCACTGTAAATGTGTAAATAACGTGATAAACGTTGCATGAAGAAAATACTTAGCAACTTGAAGAATAGACCGAATAGACCACTTTATTCTATAAAATAATGCCAGTGGTTGTGATTCGGCAATAAAGTGACGTAAGAAATATCTTGATTGAGTTTATATTGAGACGCCAGTGATATGTTAGCCCTCCATACAAAGAATTACAGAAACTGGTTGAAACTTAAAGTTTTTTATGTTTGTTCCAATTGAGGACACATAATTCAGTAAAAAATCTTTGTAAACTTTCTTTAAAAACTTTCTTTCTCTTATATCAACGATGATATTTTATATTTTGGTAAGCTTAATATCTGTGGCTTATGAGTAGCCAAGGATATAGCCGTAGTGATCCAACCTTCAAACGAACATCCGCAATATTCTCTAGTTTGTTTACAGAGTAGCGCTGGCTTTATTGTATCGTAACTGTGGCATGCAGGGCTAGAGGGAAGGGATGAGGCCAAGAAACGAAATATTTTATCGAAGAAAATGATCAATTGACCTGCAACTCCATCCTCTACTATATCCATGTAAGGCACAGTCGTATATAAGAATCTCCGATAAGATAACGACTTTATCTTTAATGTAATTGTGCATAAGCTACAACGCGGAATTGTTAATATTTTGCAGTGTGAATGAATTGCTCACTCAACACAATGCGTCCGCCATCCGGGAATCCAGATTTGGGGTTCCCATGGTTTCCCCAAATCACTCCAGCGAATTCCGGGATGCTTCCTTCAAAAGGCCATGACCAAATTCCTTCCCGCTACTTGTCCCCGGTCCTTCCCCGCCTCTAAAGACCTCAACGCCGACGAGGCGTAAATAAAAAAGAAATAAAAAAAAGTGCTTCAACTGTTCACGTCGGCCTTATTCTATTCGTCTCGTAAGCAAGGTTGTGTAATAATGAGTTGTGAAGCTTCGGGCTTTAATGCATTAATTTTTTAATTTTCACTGGATTCGCGGAACCAATTAATATACCATTCTTGCGAGTTCCAATCTGCCAAAGAATAGGAAAAATTATCAAACAAACAAAGAGAGTTGTGTAAGAACAGAGCGTTCAGTGTCAACATCTGCAGTTGATTATTTAGCTGAGAATTGTGGGTAGGCGATATTTTTCGTGAATGACATTTGGGAGGGCTTTAGGTTATAATGCTGTTGCCGAAATCCTGATCACAAAAATTACTGTAGTCAAATCCCGCTATTGATTCTTGATACATTTCATGTTTCATTTCCTACCTTTCCTCTCCGAAAATGATGTATAGCTCCAATTAGCCCAGTGTCGGCAAGCCATTGGACCTAAAGGAAAAATAACAGCCAATTGATATTTGGTATTGAAACTAATTACTTACTGTAAATCAGCAGACAGCAAGTTTATCAGAGAGCCTCAGTATGAAAGGCGAGAAAATTATAAACTATTACTAAGCTTCTATAAAAAGCGGAGACTACGTGTTTGACATTGGTATAGAAGATCATAAAAGTAAATGCTACCAGAGGATAATTTACCGCAGGTCCCATAAACAGAGGCAGAAAACTTTAAAAGGAAGTGGAAAATATTAATATTATTCAGAACTGCAAAGGGACCCATGACCGGAAACATCTCCGTTTGTCGTTAGTGCGAGCTATCCTACCATTCGTCGCCAAACAGAAGCTATCCTGGCAGGGTTGCCCAAATGTGAGCTAACAGTTATCCTGGAACGGGTCAGCCAATTGCCTGCTAACCACTTCGTTAGTGGATGACGGCCCAATTCTCTTCTCTCAACACATGCAAGCAGTAAGCTCGGATAGTTTTAATTGCGATTTTTAAGCATATACCAGCAAACAAATTGGGAGGTATTGTTACAACGTATTTTAGCTTGTATACAAGGAGCATGAACTCGTGCCATACAACCATCTCCAAGCGGCCCTACACACACACACTGCCCAGCGCCCTGTCATGCAACAATGCAGGCGCCCACTCGACAATCGCTGCCCGCCCCAGCTGTGCTTCTTAAATATAACAACACTATGCTACCTCATTTCTAAACAAACTACACTCTGTAGAAACCCAACTACTGCTATATTAGGAATCAAGTTACAAATATTAATACAGTCATTCAGTATCCTCATAATTAATAAATGCTACATAATTAAATATTATTATAATTAATAATAATAACAATAAATGATTGGGTTTGGTGATAATGTTACAATAGCTGGCGCTGTTCATTAGAGCACTTGGGCTTGGTTGACCTGTTGCTTAACCCGCACGCCCTCCAGATTAAAGCAGCCCGCATACCTTTCTTTATTGATTAATTTAAATCTGTTATGTATGAAATACCTGTCGGCTCTGATATGGACCTGGTTACAAGAATCGTATGCGCTGCTGCTGACAGCCATGACGCCAACCATGGTCCGGCGGTTTAACGCTCTCGTCGAAAGTAATGATGGAAACATCGAATTTCTGTAACATTGTGAAATGGAATTAATGTTTTCCCCCTAATCTCTGACTTGTGTGCATTCTTTTGTTGTTCCTCTGCGATCACTTTGCCATGTCGTCCCTGGTCATGGGTTCTTATGCAATTCTTAATAGTTCTATTGCTCTCCATCTCCTCTTAAAGTGTGTACCTCTTTTTATGAGACACACTATATATGATAAGTGCTCAGAATCAAATTTATACGAGTATCACCTGATTTACACTTGTCTTCTGTTACCATCGTGTTGAGCGTTGAAATCGTTATCAATTTTTTATGTTCAAAGTATCATTATAATTAACTATATCATGATTCTACATAACCCATTTGTTTCTTTGATTGAAAACGTCTCTTGGCAGACTGAGTATGTGCTGCGTGTCTAAAATAAACTTTTACAAACACTGGGGCAGGTTTCTCACACCAAAACAATACAAAACATTCATATTGTTCGTTATTGAGGTATTGATGAAATGATTACAATAACACATTATCTGTTTGACGTTGTCAGCTTGTTTAAATGTCCACAACGCAGAACGTCATATAAGAATTGTTCGAAATGTCTTCCGCCTGCTTCTACACATGATGGCTCCCGTCGTATCACGAATTGACGCAGACTTTCCAATACTCCTAGACGGTGTCGAATATTTTTAAAGTTATCGTAATGCAGAATGCTGTGCCTAGTAATGTTTCGCGGTGACGTACTTGCCACACCAGCACGTGGTTGTCACGAGTGGAGACAGATAGACAGAGTGGAGTGTATTATGCTCGTCATCCTCAGTCACGTGACCGATTCGAGTGGCTGCACATGACTAACAAACTGTCCAAAAAGCACTCTTTTATTGTTTGCTGAACGCAAGTCAGCTAGTGTCTACAAGAAGGTTCACGTTGTGTTACGTAGTTTTAATTAAAAAACAGTGTTTACTCCTACAGAAGTAAAACAGGTTTCTTCACCCTATTTGATTTAAGTCTATAAACTTGAAACGAACTTTCGCGATTTAGGATTCCCTCTCTTATTCAATACAAACAAGAACTTATGCAGGGTTACCAACTTTTCAGATTTCCACGACCGGACAAATGCCGATTTTTAAGATATCCACGACTGGACATTGGCCCGTGGTAGATGGGGTTTGTATTTTATAAAAAGTAATGTTTATGGATCAATTCGTTTTTTATTTTACAAATAATTGTTATAACAATCGTGAACTAAAAATAAAACAAAACCTCTGCGGAAAAAAAAAACCGTATTTCACTGCTTTCGTGCCATCAGATTACACAGTGAAAGTACTTTTACACATTTCATAATACGCGGTGCAATCGTTTTTCTTATGCAGCCAAGTTTTAAAAAAGTCATTTGGCAACCACTCCCTCCATGAAGAGTCAGCAACGTTTGTATATTTTCTTTGGTAACTCATTCGTTATGTATTTGTAACGGACAAATTAATAACACCATACATTATTTGATTCTCCGCGAACAAAACGAGCACGACACTCCGTCTAAGGGCCTTATTACACTAGGCGACTTGGTGGCGCAACCAGACGCGCCACTGGTGTCTTTGTTGGCGACGCAACCAGGATTCTGGTGGCGCAGCCAGCCAGCCACTCGCGCAACCCAGCAGTCTCTTTGCTGTTATCCTCGCATTGTATGCGAATTGTGTAGTTGAATATGTCCAGTCAACTACAGAATGTCACTGTGGAAATGCGGGGAAGTGAAAGTGTAGAGAAGACAAAGGGGTAAAGCAAGAAGAATTTCTCATTTTCGTATCTTTCCCGGTAATATCAACCTTTACTAAGTACAATGATTAAAAGAAAGACGATTTAGACATTCTTAAGTAATTAAAAAACTTGTTGTCGTCTGAATACAATTCATCAAAAAGAGTATAGATTCCCTTAGCAATAGAATATGATATACATACATCTTTCTCTCCCTTCGTTTTTCTTTTAATTATTTTTAATTAATCATTAATTTAATTGCGATGGAGCTAACACTCCGGTAGCAATTTCCCTAGTCATCTAATTTCCCGTTTATGTATATATTTAAATTTTCTTTTATAGCTGGAATGTTAAATTCCTCCCCCATTTACTTTTCCTATTTATAAATTTTAATTTTAAAATCCTTAAGCTCTTTTTTTCCTTTTTTTTTTTGTAAATTATTCATCACTACACTCGGTAATTTGTTCCAATTCCTGACGCCCTTAACAACAAAAGAAAATTTTTTCCACTCCCTTATGCAAGAAATCGAGCCCAAGCTTGTGGTCATGGTCGCCTTTCTCCTTCCATGCACTATTCCTAATTCTTTTACCAATTTCCATCCAAGTCCCATCACCAACATATGCCTTGCACATTTCCAGCACTCTCCTCCTTTCCTCCAATGAGTCCCAATCCAGCTCCTGTATCATATCAGTTACTGACTGGGTCCTGCGATAATTTCCACAAACAAATCTAGCTGCTCTTCTTTGCACACCTTCCAACTCCTGTATTTGATCTCCAAAATGTGGTCCCAAACTACACCACCATATTCAACCAGTGATCTGACCAAAGTTTTGTAACTCAAGTCCCTAACTTCTCTGTTACATCCTCTCATCACCCTCTTCAGCAAATGAAGGATTTTGTAACCTTTTTCTACCACCTGCCCAATTGAGTTTATCAAACGTTATGCAAAGAATTTACACTTCATCAAGCAAATCTGTCCCCACTCTGTAATCATAATTAACCTTTAGATATATTTATCTGTGTATCTCATAAGCCGACTCTTCTTGGCATTTATCTTTATTCCAGGCTGACCTACCCATTTAGATATTCTATCCAGATCATCCTGCAACTGTTCAGTCTTCACCTGTTTTTATCCTATTGTATACCATTGTATCATTTGCAAAATACCTAGATTCTGACCGTAACACAGTTATTCATTAGAATAATGAACAGCAACTCCTATATTTACTTCCACTTCTCTTGATAATGTATTTCCTACTCTAACCATTTGCTTTCTGACTTTTAAGAATTCCTGTGACCAGCAAGTAACTTTCTCATCCAATTCAATACATTTCAGTTTATTTAAAACCATTTTATCGCTCACTCTGTCAAATACATTAAAAAGATCTAGTGCCACACTATCAACTTGGTCTCCCATTTCCAATTCATTTTAAATATCTTGCATATAGCCCACTATCTGAGATTCAAATGAATATCCTTGCCTAAAGCCATGTTGTCGATCTGAAAACTAGTTTCTATCTTCACATACATTTCTTATATAGTTGCATATCAATCTCTCCATCATTCTGCCTATCACTGATGACAAATTAATTGGCCAGGAACTTTCACCATATTTTTAACCCTTCCTTTATGAACTGGTACTACTATCGGTCTTTTCCAATCCTCTGGTAAGCAGCAAGTCTCCAAACTCATTTTAAACAAAATTTTAAGGTAAGGTACAATATCGTATCCCACAATCTTTAATAAATCTGTAGTAATATTGCCTACACCACTTTTAGCTTTCTGAGTTACTTCGCAATTTGCTGAGAATTTATTTCAAATTTTGTAGGTTCGTCATTTATACTCTCCTCTGATTCATTCCCTCCCATCAGAGGATGACTGTCCCTAGTTGTCTCACCAAACCTGTCACTCAGTATCTCTGCAATTTTAAAATTGTAAAGTAGGAAGGGGCACATGAACAGTAGACTGAACGCGTGGTGGCGAGTCTGGCGGCGCCGCCTGGTGTCCTAGTGTAATAAGCTAGGTAAGATACAATGCCCCGCCACGACTCTGCGCCACCAGTGGTTGCCGGTCTGGTGGCCGGGCCCGGCAGCCAGCCGGCCGCCAGTTTCTGGCGGCGCCACTGGCTGCCCTAGTGTAATAAGCTCCATAAGACCCTGTGCCCAGCGACGAGCAGAGCCACCAGTTGCCCGGCTGGTTGCGCCGCCAAGTCGCCTAGTGTAATAAGGCCCTTAGACATGTCTACCTAACTTCACTGTAATCAGATATCTGATTAATTGTCGTAAACGTTTGGACACAGAGTAGAACAGTTGAATTGCGTTCAGCGAATGGGGGAATAAGGAGTAATACGTGGTGACTTTGTTTACTTCCTACACACGTGAGAAACAATTAACACTTAATTTTTGAAGTTTCTTAATAACAGGACATTTTGTGTCCGGTCACATGTAGTGAACCGGACACGGACAAATCGCATTAGAACCGGGCAGTCCGGTCGAAAACCGGACGATTGGCAACCCCAGTCACTACATATATATCGAAATTAAACCTTCTTTTTACAGTTTTTAATTAATTATCATACTTTACTGGGCTGATTAATGCGCAGTTTTTTAAAAATGATCCGCGTTATCAGGAGAAGGTTTAAAGCTATTGAAATCCTCGAACAGACCTGTGGAAAGAAAGTAAAACTAAATAAACAAAATAGACTACATCTATATTATGAAGGACAATGTTTTAAAGTATATCCTCTATGCGTATTAAGTTATACAACTATGATTTTTCAGAACATTTTGCTATAATATTATTGGACATTGGAAATGTCAGAAATGAATCATCCAAAACATCGTATTCCAAGAGTTTTGCAATGAACTTTAAACTGAATAAAAACGTAATTACAAATTATGTAATATGTTTAATCTATATGTATACCCGAATCTAGGAATAGCGAAGCATTTCCCGGGACATCTAGTCATTATTACGAATATTTCCTCTAACTAGTGTAAGCCCATGACCGTTTTTGCATATCGTCACGGTTCTAGGATAGTTCCAATTTTTACGTTGAAAGATTACGGCATGTTGACCCGATCTTACGGAATGACCTGTGTTCCAACCATAGGGTGAATAAAATCTCTTGAGCTTGAAGAACTCATAACCATTAATAGACGTATTAAACACTGACAGCGACAATCGCGCTATCGAAGATTATTATTTGAAGATCGAACTTCGTGAAATACAAACTCGACTTGTATTTGGCCCTAAAAGTTCACTCTGCGAAGGATCACATTGTTTTCGATTGAGGTTGGGAAAACATTCATAATGATATCATTGGTCAAAGTTTCATTAACAGCAGAAAAGTCAATACAGATCCCAGATTATTAAGTAGTTGAGCAAATCCGAAGAAATGAATCACGAGAATTCTCGATTCGGTGTGATGTTCACTTCAAATGACCTAATAACTGTCGTACAGAGAACATGAACAAAGACCATTAACGAAACTGGTTGGTAAAATACGTAAAAAGAAAATAAACGTAATGTATAAACTTTGGTCAAGTAGCAACATTAGCCAAAGTTTTAATTAAATTGAAATTAGGCCGGAATGACAATTGACATTCATAGCAGCAGCAGAGACCATGAGTAATTTAAGATTCTTAAAGCTTTTTTACGCTGCTTTCATTAGCGACTAAAAGCAGTTCCATGTTTGTTTCAGCCGTAAAGTTTGTCGATATTATTTTCTTTACTGTGAAATTCTCCTAAAAGCAAACATAATTAATATTTGTGGAAATTAATTTCATAGCAGCTGCTTAGTTATTAAATTGTGGACATAACCTTGAATTTATTTTAATGATATCTCTGGTCGCTGTTAATTTGCGAGCGAAGACTGGCGCGTAACGTTAGATCGTACGTTACCCCAGCCAATAGCTATCGCAATGAGTGAGGTTAAGAAATTATATAGTAGTTACGGAAACAAAATAAATTGCATAACGGCCAGTAGTTTGAAGCAAATTTACTTGTTTTCCTAGTTTCATTTGATGCTTTAACGTTACATTTTCTAATTTATAGGTTTTCTGGGACATGTTTTTTTATATTTGTCACTAAAACTGTTGCTTCTGTTAAAAGATGAAAATTAAAAAGAACTGTGTAGAGAAGCATAATTTCCAGTATGATTATAATATGGGAGCACTAAATCTGTTAGCTGTTTCAGATAATAGTTGAATCCCAAAATTGACAATAGAAGTTGCATTAGCTCTCATTAATCATGTGACCTGAAAATGAAAATAAGCAGAGGCATACAATAATAGCTATTTCCTTAACTGAAACCCAAAAGCGCAATCTCATCTTTCTTCGTAAGCTCTAAGCTTTAATACCCTAGTCTTACATAAAGAAATTATGTTAAGCTTATGAATAAATTGACATTAATTCCAAAGGTAAAACGCAACAAAAAATCGTATGCCCGCAAATAGGAGTGAGATCGGCAAAGGTAGAACACCCGATTCCCTTCCATGACCTCGGTGCTAGAATCAAACTGCATTTAGAAATTTAAATAACTTTCTCCATTAAACCAGAGCAAGAGATTATTTACTATGACTTTTATTATAATTTTGCTAGAAGCTGAATATTTCTACGATAATCATTAGAATTCATATTCTGCAACAACGGGACTGATAATGTGTATATCCAACGTATTAATAAACGGAATTAATTTCAAAATAACTCGTGGGTTGACCTTAGTAGATTCCAAACACACATGACCAATATACTCTGGTTTGATGACAGCGTTTAGACTATTTCATCTGCTGTTATTTTCAGGTGATGGCGCTCTTGAAGTTGACTGCAGAGGAAGTATTGTTTAACAAATAGAATTTAACGGTGTATCCGTGAGAATTCCTACGAAATTATATACCGGAAAAGGATTGTTCTGATTTTGTCTGTTGTCGCAGTTCACTGAAATATCTCTGGTGTGAGTACGTAGTGGCTCGGTTGTTGTGAGTCTGCCCACGTATCGGAAAGTTCCGGGATCGATTCTTGGCCGTCGCCATGACGTTCACTGCCGGTTGTTTCACATCCGTCACATCTGGTTCACTTTAAAGCTGCTCGTCACATTCGCCTAGATGGTAAGAGATGATGCGCCCAAATGTTCTTACATATAAGGTACAAGTTAATCGTTACACCATAGTTTGACCAATTATTTAATTACCGTGTTGCTGTATATTTAATCTGCTATTCGCATATTGGCCGTATTCATGAGTTTTTTCCAGTAATTATAAAATCGAGGCCGCTATCGACGCGGCCTAAAGCAACAACAACAATATATTAAATCGAATAAAGCTACAGTTCTAAATATCTGTAAAGAATATACGAAAACAATGAAGCACCACACAATGTCACAGAATATTAGCCATTGTTAGACAATTAAGATACAGGGAAAACTAGTCAATATGATTCGATTCGCAGATGACATTGTGACTGTAACAGAAAGAGAAGAGGATCTTAAGAAAATTTTGGAAAGAATGGAGGAAACAATGTGAAATGAGTACAATATGAAAATTAATAAAGCGAAGACGAAAGTCATGGTATGTGGTAAAGATAAAAACTCTAAAATTAAAAAATGGAGAAACACCGGAGGAGGTACAAGAATTCTGCTACCTAGGAAGCAAAATCCCAAAAGATGGAAGAAGCAAAAATGATATAAAATGCAGGATTGCATAAGCAAAAATAGCGTTCAACAAAAAGAAACGAATTTTTACAACAAATAACACAAGCTTTTAATAGTCTTTTCCTCGTTGTCCATCTGATGTCTTGAGTATTGCCCTGTATGGATGTGAAACCTAGACAGTTGGTGCAGAAGAGAAAAGAAGATGAATTTCGTTTGAGCAATGGTGCTACAGAAGGATGTTAAAGATTAGCTGGAGGGACAAGATTACTAATGAAGAAATTATTGAGAAGGCAGGAGAGTATACCTCAATATGGAAGAGTATAAAAACGTGGAGGACAATATTAATTGGACATATCTTAAGACATAAAAACAATAATGGAGGGAATGGTAGAAGGAAAGAGATATCGAGGAAGACCAATGCATCCAGCAGATGATGGAAGATGTTGGCTGCAGGAGATATGTAGATATGAAGAAGAGGGTAGAGAGTAGAGCTGAATGGAAGACCGCCGCAGACCAATCCCAGGATCGACTGCCGTAGAAGAAGAAGAAAACAATTGGGAACAGTATCATTAGTCCGCTTATTTGAGTAGAGCATTTCCAATTACATAATCCTTAGAAGAGACATCAGGTCCCAGTCGAAATACTGAAACCATTGCAGAGTCTCATTAATTTTTAAATATTACCTGTATCTGCTTACTATTACAGTTGGTATTTGGTTTGCTATACACGACGTTCCTAGACCAAACTGGGAGTGATCAGTCTTGTAATTCCTTTTATTTCCCATCTGTACACAATATTCCCATCTTGTCAGGAAACACTCTTATTCGTAGTGGTAAGTTGTCGTTTCACACTGGCATTATTTGCTTTAGCGCTGCGTAGTTTAATGGTCCAACTGAGTTGTTGACCATCAAACTTGTACACAACACAAACCACAATGGGAACTTTCTACTCTGGAGCAATTGGCTAATGGATGATGAACTCTTCTCACAAACACCAAGTTTGTTTACGTATACACGCCATCTTGTAAAGCAAACCTCCTCAGGTCCAGCACGAAGCAAATATTTATGAAATATTGCTACTGAAACAGATAGCTCCCCGTTCTATCACTTAATAACCAAATATCACTTGATGAACTTGACACTCAGTATCAGAATTACAGGTATTAGCCTTATGCTTGACTAGTATCAATAAGTATTGCCCAAATTTCGGTTATCGTTTTAGTTTTGCTTATAAACACAACCAAATTATACTACTTTAAAATGATTTGTTTACTGGCCAGTTCCGCGTGCCTGGGTATAAAAGAAGACGGAATAGTTAAAGCGTACGAATACTCATAGATTCAAGATTCGTATAAGTTTAAAACTAGGTAAGAAACTGGAACACAATTTAAACTTTAAAATCTTGATCGGAAAGCTCCTGCCTTATGCAGACTGTGGATGTAGTGAGGCAATTAGTAATCCTGTTTGAAATTGTTGACATAGTGCAGGTTCGCACTAAAATGACAGAAGTTTTATATTGTATCCGTCTATGAACCCCTAAATGTACTTCTGAAGAAGACAAGCTTATGTTTGTCGAAACTGCAGTAATAAAATAAAAATTTAAGCAACTGGTTGGCTATTATTGTATTTAATATAATATAAATTTTATCTTGATCTAGGACTGAGTAAAAATATTCTGGTTTAAAAATGTGACTAAATCAAAACATTTCAAAAAATCGTAGAAAATGATATCTAAAATAAACTGGTGAGTGTTTCTTCCACTAATATCTTGGTAAATCACTTTAAAACACCAGCGTACTGTAACCCAAAGCCAAGTTCTCTGTATGCAACATGTCAATCGAGCCACGAATGGTGTTACATAAGACGTTTACTCTGATGCAATAGAAACACAAGCATCAAACGTACCCGTGCTACATCAGTTCATGACCAATTTTACTACTTTTCCTCAAATTAGAAACGTCGTAAAACGACTGTTTTTATGGGATGCTCTAATTACAAGATTATTTGAAGAATTAATACTATAAATAAAATAAGCTGAACAATTTATTTATTTACGCCTCTTTCCAACTATGTTCAAAGTTAATAAGTTCTTAATGCAATAACTACATCAACTTCATGTGAAGTACAAGAACGTGGATTTAAAAATAATGCAGTGCTATAGTTTCCACTTGTTTATTAGCAAGTGATGTCTTCAGGCTACTAATTATCGCCACAAGATTGTTTATCATCGGAGTAAACTTTATAACATCGACTGACAACATTCGTCACGTGCTAAAGAACGTGTCAAGGTCCGACGAAAGAATAGCCGCCAGTCAAGTGATTTCATCCAGAATCGGTGTGCAAATATACTGAGAACACTACACCTAGCGTTTTGCTCCGGGAATTTACTGCCTCACTTCAAAACCCGAAACTGCAAATTTACTGCTGCTGTTAGCACAATTGCAAAGCCCTCCCAGACCTATTTTGAGCTTCAAATGAACTATTCAGAAGGGGAAAAAAGTTGCTCCAGGGGCAGAGAGAGATACCTTGTCAATTGACTGTTGGATCCTGTTACGTTGAAAATTCACTTTGGGTCTACCTAATTTTTCAGTCAGGGATAGTGACATTACACATCTCCGAATTTTTCTTAAACTTGAAAAATAAATAAAGCTATTAGATTTATTATTTGTACGTCTTAATTATTCACATAATTAACACTAAAGTCACCAAGTTATTAAACTTGTCCAGAAAGTTTGATGTGGTGTATAAGATTGATATTTTCTATATTTCTTAATTCTAAAACGAAATCACATGTGCCTTCAAATTTTGTAAATATTAGTTTAAAGCACTCACGGCGGTATATGGTGGTCAAAAATTTTCGCCTGGAAAGCTGCAAGTTGCACACACACAGTTTAGCAGTACAGACAACGACGTATAAATGGTTCACAACCTAATGAGAACATTTTTGCTCTTTATTTCAGCACAGAAACCAAAGTCAACATTCGTTACAAGCAGTTTAGAATACAGATCTGTTGTGTCTCCCTGGTAAATACTTGTTCTAAAGATGTGATAAACTCTTCGAAGAGGACGAATAATAGTTGCACACTTTCGCTAATCAAGGAAACCTTTTTCAGAGTATCGATCCGGTATATCCTTACATCCAATTTTTATAAGTTTTGTAGCTGGTAGAGGGTATTGCTAGCATTATCATGAGAATTGATAACACGTCGTCAGTTATTAAATATAAGGGATTTAGAAATAGAAATGCTTTCTTTACATTGAGATGAGGACTGTGTAATTACCCAAAGAGTCTTATAGCGAAGCACACACACCATGTGAAAAATTCATTGGCTTATCGAACTCTCGGTTTTACAGGACTGCTTTAATCTATTGTATACCGACAAAGTAAAGTTGAGATTATGTACTCCAGCAATATACACTGGGAATAGACCCAGCTCTCAATACGTGATTCTACTAACTGTAGTGCAGCTGCTCAAGTCCACTCATTCTAATTTCGCTTTTTCCACGATGTCCCGAAATTAATCCACGTGATTGTGAGGATGGTTCCTTGCCGAATTCCTTCCCTTTCCTTGTTTCCAGTCCTTGTCCCCCAGTCCTTTTCCCTAATGACCTTGAACTCGACAAGGCATAAAGACATTTTTAAAAAAAAAAAAAAGCTCGGCTTCTAGTACAGCGTTTCTCAAACTTTTTCCTCTCAGGGACCAGTAAGATGTAATTTTTCAATCCGAAGACCAGTATAATGTGAAAATTAATTCTCCTAGTTACTAACTTATATGGTGTTTATTTTTACCTACGTGTGTGTTTTTTAATATTTAGGACATTTTGTATTATCATCATATATATTATTTCTATAAGGTATTTTTTTGTCACAAGCCTATATCTTCCTTCATACTTAACCGAAATCAACGAATGAGGTGTCATTTTAAAGCTTATGGTCTCCACTTTGGTTAAATCGTATTTTAAGCAAGAAAGTTTTCGGAATTCGACCCTTAAAGGGCAAAAATGTAAATTTTTCTAAAATGCTGTTTTCTGTGTTACGAGTCAGTTATCTCCCTGGATACCTATCTGAAACCGTTTCATGAAGTATCGTTTTAAAGATTAAGATTTCCGCTTTAGTGACGTCATATATTAAGCCAGAAAGTTTTCGGAATTCGACCCTTAAAGGGCAAAAGTATTAATATTTTTGCAATGCGTTTTTGTGTCACGAGCGATTTATCTCCCTTAATATCTAACCGATATAGATAAATGAGGTATCATATTAAAGAATAAGGTCTCCGCCATGGTAACATTATATTTTAAGAAAGGAATTTTTCGTAGCTCGACCCTTATAGGGCAAAAATGTCACTTTTTCTAAAATGCGTTTTTTGTATCTCGAGCCATTTATCTCCCTGGATATCTAACCAAAATCGATAAATGAGGTAGGATTATGAGGAGTAATTTCTCAGCTTTGTGACATCATATTTTAAGAAAGAATGTTTTTGAAATTCAACCCTTAAAGGGAAAAAGTATAAATTTTTCTATAACGCATTTTAGTGTCACGAGCGATTTATCTCCCTTAATATCTAACCGATATAGATAAATGAGGTATCATATTAAAGAATAAAGTCACCGCCATGGTAACATTATATTCTAAGAAAGGAATTTTTCGTTTTTCGACCCTTAAAGGGCAAAAATGGTGATTTTTCTAAAATGCGTTTTTTGTATCTCGAGCCATTTATCTCCCTGGATATCTAACCAAAATCGATAAATGAAGTAGGAATATAAGGAGTAATGTATCAGCTTTGTGAAATCATATTTTAAGAAAGAATTTTTTTGAAATTCAACCGTTAAAGGAAAAAAGTATAAATTTTTCTATAACCGATTTTTGTGTCACGAGCGATTTATCTCCCTTGATATCTAGCCGATATAGATAAATGAGGTATTATATTAAAGAATAAGGTCTCCGCCGTGGTAACATTATATTTTAAGAAAGGAATTTTTCGTAATTCGACCCATAAAAGGCAAAAAAGTCAATTTTTCTAAAATGCGTTTTTTGTGTCTCGAGCCACTTATCTCCCTTGATATCTATCCAAAATCGATAAATCAAGTACGATTGTGAGGAATAATGTCTCAGCTTTGCTGACATCATATTTTAAGAAAGAAGTGTTTGGAATTCAACTATTAAAGGGAAAAAGTATAAATTGTTCTACAACGTATTTTTGTGTCACGAGCCTTATATTTCCCTTGATATCTAATCCATATAGATAAATGACATATCATATTAAAGACTATGGTTTCCGCCGTGGTAACATTATATTCTAAGAAAGGAATTTTTCATAATTCGACCCATAAAGCGCAAAAATGTCAATATTTCCAAAATACGTTTTTTGTGCCTCGAGCCACTTATCTCCCTTGATATCTATCCAAAATCGATTAATCAAGTACGATTGTGAGGAATAATGTCTCAGCTTTGCTGACATCATATTTTAAGAAAGAAGTGTTTGGAATTCAACTATTAAAGGGAAAAAGTATAAATTGTTCTACAACGTATTTTTGTGTCACGAGCCTTATGTTTCCCTTGATATCTAATCGATATAGATATATGACATATCGTATCAAAGACTAAGGTTTCCGCCGTGGTAACATTATATTCTAAGAAAGGAATTTTTCGTAATTCGACCCATAAAGCGCAAAAATGTCAATATTTCTAAAATACGTTTTTTGTGTTTCGAGCCATTTATCTCCCTGGATTTCTAACCAAAATCGATAAATGAAGTAGGAGTATGAAGAGTAATGACTGAACTTGGTGACATTATATTCAACCTCACTATTCATCGCATTTTATTCGCGAAAATTTCGCACGGGTCGTCTAGTATATATTATTTCTGTAAGGTATTTTTTTTGTCACAAGCCTCTATCTTCCTTCATACTTAACCGAAATCAATGAATGAGGTATCATTTTAAAGCTTATGGTCTCCACTTTGGTTACATCATATTTTAAGAAATAAAGTTTTCGGAATTAGACCCTTTAAGGGCAAAAATGTCAATATCTCTAAAATGCTGTTTTCTGTGTTATGAATCATTTATCTCCCTTTATACCTATCTGAAATCGTTTAATGAAGTATCATTTTAAAGATTAAGATCTCCGCTTTAGTGAAGTCATATACTAAGACGGAATTTTTTCGAAATTTGACTCTTAAAGGGCAAAAGTATCAATATTTTTTAAATGCGTTTTTGTGTCACGAGCGATTTATCTCCCTTAACATCTAACAGATATAGATAAATTAGGTATCATATTAAAGACTGAAGTCTCCGCCGTGGTAACATTATATTTCAAGAAAGTAACTTTTCGTAATTCGACCCTTAAAGGGCAAAAATGTTAATTTTTCTAAAATGCGTTTTTTGTATCTCGAGCCATTTTTCTCCCTGGTTATCTAACCAAAATCGATAAATGACGTAGGATTATGAGGAATATTGTCTCAGCTTTGGTGACATCATATTTTAAGAAATAATGTTTTTTGAATTCATCCCATAAAGGGAAAAAGTATAAATTTTTCTATAACGCATTTTTGTGTCACGAGCAATTTATCTCCCTTAATAACTAACAGAT
Organism: Vandiemenella viatica; assembly: GCA_031002005.1. Taxonomy (NCBI): domain Eukaryota; kingdom Metazoa; phylum Arthropoda; class Insecta; order Orthoptera; family Morabidae; genus Vandiemenella; species Vandiemenella viatica. The sequence continues at coordinate 96,286,835 of JARYHS010009186.1, forward strand.
ATAGATAAATGAGGTATCATATTAAAGAATAAGGTCACCGCCGTGGTAACATTATATTTTAAGGAAGGAATTTTTCGTAATTCGACACTTAAAGGGCAAAAATGTCAATTTTTCTAAAATAGGTTTTTTGTGTCTCGCGCCCCTTATCTCCCTGGATATCTATCCAAAATCGATAAATCAAGTAAGATTATGAAAAATATTGTCTCAGCCTTATGTCATCATATTTTAAGAAAGTACGTTTTTGGAATTCAACCCTTAAAGGGAAAAAGTATAATTTCTTCTATAACGCATTTTTGTGTCACGAGTGATTTATCTCCCTTAATATCTAACAGATATAGATAAATGAGGTATCATTTTATAGAATAAGGTATCCGCCGTGGTAACATTATATTTTAAGAAAGGAATGTTTCGTAATTCGACCCTTAAAGGGCAAAAATGTCAATTTTTCTAAAATGCGTTTTTTGTATCTCGAGCCATTTATCTGCCTGGATATCTAACCAAAATTGATAAATGAAGTAGGATTATAAGGAGTAATGTTTCAGCTTTGTGACATCATATTTTAAGAAAGAATGTTTTTTGAATTCATCCCATAAAGGGAAAAAGTATAAATTTTTCTATAACGCATTTTTGTGTCACGAGCGATTTATCTCCCTTAATATCTAACAGATATAGATAAATGAGGTATCATATAAAAGAATAAGGTCACCGCCATGGTAACATTATATTTTAAGAAAGGAATTTTTTTTTGTAATTTGAACCTTAAAGGGTAAAAATGTCAATTTTTCTAAAATGCGTTTTTTGTATCTGGAGCCATTTGTCTCCCTTAACAATTAAACATAATTGATAAACGAGTTATCATTTTAAAGATTTTTCGTAATGTCTTCGGTTCCGTTACCACATTATAAGAAAGAAATTTTTCAAAATTCTGACCTTAGAGGGCAAAAGTATTAGTATTTTTACAACGCATTTTTCTGTCACCAGGTATTTATTTTCCTCGCACAGCAACAAATATTTCAGAGATATTGATACGTTGTGTGCATTTTGTTCAGGTTTAATTTATTCTGCTAAGGTCAGTGACAGTTTGTCATAAATACAGAATGTTTTAAATTTTCCTAACTGTTTCGTAATATGTTGCGAGTATTTTGATGTGTACCTATTACACACACAAACACACACACACACAAAAACAAAAATTGATACAAAAGTACGGTTCTACTTTTCATTATATTACAAGCATTCAACCTAACTATTCATCGCATTTTATTGGCGAAATTTTCGCACGGGTCGTCTAGTAACACTATAATACAATAAATCTAAAAGTGTCTTTCGAATTTTTACGGAAACGTAGTTATGATATTGGAAGTGAACGATTAAAAATGAGCTATACATTGAACACTGTTATTACTTATCAAGCAAGTTAATGATGTTATGAACGAACAAATAAAGAGAGTACTGCAAAGAAAGAAAGACCAATAATATGTTTCTACTCAATTTATTTTTATTAGTATAGATTTATTAAATTACAATCAAATTTTTAATATTCTATAATTCTGAATTTTTAATATTCTATATTCTGAACTAGTGGCATAACCTTTCGGTTGATAATTACAACGCTACGGCTTCCTATTACTTTCCAAACCATTCCCTGAATACTCATCTCTTCAGAAGTGAAGTCAAAGAAGTAGTATGCTAATATTCGTGGTCTCATTGGCATTAGAATCTTCAAATCTTACTTCGTTGATTTGATTAGGGAACTGAGATCAAAACCACATAAACCGTAATGTACCTATTAACATAAGTTTCATTTTTCATGCCTTGGTTTTAAATGAGATCAGATAAATGCTAAAGCGTTTGGTGTTTCTAACTTACCAAATCTGTTTTCGTTCTTCATTGAAATTTATTCACTTAAAAAAAAAAAAAAAAAAAAAAAAAAATACTTTCTGTTCCCTTGCGTAGTAATTGAAAGTGATTCTAAAACTTGTCGATAAATCAATTTTAATTCAGACGTGGAACTGTAAATAATATGTTTTATTCACATGCATGGCGTTAATATTGATTCAGCACATTTTCCCCTTACTTTTGACAGCCCTGTCTGTGTTTGAAGGTCAACGACAGAAATAAAAAGAATTCTTTGTGTAAACAACCGAAATAGCGCTTTGTAAGCAAGCTGCTTTTCAAACACCCTTTGATTGTATCGTTTTGCTGCACTGCTCGAAAACAAACCCACCAACAGAAGCTTCATAACAGACGTGTTTGTAAGCAAATTTAACCTATGTAGCGCCAGAGTAACTAATAGCACAAAAACACTTCGTTCTGCTTCCGGATAGACATAGTGTCAATTTTCCACACAGACTTGTGGTGTTTCGTACATTTTCCCAAAATCGTTTCTTAAAATTGATGGAGTTATTAGCTCAAAGGAACTTGGTAACTAGTACAATCATTTGATGATCTTTGGTAGAGAAGAAATAGGATCTAAGAACGCTACCGAAGGCATAAAATTGTAGTTTATGAATTTACTTGCACAACTACTTTCGAATTACCCTTTTCCGGCCATAACGATCCCGTATTTTTGAAACTTATCTTGATATTAGTGTCATGTAGCTAATTTGCCCGCCTCACTGGCTCATGTCGTTGAGAAGTCATCATGGTATCTGTTAGTTGGTTTGAACCCCAGAAGAAGGAAGAGATGGTGTTGATCCATTCTTAATCACCAAACTGTAGACAAAGGTCATTGGTAAATACCCAGAATCAATGCACATTATGAATTGCGTCGTATTATATTAACCGATGAATCGCGGTTCTGCACTACCTTGGATGACCATCGTCGGCGAGTATGACGGTGACCTGGTGAGAGGTCCCGTTCTTGCAATGTTATGGAGAGGCACAGTGATGTTATCCGTGGTGTCGTGATGTGGAGAAACATTGAATTTGACTGGTAGTGACTGAGGGAACTTTGACGGCACAGGGGTACCTCATGGATATCCTGCATCCTCATATTTTATCTCTCATGCGACAGTATCCTGGAGCCATTTTTCAATACCCGACACGTATCACTATGAACTCTCTACGTAATTTTGAGGTACTCCTCTGGCCAGCTAGATCCACAGATCTGTTCCCGATAGAACATGTGTTGTACCAACCCGGAAGTCAACTGGGTCCCAATGCTTTATCCTAGATATAAAGGATAAATTACAATAACTGTGGGTCAGAGTCGCAGTGATTTGTGGGCTCGTACTGTCAGGTTCTTCGTAAATTTGACTCAATTTTGTAGCCACTGAAATAACAACACATACCCTCCAACACGTGAAGTTTCATTTAGATTCCTCCTCCATTTCTCAGTGTTCACTTTTTTATGACAGGCAGTGTACATAAGCCGTTCCGCAAGTTGTACCAGCTTTATTTCTTATATCTCTAAAATAATGATCAGATTCTTACCATTGTTCTTTCTCGCCGTCGTTGCCTGTGGCAATTGTTAGCAGAAAAAGATCCATCGCGCAGTTACGTAGAGATATGGCTTAGCATTGATTATGAGCCATCAAAGGTAGCTCATTTAAAAACGTGCTCCTTAGCATTTCCTTTTTTTTGTCAGTTGTTAAGTTGCTGCAAATTATGGAGTGGTTTGTAAATGTAGCTTCCTGTGATTGTACCACAATTACCACGGCAAAGTCACTACACAATGGTTTAACAACACCACTGTTTTATTGTTTTATGGGCGGCAGGTCATTAGAGTGTGTAATGACGTGCGCCATCCACCTTGGGGCATCTTACAAAGAGGTTGGTTCAGTTGGGACAGTTACAGAACCTCGTCCGCGTTCAAGGAAACAGTAGCTGCCGTTTCGTGAAGGTTGCCGACGCCAAGGCTTCGCTTGCGCTCTGATCTCTGTAATAAGCCTTACCACGCCAACCGCCCCCAGGTGCATGTCAGCCCTCGGTAACGTATCGCCTAATAAATCGCTTTCTCCCGACCCTACCTCTTCCTTTTTTTACGAACTAGAGCCGGTGCAACTTTCGCACATACATATTGCCTCAGTGTCTCATAACTCTCGACTGCGAAAGCTATCCGTTATGAAAACTGCTGTATTCCTGTGTCTAGCATATGTCTTGCCGAATCCTCGACTATCAAAAAGTATAGAGTTCACTCCCTCTTTTTATAATACTCCTATTGGCACACTTGCCTAAAGGAAAGTAACTGTGCTTCACGATCAATATAAATCTTTTTTTTTTTTTCTGTCATCAGTCTTTCGACTGGTTTGATGCAATCCTCCATCCTTTCCTATTCTGTGCTAACCACTTCATTTCTACATACCCCTTACAGCCTACGTCCTCGATTATCTGCTTCATATATTCTAATCTGTCTTCCTCTACAGTTCTTACCTTTGACTGTTCCCTCCACCAGCAAATTAACTAATACAGCATGTCTCAAAATAAGACCTACCAGCCTGTCTCAAAATAAGACCTACCAGCCAGTCTCTTCTTTCTGTAAGCTTCTTCCACAAACTTCTTTCCTCGTCTATTATTTCCAAAATTCGTTCATTTCGTACTTTGTCTGTCCACTTAATTTCCATCATTCTTCTTTTCAAATGCTTCAATTTTCTTTCTTTCTGGTATTCCTAAAGTCAATGTTTCGCCACCATAAAGTGCTGTGGTCGATACATAATTATAAAAACTTCTAATTCCTAGATCAATGTTTGAAACTAAAAGATTCCTCTTTTTCATGAAGGCTCTTTTTGCTATTGCTATTCTGCTTTTAACATAATTCCTGCTTCGGCCATCGGTTGTGATGTTGCTTCCCAAATAGCGGAATTCGCTTACTTTCTCTTATAACACTTCTATTTGTATTGGGTTACTGAATCTTGGAATTATCTTAACATATATCACCCACTATCAGTATTATTTGTACACTTGACAAAACATGATATTATGAACTCGCCAGGGTTGATGAACGAGTTTAGGAGCTACCACACTGGACCGGAGACTAGAATCCAGTACAGGTCCTGGTCCTGATTTCGGTTTTCAGGTAGTTTTTCGCAATTATCAAGGCAAATGCTGGGACGTTCCTCAATATCCGCCTCATAATTTAAACATTTCATGAACAATAATACACTACTACATACAGAGCATAGTTTCACGTTTACGCAAACAGCTGGCAACACCACATCCTTCCAATACATGAGGAAAGTAAGGTGATACTATCGCATTAATATTTTCCTAGTAGTGGATAGTACGACAGTCAATGTGAAAGAGCATGGAGAACAGCCATGTGAAAATCTCTTAAGGCAGTACACTAACTAAGATGATCATGATGACGATGATGACTATTATTATTATTATTATTATTATTATGAACAACATAGAAATTTATCCTAAAGAAAGTATTAACTTTTGATACAGGATGGTTGAAATTTTTTGTTAAAAACCTCGAAAGGGCTTGCGATAGCCTTTGTTGAATAGATTTTCTGCAAAGCAGTCGTGATTATATTTAAGTCTGGAGATGTTTACAATAACTTTGGAAGGGATTTTTGATTTCGATACCATTGTTGCTTAGGGATTTCGAATTGGATCCGTCTGTAGTGCCTCTATTTAGTCAGTTACTTACCACTTACTAATGTCGCTAGTCCCCTCACACTAAAGGACAGGCACTACATACAAGCTGTCGACTTGACTTGTTCGCTCCCTTCTAGGCTTATGTGAGCTGTTTCCATTCCTCCTGGTGGATTAAATTCTCGTAGCTTCTATGGGTGAAAACATGGTGGCGTCCAATCGACAATTCTCAGAATCTTTAGCAAACGTGTTAAAACATTTGTTCTCTGTAGTCGAGAAATGTCATACCACTACATTTGATGAAGATATGTAATCGTATCGGGGTACTGAGCATGTCAGTCATCCCTATGTCTCTAACGAAAGAAAAAAAATTTGACATCACCAAATTTAACCGTGTCGATTCCAACATTCTCATGCACAACGTGTAAATTTCGAGGATGATCATCAGTCATTTACATACATACGGTAAGTGTAAAACACGTTGAAAACGCAATGCCCATATTACCAAACTCTCAGCAGATCTGATACGAAACACAAATTCTCATATAAAAACAATGACTAAAAACACGTTTTGCTATGGCAAAATAATATGTTCACTCTGGTACAAAAGAAACAGTTTTATTATGATAGGCTGTTGGTATCCAACTTTTACCTTTGTGTTACAAATTTTAAATACGGGTGACATTGTAGTCGCGACACACGTCAACACGGTATTCCAGTTATGCAATGCAGCGTATCAGCATACTCTCGGGTACTGAATCATTCATGATTATGCACAATCTACAGTCACCCACATAATTTAACCCGCCTCTTGGCGATAGAGCTTTTAGCAGTTCTGTACTGTATGTATTAAAATTGAGACCTCTTACCTAAGTACCCGAAAGCATGGTTTTGTATCATCTGCTGTTTCACATTAGCGCATTTATTTTAATGGGTTAGTGTGAAACCTGTAATTTCTCTTTTCTGAAGCTATGAATGACCAGTGAGCGCGGTGGGTAAGCGGTAACCGTTTGGCCTCGCATTCAGGAGGACGCGCCTGCGAATCCCCGTGGGGGCATCCAGATTTGGGTTTCCCATGCTTTCCCAAATCGCTCTAGACGAATGCCGGTATGCTTCCTTCAAAAGGCGTTCCTTGTCCAAAATCTCTTCGTGGCTTTAATGACCTCGGCGTCGATAAGGCGTAAAGCCACAAGTAAAAAAAAAAAATAACCTGATTCGACGCGTAGCATAAAAACGCATTGCTTCCTAGCCCGTTCACGCAACCCCCCAATGCAGTACACACTTGCCACATACTGTGCGAAAATTTCACCTCGTTTTCATAACGTAATCGTATTTGTGCTAGTTCTAACACTCACAACGCCTTCTCTGATGTCGCCACTGTGAAGTTGCGTTATTACGCTTCCTTAGACAAACAAGTCGTAAACTCTTACCGTGTCTTCCTTCTCTTAATGGGCGATTTCTTCTTTACGATTCACGACAGTCATTAATTTCTGTATCGTCCTTTTTTTAATTATTCGCGGTGAAAATATTATTAGTGGATCCTAAATTGCTTTATTGCTCGACACAGCTATTTCGTTCTTACTGAGACTCCATAATTGCTGGAGTGGAGAACGGCTGTAAAGTCTAATTACGGCCATCTTCTCGTGATTCAAATCACGTTCCTTTCACCGATATTTTCGTAGCAGGAAATATTAAAAACACAACGCGCCATTTCGGCAGGCAATGTAAAAATTTCCAGTTCTTTTAGAGGCATTTCACGGAAGACACGATAAGAATTAACTTTAAAGTTCCTTAATGCCATCGCAAGTATCTGGGCCGCCAGCTATACCCTGCTCAATCCAAAGATTGAAAGCTGCCAGATAATGGCGACTTTAACAAACTGATTTAGTGTTACTGTCCTAAAACTGAGCTCATCCAAAGTCACTGCAGATTCTTTAAGCAGATTGAACAATCTGTCCGCGGAGCCTTCAATAAATCAGAAATGTACTGACAATATTTTGAGTTTTCTTAATTAGAATGGATAATCTGCTGATACCCTGGTCAGCCAACGAAGACTCGGACTGTGTATTAACATATCCTCTTTACGGGAAATTGCAGAGTGTTATGGATAAGAAGACCTATCCCGTCTCTAAATCATTTAAGGTGCTGCTCGTTTAATTTTGAAGCCAGAACACAGTTAATTTCATCAGCGAAAAATGGCGAACTATTGTTACGAATGAATTAAAATCACTGTTCCAAAACAATTTATTCTGTATCAATTACCAACAAAAATATTTCAATACGCGTAACTCTTTACTTGATTACAGAAACACATAATAGTCTCCATAATAAGGAGTTTCAGACACACATGCCTGCGTTGCTACAATCCACGCATGACACTGTGTTACTTACAATCGCAACAGCCAAAGATCGTATCTATATTAACTTATTCCATTTCCCCAGAGGCTACACACATTACAGACTGTGGAATCCTACGATACAACAAGTCAATTTGCATACATTAGTCAACTGTTGAACTTGAAAAGTAATGCCAACGCCTCGGGGTATGAATTTAGTTACTAGACATGATGCTTCTATAGGGAAGTGGACTGTTTGAGTTAGAAATGGCAAACTAGAGAGATATTAAGCTCGATGTCGATCAGGTGTCACGAACGGATGGGATATTATTTCGCGGCACATGACTCTCCGGCAATCATTCGCTTACACGCTGACTACCAGCCGCTGAAACACTGCAAGTAAGGAGACGAAAGAAAGTTGTAGCGGCTCCAAGTTGTTCTACATGTCCCCTCTGAAAAAAAAAAGTCGATTTATGATTCTGGCGTATTATTTAAGCACATTTTTGGCTATTTAACCGGAGCCACGTTACAAATATGGGAAAGAGTGTAAATAAACTTTCCAGTATGTCCATTTGAAATTTTTAATAGTTGTCAACGTATCAGAATTCATACTAGAATATTTAATTCAAGTGGCTCAAACGACTAACACTGGAACATGAAATACTCGATTCAGTGCTCTGGGATGGATGTAAACGGCCCTTATTATTCATTTTATTTTCTAGTGTACAATCACGTTTCTCGTACTCAACACGCCGACCTAGTTTTCTCTTAGCTGATTACGAAAATTAAAGAGTTATCAACTGTCCACGCATACCATTGCTCTGTATGTTGAAGTGTACCGATACTGCAAATGCTTTTAGAAAAATTTCACATAATAGAAGATAGTAATTAACTTTAAACTTACCGATCGTTGTGGGTGAGTGGTAACGTTCTTGCCGCACATTCGGGAGGACGCGGGGCGAATCCCCGTCTGGCCATCCAGATTCGGTCTTTCCATAGTTTACCTAAATCACTCCAGACGAATGCCAGGATAGTTCTTTAAAAAAAAAGCCATGCCCTAATTCCTTCCCGCTCCTTACCGCCAGTCCTTCCTGCATCTAATGTCCTCGACGTCGTCTAGACAGAATCAAAAAATAATTTAAACTTTTTAATATCACCATAAGTACAAGTATTTGGTCCACCAACTACGATCTATGCGAAATTGATGGTTTTCCAATGCGATACATGTAGCTGTTGACGTAACTTTAGGCTGAGATTTGGTTTTTGCCTGAATAAAAGTCGATCACACTCTTCACAAGTCCAGACAAAGTAGTTCGCAAGAAACAGTTGGTGGAATTCTCCACTTCTGTGGGGCCAACTCGTGTCGAAGTCAGGTCGGGCTGCGTGACGGAGGCTTCGAGCAAACCAACCGCTTCTTCGTAGCTCTTCGCGCAAGCCATTGCATGGTTCGTCACAGGTGTTAAACCCAGAGCAGGCAGTGTATTCGTTTTAGTTCCAAGTAATACTTACTTGTACCATCTTCTGTGTTCCTTACGGTCTAGACTGAATATAAATATCGGTTTGTTTCAATTCTGTCACTACATTCTACACCGGTAGCCAGGCGTGCTATATAGATGACGTTCATAGATAACAGAAGTAATACGAGCATGCTGTTTAGTAGTACTCGGTGCCAGCCATCCGTAATATGTTTGGTTGAATGAAAGACCCCGGAGTTCGACAGAGCTGTGGTACTCCCTCCTGCTAAAAGTTTGTGCAGTTGTTTACTGATTGAAGTACAGATACGTGGTGATAAATTGCAGAGTGGTGACACCTGCCATTAATTAGAACACCCGTATAACCGGGTTCGTTAGCTTGAGCGCCGAAAGTCTGAATCGGGGTAGACTCTAGACTCACCTGTGTCCTAGAATAGCCTTCGATGGTAGTGTGCGCGAGACTGATGCTACATAGCCCTGGAGAGAGAGACCGTTCCACAAGGTTCCCTGGGGCGTCGTTTTGGTGGCTGAAGGTGCTTCTCTACGGAGAGGCATTACACTCTTCAATGGAGGGTAATTTCTCCTGGTCTGCTATCAGGCCGGTGGTGGAACAGGGTGGTGGGGGGGATTAAATTGATTTGACAGCATAAGATCAGTTACTTCCGAAACCCTAACAGATTCTAAATCGCCGTTGATTCCAATGTAGACATCTATCTCCAAAAATTGCTCAGGTTCTTTTTGTGTGTTTCAGAAGACCCACACTTCTTTTTTTTTTTTTTTTTTTAAACTGGATTATAACACTGCATATATGGAGACATGATGGGTTACTGGTGTTATTGTGCCCAGTATTGCACCAGAATTTTATAGTTGCTCTTTCGAATAACGCTGGTTATACTTGAATCCACAAATCCACAATTTCAGTTACGAACGAAGCGTATCTCTAGTCATGGAAAGGTCATGAATTCATTATCACGTAAAGCTTTAACCACTATTTTCGCTTTAATGACAGATTAGTAATCTTATTATCATGGCATAAGGTTGCGTCCATTACGTGAAGTGAAATAGAGGGTAGTGGTCAGGCGAAATCTGATCAATGGATGGGATTTGGGAGCGGGGGGGGGGGGGGGATAAACGAAACCATCACGTCATCACGTCATATTTTTAATTACTTGAAGAATACTAGATCTTTTTTTTTTTAAAAAAAAAACTACAAACAACGCCGATACTGATTTTAGGGGGGTAACCGCCCTAGGAAGCAGGAGAGCTAAAAAAGTCTCAAAAAGATTACGAGGGGGGGGCTGCCCTCAAGATCTCACGTAGTCAATAAGGGGTAGGTCCGACCAGATCTCATCAAATCTCAGAACGGGAGGTGGGGGGGGGGGGAGGTCCAACACCTCACGTAATTAATGGAGGCCCCTAATATCTTACAAAGATTTTTGCAATAAATTACAAGAGGATTGTCATAACTGTTGACAACTGAGTGTTACCAACTGTCTGCGAAGCGTAGAACATGTGTTTTTTATAATAAGTATTCTTTGTTGTTTGTTTGTGAAATTTGTAATTCATTAGGCGGAAATTGGGGTTTGTCCCAACATTCGTCCAGGTGATGGCAGGAAACCTAGAAACCGCAATCAAAACTGTCGGTACTCCGGGACCCGGGAGTTGAACCTCGTACCTCCCTGATCTAGTGTCATGGCTCTTTAACGCTCGCAGACACGTTAGTCGGTCGGTTTGATGTAATCTTTGCAAAATTAATTTTTAATGTTTTCTTGGTGAATGACATTCGAACTAAGGCTTCATGTCAAAATTACACCATCAGAAACAGAACACCGTAGCAGACATTACTTTACGATTCTGGCCTAGAGATCGCGAAACTCTCATTGTCGACATGAAAACTGTAACCGTCTACGGAACGTTGAACCGCAATGTATCGGATCCACTGTGACTACAGCCGGCATGGCGTTGCGGTCAGCTAGAGGTCGGCTTGACCTGCACGTTCATGTCTCTAAATTGTGCCTCGCTGAACCAGAAGGAAATTGACATACTGCATGACATCATTCTGCTTTTTCCCGGAATAAAATGGAAATCCCCGCCTGCAAACGTGTGTCCACGTTGCAAGAGTTACAATGATGACAGTGCTCAAGTCGAGGCTTTCAACCTTTAATGATGTACAAGAAAGAAAGACTAAATAATAATTTCTGTGTTGGGGATTGGTGTGCAGATGACAAAGCTTATTGCGACGTGTGTGATGTACGCTGACATTTCAAAGACCACATGACCTCACCACCACTTCATATTTTTAACTTCATTCTTTGAGAATTATAAAGCCATTTCATTTTAGCTCTTCATAATTAACAGTGAAAACTTAAGTTTAGAATTATAAACAAACCTTCTGCACACAAGAAATGTATAAAATGTATAAACAAAGTCCAAATATTTCATATCTATTCTAAAAAAAAACATTGAAATGGACTAAATATATTGGGTATTTAAGAAAACTCCATTTATGGATTCTGTTTGCTAAGCTGTTTAGTGTTTTGTCCGTGAAAATTGGAGAAGTTGAAAACAAAATTTGATTCACGAGCATAAAATTACTTCAGACAGATATTTCTGGTATGGTGGCTGATTTCGTAATTTCATATCCTCTTAATCAAATCCTAATTGCTAATCATTGCGTCCGCGAAATATTTTACCACGATCATTTATTCTGGTAGATTTTTTATTCTGAACAGTGTAACGTGTTTATAATGGCTTGATATATTGCGTTATTCACGATTCTCCGTGATAATCCTAAACCAAAATTCTAGGGTTATGTTACGCACAGCCTATTTACATTTTTACAAATTGGTATGTATCAACACAAATATAAAAGTCGTGCGAGGAAGTGATCTCAAACTTCATTATATTTGTAAATCTTTATTCTCCTGCAGCACCAGGCATTAGATTCAGTAGCGGAGTGCTATGTATTCCAAGAAGACATACTCAGTGATATTACTGACCAGATCGTGCGAAGTATTTTCGTAACAACTTAACAATACCTTCCATAGATTCCTACCCTACTTCACATTACCACAATCATCAAAAAAGGTCTCGTTCCAAAACATTCCTCGTAGTGATACATTAAAAATTGTTTAGTAGGAAGAAAATTTGCATTGAATTGATGAGTATGATGTTCGCCATTCACGGTTATCCAAGCGTTGACATGGCTATGGAGGAAACTATTCATCCAAGGTAGTGTCTTGGAAAATTTAACTGGTGTCCCCTTCCCTTTTTCAGTGACGGAGGTATAATTGTACTGTGGATGGATGTAATATGTTTGCGCTGAGTGTAGTGAATTGTTTGTGTTGCAAATGAAAGAAAAATGGAAGAAGTAAAAGGGTGTAAACCTATGCCAGCCGAGTCGTGCCTACTCTTCCGAAAGACATCGAATGTCCGCAAAGTCTCCATTCCATCTATGAGTTGTCAGCAGTAATGTTGTATGTATTCACCACCACCCCTTCCCTGCCGAACAATTCATGATCAAAATTTCTTCCACCACTTAGACTCGAACCAACTACCCTAGTGTTAGGCGCTGAACATTATAACGGTGTCACAACCACCTGAGCCAATGAGGCGGGTCGGTAGTTCACCACCAATAAGCGAAACATACAGCTTTACCGCGGCTATCTTTCAGTCATTCGTTAAATAAACATACGCCCATTCTAACGTTGAAAAAACTTACCACATGTCCACTGTTGGTTATACTCGTATGAAAACGATACTTCTACATATAATGAAAAAGAAACCTGTTTGTGAGCTTGGATGTAATGACATCCGGCTTGCTTAATTTGCATGAGTTTTTCTTCTTATAACACTGCGATCTGGTCACAGAGCGATCTAGTGAAATATTTGGCATGGATTGCAGGTTTAAGGAAACTCGTGGGAAATCTGTGTCGAAATTCAGCAGTTAACTCCCGTATATCCAACCTTGAGCCCATTCAAATGTTGGCATCAATTGCTTTTTAGTGTTTCACAAGAAATAAGTTTGTTTCCATTTCGTGTATTGTGTAATATTGTCAAATCCTAAAGCAGAACCAAAATTGAACTTCCTCTTCTCCGACGGGCGTTTAAGTGGGAGGAGAAGGACAGAGATTGCTCCCTCTCCCCCCCCCTTCTCTGACGTCACTAAATCGTGGTCGTTAATTATCGGGGGCAATTTGAAGGCGAGCAGACTTAACGAAATAATTACGGCCTCAAGTTGATAGTATAAACCGATAAAATTGATAATGCCAATACTCATCGCCTCAGAGCGATCTACTAACGTGGAGTATTACGTCCTTTTTAGAAATATGAAAATATTTCTTCTGAGAATGATAGCTGTCATTACTGGATACCTGCATAACGTAATATCTGAACGAATGATAAATAGAACCTCACACAGGCATAATAAGGACCTACACCAACAACTGGTGAGCATTACAACAGCCTTAAAAAAAATTAGTTTAAAAAACTAAAAACACGCTTTCGTAGTAATGTGAACTAAATGGTTACAAATAATCTTTAAATATAAAGATTTTGTTTATCAGGGATAGAAAGTCTCGCAATTCAGGATAAATTAATTTTTTGCATAATCATAAAGAATAAAGTCACTGATTATAAAATGAACTTTAATGTACAAAAGCGTGGGGTTGCCATCAGTTGTCTTTTATATTTTGTCGCTGGCTGTTTGTATAGATAGTCATTGTCAAAAGTTATGTAGAGAGCACCCTACGCTTTTTTAAAATTAAAGTTAATTTTGCAATAAGTGATTTTATTGTTTAAACTTATTCAAAAAATTAATGAATCCTGAATTGTGGGACGTTCTATCGCTGTTAAACAAAATCTTTATATTTCAAGATTATTTGTAATCTTTTAATTCACATTACTACAAAAGCGTGTTTTTATTTTTAACTTTTTAGTTGAGAGTGTTTCAAAAGTAAGTTCCTTACTGTTTGCTTTTTCTTTGCCAATCCCTGTTTTTCTTTGTGTTGTAATTTCATTTTTATTTATTATTTCCACGAGTAAAGGACAATTGAATGGTCAACCCTACCAGAGGTTCAATAGCAAGGTAAAATTGGAAGACTATTGTTCTATAATAGTGGGAAGTAATTGAAAACGATGTTTGGAATACTCACTATTTAACATCACAATAAGCGATTGCAGACACTATCGTAGCAGCTAATATGAAAGTATTATCAATTGCGCACGTGCAACAGGTTGTTACTGTCAAAGTAATGAGAATAGCAGGTTACAGCTGTGAAATTATAGTGTTGTTAAAATTCTTAAAACGTGTGCTAAAATTGAAAAATTAAGACTCCTGGAAGTTGGTAATTAAATTAAATGGATATGGCGATATTGGCCGGGAAATCTCCAAAGGGTCAGGCCGCCAAATGACGAAGGTTTCTCGAATTGCCACGCTTGTGCAAAATGTCGCTGCTGAATTTGGCTAGCTCCGCAATCCCATCAGGTATAGGGTACATGCAGTTTAACGTGAAATCCGAACCGTGAGTTATCCTAATCTTTGCCACTTATTATATCCTACAAATTCCAACCGAAACCGGGATTCGAGCTAGGAACGTCTGTTTGCCAGTCACGCGCCTTAACCAAATCAGCCACCAGGGAGATGCGGAAAGTGGGTGAAATGAACCACATCTGTTATAAGACGGTAAAATCACTTTAGTTTTCTTACTGTCAAAGTAATGAGATTAGCTAGACATAGATATGGAATTATTGGATTGTCATCAGTTCTTAATACGTGTACAATATTTCAGACATTTAGGACTTCCTGAAGTGGGTGAAAATTTAACTGAAATTTTCCATTACATTCAACCACTTTTTTGTTGTCACTGACGACGTGGTGAGAAAGAAATTATTAAATTTTTATCGGTTGTTAATAAGTGTGCAAAATTTCAAACGATTCGGACGTCAGAAAGTGGGTGAACACTAAAATGAAAGATTCTATTACTTGCAACCATTTTTCTATTGTTACCGTCAAAGTAACGAGAATAGCAGGACGTTGCTAAGAGACTACTTTAAAAAGTGTGCAAAATTTTTCTATTGTTACTGTCAAAGTAATAAGAATATCAAGATATAGCTATGAAATTATTGGATTGTCACCGGTTCTTAATATGTGTGTGAAGTTTCAAACAGCTCCGACATCTGGAAGTGGGTCAAAATGGATTTGTAAATTTCTGTTACATACATACATACAGGACAAGCTTATATAAAGCGTGTAAAAAGGGAGATTTATGTTCTATGGTCACATCGTTCGGGTGGACAATCATAGACTCGTCTCTAACATCTTCAACACTATCTCTGGACGGAAAGCGACTAAGGCAAAATGGACAAGGCTATTCAGAAAAGATCTCGTTCAACTAGAAATTGACCCCAATGACATTTACAACAGGAATAGTACAGAACGTTGATTGAAGCATCAGATTCTCTCGAGACACTAACAGCCAAAACACTACACCCCGGATCTGGGGTGAAATGGACCCAAGAAAGAAAAGACAACCACAGTGCAAGAATGAAAGAATATTGGGCCAAAAAGAAACCTCACCAGAGTGAACCACGTGGTCCATAGAGGTCAAAACGGAAAAGAAGAAGAAAAAGAACCTTATACAACTACGGACGTTAACATATGCTGTTACTGATCGACAAACAAATGCGTGAATACCATAATTATTAATTTTATTATAGGTTTTCACCACATAAAATATTTCATTTGGTGTTTGTGTTCCATGATTTAAATATTTTTTCCGTATTTTGCGCTTAATTAATAAAGTATACTAGCTGTTGCTTAATGCCGAGATCACGAGAGCCAGGAAATGATTGCTATGGTAACTGTCGTGGTAACTTGAAGGATCCATCCAGGCACTTGCCTGGAGTAATTTTATGATATAAAGGAAAAATTGAAATCCCTAATACCGGGCCCGACCATAACAATCAATAACTACTTATGGAAATTCATCGCGAAGATGGGATATTCAGAAACGTTGGGTATCCTTTTTTGACATTATGAGACAACAAATGTGATGCTTACCTAACATCGGCCCCGATTTTCCGTTTACGATATGCATATGGGCGGAGTTTGTTTCTGTTGGATTCCTTGAATTATGCATGCCGTTACGGTGAAAGGGAATTACGTTAATAGAATGGGTAATGCCAGTGTGCAGAAATGAGGTGTTCACTCGCTATTCCAGGAAATCTTTTTGTAGCGTTTGCTGTTAGTACATCTCACCTTGATCAGATGCAATAGACGAAGATGTTTAGCGTCAATGTGGTTATGTGCGAGATGTGTTTAAAAAGTATCTACCCTTCGATTGGTAAATTTAGTAACCCTTCTGAAGGTGTGAAAACTTCTTCCGCTCAGAAATACACTAAACACGTTTATAGCAAAGGTTCTGACATTCTTGAAAAGATGCCATAAGGGACTCCTCCAGACTGGAATAGCGTTGGGAGAAATGCATTTCACACTCATCCAAAGGTTGTTTTCAGTCACGTCTTCTAACTACGAAAAAATGCAAAAATTGAGTACGGAGAGTGATCAATCTCAACATGATATTGTATGACCAACAACATTAGAATCAAATACCAACAATCGGTGGGGATTTTCTTCGTGAAATGAAATGCGTTCATCATCACTCACTAGGTACCTTTGTAAATGATTTTCCTTCTGCGTTGGCTGGCAGAAATGGTTGCGTGTACATGAAGTTTCATCCAACTTTCCAACGAGGGCACTTCATCCGGTTTTATTCATTTCCCTGCAGTGAATTGATGTCCAATATCTTTTCAAGTTACGTCGATCATTAAACAATAACAGTTTTCAGTTACACATTGAAGTAGTATCTACTTTTCTCCATTGTAAGAACTTTAAAACAAACATTTTGTGCCGGGGAAAACTTGAATGATACATTTTATTTGACACAAAATAAAACGGTTAGACTTACTAAAATAATGGTTACATGAAAATATGAAATGATAAAACCATAGCTCAGAAATCTTCAGACAGTAAATCGGATTATTTATTTAAATTCAAATCAAAGTGAATTTAACATTTCACAGACGCAGAACACGAGAAAGATTAAATGCGACTCGGAAGAACGTTTACCGGTTGTATTTGTTGTGGACTTCCATAGGACAACGTTTTTGCTTTAATGCTATAGGGCGTAAGTTTAGGTAGAGTTCGTACTGGCAAGAATCATTTGCCTGCAGATTGTGTCTTGCGAAAGCGTCGGTGTAAGGAGGAAGGCATCCTTACGGTTAAGATTGCGGAATTTCAAGGTTGTGAGCCCTGCATGTCACAGGTAGGGTGACACTGAAGTACAGAAGTCTACCAGACTACTTGTCGTCCACGCAGTCGGAATGATAGAGATGTAATCATTCAACTGGCAATGTAGACATCACTGTAATAGACGCTCGTGTTGAATCGCACGGTGGTGACACAGGCCAGCTCAAAAGTTTTCTTCCCGCTGGGGTTGTAAGCGACCAATCGTATGTTTCCACGGCTAAATCTTGCTGCCTCGTAAGTCACATGAAGCACATGATACACTCTGTTTCCTCATACAGACAGTTCGTCTTTAAATTGCATAAAATATTTTGCGTCTTTATCGAGGTCTCAAGGCGTCAAAAAAAAAAAAAAAAATGCAGGTCGTGTGAATCGTGCTACGTGATCACTTTCAGATCGTTTATGGCATGTTTATCACAGAAAACTCTGAAAGCCGCTTTGTTGTCGCTTCAGCGGAGCCATGGGTGTCCGACGTCCGTGTGTACCTGGAAATTTGCTCATTTTTATTGTCTGTATATTGTAAATACGGATGTTAATTACAACATTCACTTTAAGAAACTTCTGGAGATATCAACCATTCAAGTATGGGAAAAATAAGCGTTTCGTCTATTCCTTGAAATCGTGTTGTTCAAAAGCAAGTAAGATTGCTTCTAGCTTAAAGCACCCAGGGCATCACCTCCTAGAATAATTTCTGTGTTCAGTAAAATTAATTTCAGCTCCTGAGAGCTTTAAATGTTAAGTGGCTGAAACTCCGAAGGTGTCAAAAAACCAAAAGAAATTGAAAGAAAATTCCCCTAAATGATGGTGAACCGGATTCTGACAGATATTGACGCAAGTCTCTGAAATAATTTCCTGATTTTGCATATATGGCTTTAAACAGATCAAATTTGAGAAACCGTAACATCGGGGATTGCAGAAAGACTTCAAATAGGGGCATTTAATATTTGGTTGACAATTGAATTAAGCGTTGAGTGCGAGCATGCCATTAAGATAGTTTAGAATTAATTTTATCCAATAATCTTCAAAATGGTGAAAATGTATGTAGACAAAATTTTGAAACATGATTTCCCAGGTTGAGGGTGTAGTGAAGGGGAAAGTCTACATAAAAAGGCAACTATTGGAATATTCTCTACATAACTGTGAGCGTAAGTTTTAATGGATTAGGAGATATACTAACTACATGCGTACAGTCCAAAAAATGAAATAAATAAAGCCCTAGTTTACTGTGACTAATTACTTTTTGTAATGTGCTCTATCCTGAAGTAGGTTTAATATTTAGCTCTTGACAGATCTCTACATTCACAATTATCTTTTTTAGCATGCTTTTAGATACTTAACAGTAGCAGTAAATAACATCTTATACTAAAACTACACAGATTTACGCTGGTGACAACACACAGTATTGTGTTTATTGACAGTTACCCGATCTCGCTTTGCAGCTATCTTTCCTTTTTGAGGGAGAAGACACTTTTCTCATCACGGATAACTGTCTTTTCATTGTTGTTAAATCTTCGCTGCCACGTGTAGCTCGTTTTGATTACTTACACCACAAATATTAATTTATTAGTTCGATGTACGGATGCTAACGACTCTTAAGCTGTAACAACAACGAACCATAGAAACAAGCGAAACGAAATTTCATCAGCTATACCGTAAAGGTAAAGGCTTGTGGCGTCGTAATGACCTGGTGACAGGGTTTTTGGTGGCTACGTATTCCGCCTCTGTCATAGCCTGACTTAACCTTACCCGATAATCCCACCGGGTGTAGAGGACCTAGGGTTTAATGTGGAATCCGAACCACGGAAACTTTCTTACTTCACATTACACAGCAAGCTGTGGCAGAGGTGAAAGTCGGGTTAAGAGCCTTCAACAATCCCAGCGGAGACCGGGATACTAACCGGGGACCTTTCAATCCCCAGACAGACGCCTTAACCACTGAGCCACCAGATGGTTCACTTATACTGTAATCGACCTTTCATGGCCCACACTGTACGCTACAAATTACAGCATGCATTGAAAAACGACAGAGGCTAGACACGTTGCGGTTTGAAACACTGGCATCACTCGAAATAAATACAGGTTGCGTTACTTTGATAACCAGGATAAAGGTTTTAACAGCTTATAAGACTATACAAAACCTGTCAAATCATAATACTTCTTACATTGTCGACTATCATACCTACTTTCATAGAAAGCTAAATGGGTGTCAGTTTACACGCTATACTGGAATTCGGAAGGGCACGGGTTCCGATCGCTGTCCATCTACCCAGATTTGGGATTTCCGTTTTTTCCACGAACTCACCGCAGGCGAATGCCAGGAGACTTTCTTCAAAACCTAATTTCACCCGTGGCTACTCCCAAACCCTGTCCTGTTCCTAATGGCCTCAATATCGATGATAGCTGGTGAACATTTTTGGGTAGGTTCTTGAGATATCGTTAAAATTTGTGTAACGCTTCTTCTGTAATATCTAAGTACAAATCTAAGACCTGTCTGACGGGAATGGGGGCAAAGCCGAATTATTAACTTCTCAAATTTTTATTTTCTTCAAAATTGTTACATAAATATAAAAAAATATATTGATGCATGTTGAGATTTGAACAGAATAATAGATACACCTTTAAAAAAAATATTTTTGAAAAGCCGCGTAATTTTCGTGGGACTTCACATGTAAATAATATTTTCTGAGTCCCCATTCTCATCAGCCAGGTCTTCGATTTTATACTTAAACATAACAGAAGTAGTGTAACAATTTTCACAGTCCCTCAAATACCTATGCAAAAATGTCTACCAGCTCCCGGACTAGAAGCGTGAAGTAATAAAAAAAAAAGCAGACATACTCTCATAGTTAATTTCCTGCTATGCAACATGCACTGTGGAGTAAACAGTAATATCGGGGAATGTTGCGTTCTCCAAGAATTAAACTACAGCGAAGATAAGTGTGACATTTAGTGTGATAACAGTGCTTGTGTCACGGTGCGTCTGCGGCGAGGTTAGCTGCCACCTGGACGATATTGACGGGAAAGGTCGGCCTCGATTCCCAGCCTGGGCGTTCCCCCCAGGGAACGACTGGGCGTCATCGCTGACATTTAGGCACCGATGTCCGCCCTCACCGGTTACAGTGTCAAAATTGACCTCTCTTATTCATCGATTTCAGTCCCTACGCACACAGGAACTTATTAGACCACTAAATGTGACCCACCTCTTGGCCTCGGAAAAAGTCGCCGTTTCCTGGAAGAAAACAATATCAGGATATATTGCAAACTGACACCTAGTGGCAAAGCGTGAAAGTTGTATCTTCGAAGAAACAATCAATCATTACAAGTCGTGCTAAATTTTAAAGGTATTGTCAATGATGAAATACTTTGTACTTCCGCTTCATTTCATGTTGTTGTTAATTCGTGTATGTATTGAATCAAAACATTGTTTTTAGTTTAATATATTTTGCTACTGATTCACGTATTTATACATACATGCTGATGTTATCCTCATGATGTTTGCTGGCTGTATTGAGAAAATCCAAATGTCAGTAAAAATAAATAAATAAAAAAGTTTATATTCATGATGTAATAGTACAGAAAGAGGTTTTTATAATGTTCGATCATGTTCTGTTTATCTTTAAAAGAACTCCTTTTAACATGATCCTAAGCCTTTTGAAGAATTCGTTGTAGAATTACCGTCCAGTTTCACAAATTTGAAGGAAAAGGCATGCCAACATATAAATATTAAAAACAACAAACTTTCATCACAGTATGAGGAATAAAAAGTAATGTTCGCTACAACAAATTATGTGAGGCAAGTTAACTTTTTGGGAACGAGATAAGACATATTACACTGACCTCAATTTGTTAAATTCGTTTTTTTTCCGATTTGGTTCTAGTATTTGCGTAATCAGAATTTTTTTTTTAATCACTTAGGTTTGAGATGTGTTAGGAGGGTTGCAGGCACTAGACAGTAAGAGCTCAAGACCTTTATACTTTCATCCACATCTCTGTAAACATATTAAACAGATTCCTCACGAAACGCTTCAAGACGTGTGATGATACTCAGTCATAAAATCCATTAATTTAAACAACTTAGTATTTTTGCTCTTAACAAATTAAAATTTAGATGAAACTTTTTAAACGTTGCATAAACAAATGTTAATTTTATATAATAAAAATGGATAGTCTAGAAATTGTTTGAGCATAACTGTTTGGATTCACAGATATGTTGTGTTTCCATAATTCCTGAAAAATGTTTTCAACGTTTATCCACGTCTTTATGGAAGGAAAGAATGTTCACTGATTCTGATATATTCTTGAGTGACTTGCAACATGTTTGTTCGCATAACCGAATGATTATTTTCTCTTCATATCCTCTCATGCAAGCTCCATTGTGCTGCCACGATGACTGGCATTAAGAGCTTCAAATTAGCGGTGGAACCTTCATCATCCCGTGCAACTTGAGTAGTAGCAGAAACATAGTCCTGGAGATTGTAGCTCGACAGTTCCAAGCGTACTGCCGCTTATTGGAAAGCCCTGGCCTCTAATCCTGATAAAGACTAGATCTTCTTCTCTAATATAACACCTTAAGTTACATTAAATGTGGACTTATCTAGACTATGATATGTCTCATAATTTTAAATAAATGAACGAAGGAAATGAATTTAGCAATATTCTCTATTTATTATTAATATAATGGTAACCAAAACGATAAATTTTACTGAATAAACAATATATTTCCCTGTATATCTCACTTATCATTGGTTATTGAAGTTGATGTCACTGCGGATACGAACCATTTCTTTATGATTCTAAAAAATCGGTGGAGCGAACTGTAATTCTAAACTTGCAACTAATAATCCCCATACTTGATCTGCGATGTGTTTTAATTCCTTCAATGCAATATTTTTCATAAGCTGTTGTACTCCTTATTTTTTTGAAAAGCAAAATTAAACTAAAACATTCATTGTAAACAACAGTATCAAATACGAATTCGTTGAAAGCAGAGTACGGTAATATTGTGCAGTATGCGTAATTTTATCCGCAATTTCAAGCCCATACTCAACCTACGATATGTTTTAATTCCTTTCATGCAATATTTTCCTGATATTGATTGACTCGTCATTTTTCTAAAAAGCAAAATTAGACGAAAATAATCGTTTTGTATTAGGTACGAATTTGTTGAAAGCAGGATAAGGCAATGTGCAGTTGGCATAATTTTATCAGCAACTTCGCACTTAAATAATTTCACACAGCTAACGGGACGGAGTGAAAATAGCGCAGGTGATTAACTATCGATCGTTTGTTCTTTTCTCCGTTTAGGCGTTTCGCATACTTTGAACAGCGACTGCAAAAGAGCTCTCACTCTCACTCTCCTCTTTTTTTTTTTTTTTGTTCTCGTGAGCTGTGAGAGAAGCGCTGGTTCTGTTCGCTCGCTGCTTTTTCCTCCGCGTGATGAAATGTGGCTGCGACCGCTGAAACCAGCGACGGAGCTGAGTGTTAACTTTTTTATTTAACTAGCAGAGCAGCGACGTAAGAAGTTTGGGCTCCGAAACTGACATTTCGGAACACAGGCAATAGCCGGCGAACACTGTTTTTCTGCCCTTTTCTGTCCAGTTTCTTTCGCTTTGAGTTCTTCCCCACCGTCAGTGTACCATTCCAACATGCAGCTTTATTTTTATTAATAATAATCAGCTGTTGTTTGAAGTGTTAGTTGACAAGTTACTGATATAAAGTTAATTAAAACTGAATTTTTTCGTATTCAGTCTACTTCTAATCGCAACTTTAACATATAAGAGGCATGTGTCCTTTAATTAAACTGTTGATTTACTCTACAGATACCAGAAAGCTGGAACTGAGGGTGAATTCTTCTATAATTAGTTATGTCAGAATCTATGAAAGTGTTAGACACCTTAGAAAATGTTCATGTACAAAACATTAATATCTACCTGCCCAGTATCCACTAACATTATACTCTTCGTTCTAGATGCCTCGCAGAATAACAGAATACATTCTGTTAGACCGGTCCTCGCAGCTTCACATTCTAAGAAATCTGTCAAAGGGTGGTGGTTTTAGTTACGTATTACAATGTTGTATTTTACTTTTTTAATAAGAAACACTTTAAAAAATTAATACAGACTTTATAGCAGTATAAATATATAAAAAAACAGACTTGACTAAATGGCTTGCATGTCAAGATGCCATGCAAAAAGTGTTCCGTCTACTTATATCTGAAGAATACAACAATTTCTAAGACTGTTCTTCACGTCACGAAATGTGCCAGCACGTAAGTCAATTTTAACAAATCTGTATAGAAGAATAGTTGAAAATTTGTAAAAGTAATTTGAAATGCTAAGTCTCTTACGGAAAAAATGATAAAAACAACTGTGGAAATCGAACTCAGGAGAAAATAATTTATTAATTTATTTTACAATTTGACTCTGACCGAGCGTGGTGGGTGAGCGGTTAACACTCTGGCCTCGCATTTGGGAGGACGCCGGTTCGAATCCCCGTCCGGGCATCCAGATTTGGGATTTCCATTGTTTCCCCAAATCACTCCAGGCGAATGCCGGGATGCTTCCTTAAAAAAATCGATGCCTGAATTCCTTCCCGTTCCTTGTCCCCAGTCCCAACCCGCCTCTAATGACCTATCAACGTCGTCGAGGCGTAAAGGAACAAGAAAAAAATTTTGAATGTTAAATTCCTCCCTCATTTACTTTTATGATTTACAAAATTTTAATTATGAATTTCATAAGCGGTTTTGGAATTTTATTCAGCACTACACTTGGTAATTTGTTTCAATCACTGACTATTACGAGTAAACAGTTCGAATTGTTTAGTGACACGGAAACTTAAATAGATTAGGCGACTGGTGTAAGCTGCAATTCAGAGTACACGCACTTAGTCAATTTAAATGGGAAAACTAGTGTGTTACAATTAATCCATACGATTAATATTGCATCTACGCATCAGAATGTTACAAAAAAATTCCAGCCTTATGTATGTGAGTGTACCGTTTCAATGAGGAAATTTACTAATTTAATTATGGCAAGCCACAACGCGCCATCAAATTTTTTTCTCAACGCCGAGAGATACTTCATTCTTATATTTTTAATTTTTTTCTGTTTTTCTTCTTCGTGTTCTGTGGTCCATCTAGTCGTAATTGCGTACTAGTCTCTTATTAACTATTAATATTGCCCAACAATTATTTAAATAGAATTCCAGCAATAACCGTAAAACGATTTATAGTTTATTTTGCATATTTTTAATGTTCAATACTGTTGTCAAAGATTTTTATTTAGAAACTCAAACCTCCGACCACGGCATTAGATGCAGATGTTTCCTGTTTTGGCACCAGTTCGATACAAATTTGGCGGGAACGAAGATTTTTGGTTTAGTGAAGAAGATATTCTGTTTCCCCATCTGTACTGTTGATAAAATAACTTTTTGTTTCTAATACCTGAAAAATTAGCCAATTCAGTTGCTAGGCGTTTAAGAGTTAATTCATAAATTCACTTCATGAGTTCCTGTTACGATCTTTCTTCCATACTTTCAGCATTCTGCTGTTTTTTTTTCCTATTTCAGTCAGAATCAAAAAGAAACAAATGAGAAGGTACCCTCAACTTGAAATAATTGTATTTGAACTTGAGGGTACTTTGTAATTTTGTGTTGCTTTATTTATTATTATTATTGTAGGGATAATAATTTTTAGTGATTAATTTCATAAAAAGAATTCTTCATGTAGCTTAAATATGTTTATAAAATAAATAAATGTTTTTAGAAACGATGGAAAACCTAAATCAGAATGAACAGACGGGTATTTAAACCGCGATTTCCGTATTGCCAGGCCCGAGTATTACCGATAATCCGCCAAGCTCGGTTCTTGATTTACGCTGTGAATCAAGTTCTGAGACCTCTGAATCAGTGCTGAATCCAGTTCTGTATGAAACGCGGCTCCGAACCTGCACAAAAAAAGATTTCAAAGATTTAAAAAAAAAACAAGAATTCCAAAAATTGTTTACTCGTAGAGAATGGCTTGATTCGTTATTGTAAATATGAAATATTTCTCCGGCACCCTTAGTTATTAAAGCACGGCTCATTAAATGGTTATCCGATAGTGCACGTTTAAGCGTGGCCGTCTTTAAATTGGGAGGAACAGGTGGCCCACGTTCGATCCTTGAGCCGCACCTACCGGCTGTCCTGATTACGAGTTTCAGCCGTTTTTTCAGGCAAACGCTGAAATGGTTCCTGATTTTCGTATCATTAACCCACAGTTGACAAAGACAGTATAAATAATCAGAACATAACTAACATCCACACCAGGGCTACCCGTAGAAAACAGCAAAATATTCAATCTACTATCAGGAGGGCAAATAGAATTGTAGCAACTGCACAGCAATGACGAGCCTACAAATCAACAGGAAAAGGCCTGGAAGACGAAGGTTCAGTAGATGGCTACATATCTACTATGTAATTTCGTAAGGTCACTCATTCACTCGCTTCGATAGCTATTGGCTGGAGAACGGTGTCACGTGTCAGCCTTTGTTCGCAAAAACAGAAATTAGAAGAAATTCGTGGTTATGTCCACAATTTAATAGCTAAGCAACTGCTACCATATTAATTTGCCATAATACATTCATTAAGTTTGTTTTTCGTAGCGGTTCATAGTTAAATAAATATCGATAAACTTTACGTCTGAAAAAACGTGGATCTGCTTTTCAGTAACAAGTTGTTATTGAAAGCAACTAAAAACAATTAAATTACTGTAATGGGCCGTAGACCCCTTTACATTACTCATGGTCTCTGCTGTAACCACGAATGTCAATCGTCATCCCGGCTTAGGATAAATTTCAATTTAATTAAAACTTTCACTAACGTTGTTACTTGACCAAAGTTTGTGCATTACAGTTTATTTGCTTTTTTTTAGATATTTTACTGACCACTTTCAGTAATGGTCTTTTTTCATGTTCACTGGACGTGAGTCATTACGTTATTTTAAGTGGACATCAGACCAAATACTCGTACGTTACCGGACCGACAATTCATTTCATTTCTTTGGAGATGCTCAACAGTTTATTAATATGGAATGTGTATTAAGTTCTGTGGCCATTATAGATACTACGGCCAATGATTACATTATGAGTGTTTGCCCACTCCAATAAAAAAAATTGTGATGCTTTCGAAGCAAACGGGATATTTTTTTTAAATTTGGAGACTGAAATTTAAGGGTAAAAAACAAATCAAGTTTGTGTTTAAGTAAGTTTGAGTCTGACTTACGACTACGACTGCGTTATCGTCGCTTTTTATGTTTAATACCTACCTCAAGCTCACGAGATTTTATTCGTCCTGAAACACAGGTCAAGTTTATATTTGGTTAAATCAGGTCAACCTGTCATAATCTTTCATCCTAAAAATTGTAACTATTCTAGACGCGTGACGATACGAAAAAAAACGGTCAAGGGCTTACACTAGTTTAATAATAATCTAGTGACTCGTTTAGCCTAACGATTCTACTGACTGTTATCCACACTAATCTTATTTAAATACCAGTAATTTGTGATGAAAGTGTTAGATAACAGTGTTACGCTTTTGATGGTCAGTAAAAACAATTTAAATAAAGGGAAAGAGTAATAAGCTAATTTATATACAAAAAACCAAGACAAATAATATAACTCGTATACTAAATCTTATTAAACTAATATATACTTTAAATATTTTCAGATTTTACTATTAAGTTTCAAAGCATTATGAAGTATTGTGTACCGTTAAGCCAGCTAAAAACGTATCGTAAATAGTAAAAATCATTCTGAAAAATATTTATAAAATTTTCTAAGCTGCACTGTTAAACACTACAGGAGGATATGTTAATGGCGATCACCTGACAGGAGAAATGACGATTTCGTTCCTGACAAATTCCATACTTGTTTGCGTGAAACGATAATGTGTTACCTAACCGGTTCTTTTGTTGCCAAAAAGGGTACTACGCTGCCAAGTACACTTATGAAATGGCAGACAGAATTCTTTTAAAATGAAATCAACGACAGGTGTCAAATCTGGTAATCTGATCAGTGTTAGGCAGTTGGGCCAAATAACACTACAGAGTGAGATAATAATCGAACACCTAAGTCATCGTACCAGCATTTTGTACGAGCCAGGTTCAAATCCAGTTAAACAATTCAGGTTTCGAAATTTTTATTCACTTTCTGAAATCGCTTGGATTCTTTTGTACACACCATGAGTGATTACTTTTATTTGCCGTCGTATAATTCATTAAGGCTAATCTTCAATCACATTGATGATTCTGCTACCATACACACCTCCGCCTTACGTTTACTGGTTTTGCGAAACGGCTGTAATGGGCTGAATGGGTTGAATGGACTGAACTCAAATGACTGAATACTTCAGTATCTTTAAGCATTCAGTTGCTGAAATGGCATCCTACCCGTTATCAATGTCTATTTCCGGCTGAACGCTGCAGGGGACGAAGCTCATACACGTAGCAAATGGTAACAACTTTCACTCCAAATGCTTCACAGAATTGTAGGCGAGATTTATGTTGGTTTTTTTTTTTTTAATTTTATTTTCAAAACAGGAAAATTGTGTAATGGTTCTCGTTATACGTGTTTTAAATCTCTACTCGACGATATGCTAGAATTATATTAAGATGCGCCAGTGCTTGAGAATGATTGTAATGCATTTATCCAGCCGGAATATTTTTATTTTTTAAGACACTCCGTCTGTTTCACAATGAAGGTAGTGTTGTGGAGGAAGATAAATTGTTTCTATCTGTTGCCCTGAGAGTGATTCCTAGACACGGATAAATAAATAAAAAAACTGCATGATATTCAAAATGTTTAAAATTTTTTCTGTGTTGTTAGGATCCTGGAGCATTTATTTTTGAGGTAGAAACAATAAATGGTCAAGTTTCCACGGAATAGCTCACAGAAACCATGATAAGATCAATCGTGGCGTTTCAGGCAATGTCGGTATTTCCAACATAACGCTACTTCACCAGAATCTGAGTGATTTGTGCCCCAAAATTAATAGTAACCTCCACAGAGGACCAAATTCAAACTTGAAAATAATATCCGTCTCAAATTATTGCTGAACGAAAAACGTTTTTTTGCCTGTTATTTTTGTGATACCCGGTTACCTTGAACAGAATGATATGGACTAAATGCCTTACATGGAAGACATTGAAGCTTATGTTGTTTGAAATCTCTGTTCACGGAGTATGAATACAATCCTTTCTACTCACGTGACTGAAAGTAAACTGTGTCGAGCGTTCCAAAACATGTCCGCCTATTTCTTGAATCACACCTCGGTTGCATTTTCGTCGTAACTTCATTGTTAGAACATGCATTGTATGAATTACGCGTATTTTAAAATCTACTGGTATGGTAGTGGAACAATCGTGATAAATCGACGAAGCCACCTTCTTACTATTAACGAACATAACTATTAACTTAAAAGGAAATACTAACAAGGAAATTTTGTCGTTTTATTTTGCCTACAGGAAAAAGAGGAAGCTCCATGCACTAGGCAAAGACGTTCCATCACTAGATTTAAAATCTGCAAAACTAATGTCTTAAGACTAGAGGCTGCATATGGGGAACGCGCTGAAGCAATTCGTAGAATAACATTAATGAGATGACTGGATTTCATATGTACGGAAATTAATTACAGAGGCCCATAAATTAGATTTACATCTCATAAATATACGCATTTTTGAAATTCGTTAAGTGAATCATTAAGCGATACATTGTCTTCTGTAACCTAGCTATCTTCTTTTTAAGTGAATAACTGTTTTTGTAGGATTTTGGTTTAATTTGGGATTAAAAAATGTCTATGATGCTGTTATAGTCGAAATAGTCATCACCCTCGCAGTTAATGAAAAGGCTGTAGCCGCTGTTGAAAGAGCATACGTCAGAGTGATAATTACAGCGGTGAGTTGTCAACTGGGTAAGCCATCCCACTGCAGCTAAATACCGTACAGGCCTTATGTAACGGGCAATCTGGATTGAATTCTCGGTCCTGCCATTAATATTACGGATTTCAATTGTTTACCGATATGACTAAAAGTCCTTTCAATATACACCATGACCAATTCCCTTCCCGTTTCGGTGAAGTCCTATTCCTGCTATAATGACCCTTAGTCAATGATCAGTTACGTGCAAATAACAGTGATAAAATTAGAACTAACATTTGAAGAATCTCACAGTGCGTAAATCTAATTTGAATGATCTTACTTGCTGTTGTCTTTTAAATTTTGCAGGCCTGACAGAGTGGTAAAAATTTGATTTGTTGACCTTAACAGTGAAGAAACGGCTGAAGCTCCAGCGACCTAAAGAAAGGAATGGTCATCGCATTTTGAAGCTCAAGTTTGGTATACATTTGAATTTCATGAGAATTTCAGAGAATGAAGCGATGAATAGACAGAGAACGCTTGTATACCACTTGGAGTGAAAGGTGGACAGTGGAAGTCTCTCTGGACTATCACTACAAGCTATTCTGAATGGGTTTCTACTTCAGCACATTAGGCCGTCAGATGTTTGCGGCTCGTGGAGTCAATGCGACGGCTGACTCGGCCAACTTCGTCGCGCGCTCGTCAGCAAGGTTCCATTCCCTGCATTCCTCAACAGCGACGAAGAAAACTGCAGCTTGCTTGTTCAACTATGTGACGCTGGCAGGCTGGCAGTTTGATGGATCGACAGCGGCATACCTTGAAGTACGCCACCTTACATCATCTTTCACCGCTAACACACTATATTCTCATCTCTGAAGCGAATGATAGGCTGCGAATGTAGTAGTCTGCTGTAGCTGGATATCAACTTTTCTTCCATGGAGTATAATCAGTCAGAATATGCTGGTGGAGTCGTAATAACAGCCTCAGGAGTGAATAGTGGTGGTTAGAGTCACCTTCTTGCCCTTGGAATTACAAACAACTTTGAGGGTGGATAAATGTCAAATGATCAACAACATGTGGTGCAACAGGCAATGAGAAAACACTGCTTAAGGGATCACTGGGCACGACGATAGAATCTCATTTATTACGTAACAGTGCTTCCTCTGGAAAAAGAGTAATCTCCGAATAGGAATCACAATACAACGTGTCATCAGAAATCAATAATTTACTAATACAGCTGATAAAATTGGTAGCTCAAAACAATTATTTGCTAAATTGATAGTCACATGTAAAATAACAACTGATTAATTACTATCTTGAGCATGGCTGCGTTACAACAACGGTGAAACTCGCATTAGGTACAATAATAGCCAACCAGTTGATTAAATTTTTGATTTATTACTCTTAACTGCAGTTTCGACAAACATAAGCTTGTCTCCTTCAGAAAGACAGTTACGGGGTTCATAGACGGATACAATATACAACTTCTGTCATTTTAGTCATTGAACCCACTGTCCTGCATAGGGCGGGAAATCTTCCGCCCTGTGCAGGGCAGTGGATGCAATGATGAAAGAAGTAATCCTTTTTGAAATTGTTGACAAAGTGCAGGTTCGCACTAAAATGACAGAAGTTGTATATTGTATCCGTCTATGAACCTCTAAATGTACTTCTGAAGAAGACAAGCTTGTGTTTTATATTAGCATAAAGCCACGAAAACGCCACCAGTTGCTTAAAAGTTTTTTATTCTTTAAAACTTTACTACAGTTTCGACAAATACATGTTTGTCTTCTTCAGAAGTACGACACGTTAAAATTACATAGGCGGAAGCATTATCACAATTCAGTCACTTCCGCCAACGGAAGTCGCCCGCCTCGTACAGATGTAGTCTAGTAGACGGAAGGAAGAATCGTGACGATGTGCAACTTTCGCACGAAAGTGACTGAATTGTGATAATGCTTCCGCCTATGTAATTTTAACGTGTCATACTTCTGAAGAAGAGAAACCTGTATTTGTCGAAACTGCAGTAAAGTTTTAAAGAATAAAAAACTTTTAAGCAACTGGTGGCGTTTTCGTGGCTTTATGCTAATATAAAATTTTTACCGTTGCTGACACGCAGGTATGCTCAAGATTTTAAAGCTTATGTTTGTCGAAACTGCAGTTAAGATTAATAAATCAAATTTATGCAACTGGTTGGCTATTATTGTACGTAATATGATTGATTACTACTTTTTACTCTCAAGAATCTTATAGAAATCGCAATAACTTCAGTGTAACAAATAAGCTCGCACCAAATTCTGCAACCATCTTACAAATCAGTGAGTATCTTCAGGTATTACTTAAATTTTCTTCATAACGTTGTAGTTATTACTATTTACTAAGCCAATAAACTTTGTCAGCACGGAACTCAAAGAAAAATGTTTAGATGATTCTATTGGTATAACTTCTGCTATACTACGAATTCAGACAATAGCATTACTTCAGTAGGAAATGTAAATAAACTGGTAAATATAGAGTTAAGTGTTATTTTTACAAACTTTTCAAGTAACTGAAGTTCTAATAGTTGCCGCTAACCAAAGGTATAACAAATTACGTATATATGTCCTATTTTATTTCATTTTTGACGCTTACGTTTTACAGGTGCGCGTTAATACAAACGTTGTGTACTATTTGACAAATTCCTGTCACCGAACCTGTTGGGTGAGCGGTAACGCTCGGGCCTTGCATTCTGTAGGACGCTGGTTCAAAACAGCGTACGGCCAACCAGATTTTGGAATTTAATGCTTTACCGAAATCTCTCGAGGCAAATGTCGGGACACTTCGTTCAAAAGGTCATGACCAAATTTCTTCCCATTCCTTGTCCCTATTCCCTTTCGCGTCTAATGATCTAGACTTCGTCGATGCCTAAAGTTCCAAGCATAAAAAACTGAACACCTTATGCGACAAATCGTGGTTTCTAGTTGGTAACGAAACGCAAATTTTAAACCACATAAATTGGGGGTCTTCAGTACAGCCCTCCATTTATTCTGTGACCAAAACCCTTAGAAGAAATTCATCATAGAAAAATAACTTGAAACTTTATAATCTTCGGAATAATTACGCAGCAAATACGAAAACATTATTCAGAAAAGAGCAACCCCTGGGAAAATTTATGCAACGTACTAGGAAATGGATGTCCGATTAGAGAACGGAACTTCGAATCTGCACCAATTTGCCTATTTGTCATGATGGTAATAAACATTAAGTAATTGCTTCATCTCATATTTATCAGTCTTATTTATAATGAGATGTGTTAGTACTGTGTAAAACCAAAAACAAATTTTTGAATAAACAAAAATTTGACATGAACCTATGAAACCTGAAAAGCTTCCCCCGAAGAATCCATAAAAATATATCGTTTCCCCATTTTATTTCTACAATTACTTTTTTTTAGAAATTTTCAGTAAGAAGAGTCAACTGTCTGCTTAAATTTAGAGGAAAACTATACAATTTTTCTGCTGTTCATTGTTTTCGGAAAATGACTGAATGAGTGATTTTTAAACGTTTGATACTTAAGCAGACATATCTTCCACAGTACAAAACATCTGTATCATTGGATGGTGAATTCATGAATCGAATACAAAATATTTTGTGAAATTACGTTTTGTAAAATTACTTTTTCTAAAAATACTTTTTGTGAAAACTCATAATTTTTCAAGGACCTGTAACAGCTTTTTCAACTTTTTTTGGTGTGTGATTTACACATACCATTTTTTGAAACGTATAATGAATTCTCTTTAAAAGTAACTTATTTACGATTTTTAAAAACATTTTATTTTTTTGTTTGTGCATTCATTTAATACAGTTTGTGTACGGAGCTGCTCTTTGCGCAAGAGTAGCTGACATTGTTAGTTTAAATACGAATTCAATCTATCAGTTGCCTATACATTCGGTAAACGGAATCGTTGTATACCTTATGTTGTGAGAGTTCGACATGGCTCATTGTTTCCTAATGGCTGTACTAATTATATTTGCGACTGCCGCTTGTTGGATACATCAGGAGCGTCCCTTCCGGAAAACTGGAACTCTTAACGACTGCAGCCATCAATCACCTGCAGTGAGCGAAAAATGATTATTAGAAACTGAAAGAGAGAGATCTGGCGACAGTGATAGATTAACCGCACTCCGCCATCAGTTTCCGACACCCATAGCTCGTGTCATAAGCCTGCAACTGTATAAACGAAGAGCAATAACCCGGAAGAGGGAGAGACTAGTATCGTTGGTCAGAGATGTCTGTGCACGCGCTTTGTGCGCGGTAAAATGCGCCACTGCTGCCGCGGTATTTCCGACGTGCTGACGCGGGTACCCCGACTGTCCGAACTAATCGTCGTGGCGGATAAACACACAAACGCATTTCCACTCGTTTGTATGCACAACGGCGCTTCTAGCACTCCACGACTAATGCAGCTTTCGGTTTCATTAACAGTACAGATGTGCTGCTGCGTATGTGAAGCAGATAATTCAGCACTTGAATCATAAATGGTTACGTTGTGATAAAGAAATTAGCTCGGTAACATAAGCAGCAGAGAGGCTGATGACAAAGACAAATGGATCTATCGAAACGTGTTCTCTTGTTTAATTTAATCAAACATGTTTTTTGTGCAATTTGCAAAAAAATTGAGGTATGCAGTTATCGTAAGTAAAATCTGTGTCAGTCTGAAACTATTTGTGTATTTTCTGTAACAACCCCCGGTATCTTCAACCATCGGTTAAAAAGTCCATTTGTTTTTTATTCAGTGACTGCAACTGTTATTGTATCACCAGTATACTGCAATACAACATAATACAACAATAATATAAGGCTGAAAATGGTGTCCCTCTTTACAACTCGTGACAATTTCCACTCTGGTATTTACAGATAACTTCCAAACATCTTTTATGTTCGGCTGCAAGAAATAGTAAACAAGTTTGAATTTGTTACAAAAAACATTTTTAAGAGAAGAAAGAAAAAAATTGTTTCTTTAGAATCACAACATTCATTCAAATTCAGAAATTTTAAATTTTACTGCGCTGAAAATGTTTTTTGTAGTTAGTTACATTTACTGGGCAAACTATGACAATGGAGATGAAATTGGTTTTGAATAACTGCACAAATTTGACAAAATATTTGCTTAAAAACGAAAAATTTTCGCTCATATTTTTGTATAAGATCTAAATACTTTGCAATTTTTTCAATGAATTTAGGTGAACGAATACATTTACAGGTTAAGAAAGTGTTTCACTGAAACTTGGAAGTATTTCACAAAAAAAAAATTACCTAGCGTGGTTAGCACATTCTGGAGGAGGCCGGCTCGAATATCCATCCTAGCTCCGAGCATCTAGATTTGGGTTTTCCATGATTTCTTCAAATCACTCCAGACGAATGCCGGGATAAAAAAGCCATGGCCAAATTCCTTTACGTTCTTTGTAACCAGTCCTTTTCCACCGTCGATGAGACGCAAAGAAAAAAAAAACACAAATTATTTTCTCTTTTATACTAACAAATTATAAAAAAAAAACTATGAAAAACGACTGATAAAAGTTCAGAAATGAAAATATTAAATCAATATTGAAACTAATTTCAAATTATAAATATAGTGGTATCTAAAGTAGTGTAAACGATGATATAAAATAAAATATTGGAACTCGGGCGAGAATTCTATTTTGCAACAGCGTAGTATGGAAATTTCACTACATGGCAACACCCTCATTCTGCTGAGCAACTACTTACGTATGTAAACAACTGTGAAAAAATAAGGCTTGTCATATAAAATCCCTTGAAACTTAAACTTCGGGATTACTACCTTTTACAGTACACTGCCCAGTACAACTTTCACAAACGCCAGCTTAGTGAGAGTTGTGGCTTGCCCGCAGACTTCACGTACTGAGGGTTGTAGTTCGAGCCTTGCCTGTGGCGTATGTGATTTCTACTAGGAGTTGTGTTCGTCGTATGGTGTCTGTGTTGAGAAATATTAGCTACATGGGACGATTTTTAATACACTTTACAAATCAATTTAAAAAAATTAGAACTAGCATACCAATTGATTAAATATGCTTACAATATGAATTCTCCTCTCAAGTATAGACCAAGTTGCAAAATTACAACACAGTAATCTAACCACAGAGCCTCTACGCGACAGAATGCACGTTCTCGATGAAAACTGGATAAATAGAAGACAAATAGGGATATCTTGGAGAAAATCTGTGGACCATTGAAAATGGAGAAAGGTTTTAGGAACCGGAAGAATAAAGATCTTTACAACGAAGAAGAAAATGAACGGATTTTATCAGAAAGAGGAGAATTAGTTTTTTTGGTCAAATAATAAGATTTGATAACAGGAGACTTATAAAAAGAATTTTCATCACGTCTACAAGAGCAAGAATGATAATCAGTGGATACAAAGAGAAAAGAAATATATGGCAGAGATCGGTATAAGAAGAGAAGGAAGGGTACAAACATCAGGACCCAAGAAAGGAGGAATCAGTTAAGTGAAAGGGTGAACTATTGTAAGTCAAAAAAAAAAGTCTTGAGATGAGTCGACAGGATTACTTTTGTCCTTAGATGCCAAATGTCGAAGAGATGAGCTCAGATCAGTTGTAGCTATCTGAAAGGCTGTAAATCTCATATTAAAACCAAACAAAAAAGAACTAAAAACAAATTTATGATGGTTTATGTACTTCTTGTTGCAGAAGATTTATCCAAATTACAGTAAATTTCATTGCAGAACTAAGTTATGTATAACTGGCGTTCCCCGAAGGGATTTAATGAGACATTCACTCTACAGGCGTGATTTCCCGCTAACTTCTCTCTGTGTAGTAAATTACAGAAGGCACATTATATATGCAAGTGAATCAGATTTTAGCTTCCCAGGAACAGTGGTCTGCACACAAACTTAATACCTTATTCAGACCGTCTGGCCAAACATATTACGAGTATTCTTCTGAATCCTCAGGCACTTAACGATTCTGGCACATTTCCTTGGCATTTTTAGACGTTTATAACAATGAAAATGTCCGTAAAGGTGTCCCGATTGCCAACAAAGTTATGCGACGACCAACAACACTGTTTGCAAATGTGTCTGTTTGAAATGCTTCCAATACTGAATGGGCTTCTGTTGAACTACTGTTGAACTTGCAGTCTCAAAGAAGACACTGTTCGAGCGATAGTTTCAGATCATCAAGCGGAAGAGTGTTGTTTTCGGTCAATTGTGTCCTGTTTGTGAACAAAAATATATTGAGAAAGGAAACTTTATTGACTTTACTTTCATAGAAATCTTAACGGGCCTATTATGCAAGCTGAATGTACGGGTATTGTTCAGAAATACGAGGCAAACAGTTCAGTTATTGATGTGGTCGATTCTATGAAATATTTGGGAGTAACAGTACAAAGGAACATGAAATGGGACTTACATATTAATACGTTGGTAGGTAGAGCTAATTCTAGGCTAATTCTAGGCTGCGGTTCCTAGGTCGAATTTTGAAAAATTGTAATGAACAAACAAAGGAGATAGCGTACAAATCTCTTGTGCGTCCACATTTGGACTATTGTTGTGCCATTTGGGATCCGTTTCGTAAGGGGCTGATTGAGAGTACAGAGAAAGTACAGAGAAGAGCCGCTCGATTCGTGACCGCTTGCTACAGTCCTTATGAAAGCGTTACAGAACTGATTAGTAAACTAGGCTGGGAGTCTCTGGTAGATAGACGACGCACGTTTCGTATAAACTTATTGGTAAACATGCGTATTCCCACTTTCACTTACGAGTGTAGTGAAATACTTCGTCCACCAACCTATTTGGGTCGGCATGACAGGAAAGATAAAATTAGAGAAATAAGGTGCCGCACTGATTCTTATATGAATTCCTTTTTTCCTCGTACCATTAGGGATTGGAATGCACAACAAAGAGATTAGGTTTGGTGCTGAGCACCCTCTGCCACCCACAGTTTTGTGATTTGCAGAGTATATATGTAGATGTAGATCTGCACTGCTCATCCGAAGATCACAATAGAGAAAGCAGTCGATACGATGCGTTCAGTGAATTCCGCTGAATACTCGCGAAAATTTTTACGAATAAAAAAATCTTTTATAGGACGAAACTTCCACGATATTGAGAAAGACATTCGTCTGCAACAATTGCGGCTGGCTTAGTTCCTTCTCCCGCTTTCTTCATTCTGTGATATTAACGTTTGAGTTGACGGCCGTTAAGAGGATGGTTAAGTGGAGAGCGTTAGAAGATATCCACGTATATGACTGGACTGGAGTTTTAAGTGCGTTCGTCGCGTTAGCGCAAAGAGCTCCCACTATACTATTTCCCGCAGTTAAAGGTAAATGCTGACGTAAAGTAACTAGAGTGGAGGCATCGTTAAATTTCACGGCTTGGCTGGTTTTGATGTCGCTCAGTATAAAGCGACGGTAGGGTGCCATCCACTTACGGAATAGGATGATTCTATTGGGTGGCTGCACGCATCGCAAACTAAATAAATGAGCTGGGCCCTAACCTAAATTACGTAGAACGACGCCATCACTCACGGTACATCTCTTCATCATTTGTCGTATTGCGATCGAAATTTCAGCCGAGTCTGATGGGTGAGCAGTTAGCTCAAGCATTCTGAAGAATGCGGGTTCAAACAGATCCACGTCCGGCCATTGATTTTCCATGGTTTCCACAAATCGCTCCAGAAGAATGTTGGGATGATTCCTTCAAAAGGATAAGGCTGCATTCCTTCCTTTTCCTTTCCATAGTCTTCTCGCGCTTTTAATGATCGCGACGTCGACAAGGCTTAAAGCCCAAAACGAAAAAAAGGCATTAACCAGACAAATGATAGATTCTGGGCGGATAGCTTGCTCAATTTTTAATTTTGCACAACACGTTTAAAATTTTCTCGCGAAAGTCGAGATGGAATATTTACATGTTATTCAAAGGAAAACGTTTGTTTATCTACAGATTCTAACTAATTTTGAATCTGTTACTAGTGAAAACTTGTCATTAATTTCCTTGCTACGTATAAAATATTTGCAACTTACTTTGTAATTCGCATTCATTTTAAATTTCAGTTGTTTTTATAGTATTTCTAATAAAAAGTAAGGTGTGTAATTTCAATTATATGTGACAGGATAAAAATCTGAGTTTTATTTTGTATTTCTGTGCGCTGATGCCACGGAAATATGCTAAAACGCTGTACATTATAATATATATGGAAATAATAAACCAATCTTTAAACTTCGTACGATATTGTATAGGTGGTTGTGAAATGGCACAAAACAGAGCGAAAAATATTTTCGGTAATTGTGTAGTCTATTCCTTTCCCATTCATAAAGTAATTCTTCGGCCATTCAGATTTCGGTTGTCATGATTTCCTAAAATGGCGCTTCATGCGAATGGTGGCATAGTTCTTTCAAATGATCATGGACGAATTACGTCCCGTTCTCAGCTCCACATCCCCTTCCCCTACCTCGATGTCGTTAAGACGTATAGCCCGAGGCAAAAAAAAAAAAAAAAAAATAATAATCTCTAGAAGACGTCAAAAATTATATACATGTACTAATTGAATTAATTAAAGTGGTTTGGTGAGGGATAAAGTGTTGGTGGGGGTATAGATGCGTATTCCCACTGCATCATTCTTCACCAGGAAGGGGTGACTTGGTCGGCACAATTCTCCTACAATTCGGGAGATGGAAGAATTACTCGGTAGTCATTGGATAGCCGGCTGAGTAGTCCTGCGGATAGTTCCAGGCGTCCAGCTTCGAAGAAAAATCGTCAGAGTGGTTCGAAACCCAAGACACTCTGCCACCTGGGAGAAACGACCTCCACAGTGACGTCAATACCATCTTGGGCTATTAAACTACAATATACGAGGTTACCTATTCTATAATTTCCTAATCTCTCTCACTGACCTTGATAGCAATTGGATGGTGAATGGTGTCACGTGTCAGCCTTCGCTCGCAAATTAGCAGCGACCAGAGATATCATTAGAAGAAATACGGAGTTATGTCCGCAATTTAATAGCCAAGCAACTGCTACCAAATTAATTGCCATAATACATTCATTAAGTTTCCTTTGCGTAGCATTTCATAGCTATAAAAAAATCTGTAAGCTTTATGGCTGAAAAATCGGGGAACTGCTTTTCAGCAACATAAAAATCTTTAAAAAACTTACTCATGGTTTCTGCTGTAACCACGAATGCCAATTGTCATTCCTTCCCAGGCTAAATTTCAATTTAATTAAAACTTTTGGTTATTTTGTTGCTTGACGAAAGTTTAAACATTACGATTTATTTGATTTTTACGTATTTTACTGACCATTTACTGAAATTTGTTCATGTTCGCTGTACGTGAGTTATTAGTTTATTTAAAGTGGACATCAGGCCAAATATGTTACCGAATCGAGTATTGTGGCAATTCATTGCTTCGGGGATACCCAACTGTTTAATAATCTGTAATCTGTATTAAGTTCTCACGCAGTTACAGACGCTATGACCAAAGATTACATAATGAATGTTTGCCCAACCTCAATTTTTAAAAAAAAAGAGATGCTTTCGAAGCAAAAGGGAATTTTTCAAATTTTGGAGTGTGTACTTTAAGGGTCAAGTACAAGTCAAGTTTGTATTTAAGCTAGTTCGAGTCGACCTTTGAAACAATTATACAATAGTGTGATCGTCCTTGTCCGTGTTTTATACCTACGTCTGTTAGTATTTCTCAGTTCTTTAAGCTTATGATATTTTATTCACAATATGGGTGAAACACAGGTCAAGTTAATATTTGGTCACATCAGGTCAACCTGTTATAATATTTGACCCTAAAAACTGAAACTATTCTAGACAAGTGACGATATGCAAAAAAAAAAAACCGATCGCGGGCTTACTCTAGTTTTACATAAAGCGCAAATTGGGGTTCTCACAAAAATTGCCGAGAGAGTGCTGTGTTTCGGAATAGAGATGGAAAATGGTTACAGTTAGTTCCAGTTAACTGCGGGGTTTATACTCTGTAGTTGACATTATAATAAAAATAAGAATAATAGAAACTCAAAAAAAAAACCACTATATGCCATACCTCGCTTTTGCGGATGATTTGGCGATACTAGCAGAAGATGAAGAGACTGCCATCAAACAGCTTGAGACACTCAAAGAATGTGCAGAAAAAGTAGGATTACAAATTCCATTCGAGAAAACTGAATTCATATGTTGAAAGACAGAAATAGCAAGTTTGAGAACAAAATACGGTAAAATCAACAGGGTCCCATACTTTAAATACCTCGGAGAATTCATCGAAACGACAGGCCTTGAGAAAATTTCACAGCAAAATCGCCTCAAAAACGTAAAAAAAAGCATTAGGGTTAGTCCAGAATCCCTACAAAAAAAAATTTATGTCGACGTCAGACGAAAATTCGGCATTACAGCACAGTCATAAAACCAACAGTCCTCTATGCAAGTGTAACGTTAACACTTAAGAGAAAACATGATCTTGAAGAAATTAAAGTAGAATGAAAAATCATTGGAAAAATTCTAGTAGCAAGACTCACTAAAGATGGTTACAGACTACAAGCAATCAAAACAACATAAAAGTTTTCAAACATCGAAATAGACATCAAAAAA
The DNA here is from genome assembly GCA_031002005.1 of Vandiemenella viatica. Lineage (NCBI taxonomy): Eukaryota > Metazoa > Arthropoda > Insecta > Orthoptera > Morabidae > Vandiemenella > Vandiemenella viatica. Next base: position 96,327,980 of record JARYHS010009186.1, read on the forward strand.
GGCGAATGAAATTCTTTGGTCACCTTAAGAGGTTACCAGAAAGTCGATTGACAAAAAAGATAATAGATTATGTAAGTTCACTTAAAAATCCAACACCTTGCCTGAATGAAATTCGGAAGGATCTTAAAAGTGCAAGCACAAGAGCAACAGACATCTTAGAAAAAGACACCTTCAGACACAAGTAGACAAATGGGAAGTTATAACTGAGCAACCAAAACAAAAACAATACAGACCAAAGTGGTCGGAAAAACGCAAACAAGCTTTCTCTGAAAGAATGAAAGCCTATTGGAATAATAAGAAGAATTCGAAGAAAACTTGATTCGGTTATTTGTTTACCGTCTTCCATTTATTGGGATAATGCGCTAATAATAATAATAATAATAGTAATAATAATAGAAACTCCACATTCAGCAGACAGCATAAAGAAAGCGTAGTAAACAAGTGAACGACGATGTACGCTACGTGTTTGTGACGGCGGACAGTTGTAGGCTTAAAATATATAGAAACAGGTATTACCACCTTCCACCATGTGGAAGAAGATTGATGGTGGCCTTCATGAATGAACCACAGACGCATTCACCTGGAGTGATTTCGAGAAACCGTGGAAAACCTATATGCGGATGGTCATACAGGGGCCGAACCTTCGTATTAAAAAATGCTAGGAACAAATCGTAACAGCACAGATTTGGTCAGACTTTACCGGAATATCTGAAATTTTTTAGTGGACAAATTGAATGGGATTTTCCAATGTATGAACTGCTTACAGCTGTGCAAGGATTTTCCCAACCTTTGACGTACCTGTTAAATGTTTTAATGCTTGAATATTTCACAGGGATGTAGAAAGGGGGGGACTAGGAACACTACGCGTAGTTAGCTTCACATGATACATAGTTTTTGAGTAAGTATTTGAACTACGGGTGCTGCTGTCTCAGATTTTTTCAAAAGTGGAAACAGAAAAGGTTAACCTCTAGCAAGCAAGGTAATTCCTTTTCTCACTTTTTTTGCGTGGTATTACAACGTACTACGCACATGTGATCGCTGACGTTTACCATTAAGTGAACCATGTCCTACTTTTTATTTTTTCCTAGTTTCAAAAATAATCGCCACATCATGCGGTTTGGAGAACCGATCGGGAAATTAATTAACTTCTAAAATATTAGATAAAAGCAGATAAATCTTAATACAGCCCATATTTCTTTATAACTGATTTCTTTTGCTCTTTCTGTCACTAGCAACTTTTTTCATACTATTTATGTCTTTGTTTCCCTATTTCCTGGGGACACTTTACTTGCATCAGGCAAATTTTTCCCCAGAATATTATTTATAATAAAATGTTTTAGCCAAAAAAGAAAACATCGATAACTAGCCAACCAAGTCGATAATCTTATTTAGTTCCAAAAGGCTTCAATTTCCTAGGCTAAAATCCGTTCTAAAAGATGGGTTTTGAATTCACTAGAACATTTAGGTAAACTCAGTTAGCATAAGTAGTCACCGTTTCAAACGAACCTTTGCAAGTATTTTCCCCAAAGTCTATCATTTCTCGGCTTCGATTATAAACGCCAAAGCACGAGTCAAACTACGGAATGTTAGTTTTACAAAAAAAATTAAAAATGATCTTTACTCTCTTCACCCAATTGCAAATTCTACGAAACTGTTTGTCATTATGAATTTGTGCAACCTCATTCCACACTATAGTGAAGTTCCAGAACTTCTTAGGCACGATTCAATTACAATGTATTACGTTCGCGAAGTGTATTCAGTAACAACATCTCCACATGGGTGTATGCTCTATCTCTTTTAAATTAAATTAAGATGAAATTAAAATATTTTTTGAAACAATCTTGTTATTTAACACCTTCATAATGGGCTGTGAAAACCGCTAGGTGCTTATAACAATCAAATTTTAATAACGGCAAATATGAAATTTTAACTATCACAGAATGTTTTACCCTATGTAATCGTGTACTAGTATCAAAAAAATTAAGAAAAAAATATTTTCCCTATGCAACTTGAAGCAATGCATAAATATCTGTATTGCACCTGTACTATGAGAGACATTCCAAACGCAAATATTGCCTCAGGTTCCATTTGGTACGGTATACGTACTGTATCCGGCAGGTAATCCCATGCCGGGCCCGATCGCTTCATTCCAGGAAGGTCATTAGAAATAAGCGCTAAGCCGTCTTAACTAATGGGACCGTAATACCTATCTGGTACCCTAATCGACCTCGAGGGACATCTCACCGTGCATGAAACTGCCTTCAACTACTTACTACACTGAATACCTAACTACAGATTCAAGTCCTCGCGCAACAGTACTGTAAAATCTGCACCCAGCGCTAGTTTATCTGATCCCTGCAAAATTGTACTTTTTTAGGTAGAAGGGGGTGTGAAACAAGAAATTTGAAAACAACGCCCAGACAGACAAACAATAAGAACACCACAGCCACAACATAATTCAGCACTCCAACAGCAATTACTTTCCTCAACATTTTCAAAATAAAACATAGAATTTTGTTTGTAATTAAGCAGAGCAAACAACGGCCATCGTGCAGTCCAATTTACAACTCCTCTAAGGAGACTTGGATAGTAGACAAGAATTGCCTTCGTTGTGTTTTCTAAAAATTATTTCTTGGTCAAACCCTTTTTAATGATCTTCATGTCTAATTAAAGAGGCTGAGTTGCTTACATCATACAACCATCGAAACCCACCCTTTTTTCTCCCTCCATAATTAAATTGCCAGTCACCCTCCAACACACAGTGGCTGAATAGTCGTTTCCTGATTGTTAGTCAGATGTTAATGACCTGCATAACTGGATGCAACGGTCTAGATGTTTGCTATACCACCAAGTGAACTGTCGTATTACCAAGTTTGAGTGTAAAAAATTTGGAACGACAAGATGCAGATACGTTTGTGATACTCTACGCTTACATTAATACTTGTTCCGTAATTTCAAACCGCTTTTCATATTCATAGGTCAATTAGTTTAACTACAGTAGTAGGTAAATTGAGAACATGATATTCGAACACACCAAAACATGTGTGAGGAAAGAAACTGGTTTGTTAATTTAGCAACGAGCGTGGTTGGTAAGCGTTAACGCAGTGGTCTTGCAATAGAGAAGACGCAAGTTCGAATACTGGCTATATAGATTATGGTTTTCCATTATTTCAGAAATCACTCCAGGAAAGTGCCGGGATGCTATTCTTTAAAAATTCCATGGCCGAATTCCTCCCCGATCCTTGCCCCAGCCTCTAATGGCCTCGAAGTTGACGAGGCGTAGAGCCGTGAGAAAGAAAGAAAAAAGTAAATCAGCAATATGTTTTCAGACTTTTTTTGTTTGGGCTTCAAGCTTAGTCAGCGTGAAGTGATTAGAGGTGGAAGGAGACTGGGGGTAAGAAATGGAAAGAAATTCGGCCATGGCCCTTTTAAAGGAAACATGCCAGCATTCGCCTGGATTAATTTAGGGGAACAACGAAAAACCGAATTCTGGATGACCGGAAGAGGATTTGAATACACGTCCTCCTGAATGCCATTCCAAATGTATTTTAAAGAGACAATATTTATGTAAAAAAAGGTAAAAAATAAATTCGTATGGTCTCTAAAGGCCTAGTAACAGAGTTTCTTACCAGCTGCACAATGTGCCACTATAGTAACCTCCTGACCAACTTAGTAATCCTGCCAAGAAAGGCGAACAGCTGCAGGATATCTAGCTGGACAGATCAAAATGGAATGACGATAAACATCAATAAGAGACAGATTATTAGGGGTATACACATAAAAAAGCAAAGGTTTTGCGTGATTATATGGCGAATGAGTCGTAGATTTTTCAAGACTTTAAGTGTAAATATTTTCGCACAATATTTCGCAGGAAACTCAAAAGGACAGGACACGTTGGGCAGGTACTAAGGAAAGGTCTTGTAATTTATTGGAGAAGTAGTGAATGAACAAGGAAATTGGGTTATAAAAGCTTGAACAGGCAACCGCAAGAGAAGGGTAATAAAGATAAGTGTTGGAGGATGTGCAAATGAGAGCAGCTAGATTTTTTTATGGAAATTACAGCATGACGCATTCGGTAACTTCTATTATAAAGGAGCTCTGTTGGGAGTACCTGGAAGACAGAAGATGTGTGAAGAATGTGCTTAGAGCGTATATGACACATATTCCTGTTTATGATTAGATGGATACTGTTAAAGGAATAGGTTTATTACGTGGGAGGGAAAACAAGGCTATGACCACAAACTGGCACTCGACTGGGATCGTTAGGATATACGAGAATTTTCTTTCGTAGGTAAGGGAATCAGGGACTCAATAAATGACGAAAGGAAAGTCTGAAAGGGTATAAAACTATAATTTGTAAAGGGTAAAAGTAAGTAGATGATGAAATTTCCTTCCAGTACTTATCATTTACAACTTTTATGATACGAAAACAAAGAAGTCTTATTTACTTATTAATAATACACTAGAAACTGCTACACAAATTTGTTATTGGTAGCACATTTAAAATTTTGTAATTACAAAAAAAAAAGTCTATAGTGTTTGTATAGTTCGTGAATTTTCGTGCAGCAAATAAACTTGCTTCGGTTTTATTAGTTACGAGAGAAAACGTGTATGGTTAAATGGCATTTGTCCATGATAAAACAGAAGTCATGATTTATTACGTGATAAGAATATTTTGCACAATATATTTCGAAAGTGCATTATATTGTTTCCTTTTGCTACATGTGCAGTAGTGTTAGATAATCCTAGAACAAAGTAGGACCCCTGGGACTGTTGTTCCACCACTGCACAGATCAGAATACATCTTTGTCCAGAGATCCTGGTCAACGAGCCATTGATCTTCGCAAATGAGGCAATTGAGAGACGCTTTCCTTGCTCTAGGCAGTGCTTTTTATAGATCCATTCGAATACTGGTCTAAAACTATTCACATCACAGCCTCCTATTGCTTCATTGGGTCATTTCTAAATCCTACACATTTATTCCGTACCATTGTATAGCTTAGGGTAAGTCGACGAGCCTTTGTAGTAGAGTCGTTACACTTGCGTATCTGCTTTCTTGGAATGATTTCTGCAGTTGACTGCGTGTGTATGAATCAAACTATCAACCCACATGTGTTAAGAGCAAAGTAAAAATTTTACCCAAAAATTAGAATTAGGGGATTATACTGGATTTTAAAAAAAATGGCATTCGGCCTTGCAGCCATTTAGTCATCAACTGTGTTTCTTTTATTCTTAAAGTGTGTATATAGAATCTTCTGATGTTGTTATTAATCATAACAAGTGACAGCACAACACAGGACGGATACAACAGTTAATTAAAACCACCGATGCCCTAGGCCGGACTCAAACCGGCGACCCCTGCTAGCTCCACACTCCCGGGGTCGGCAATGTGATAATATTAAACAAACGTTACATCCTCTAGTAGGAAAAATATATCATTTCTAGCTTTTTCATTTGTATCTGTAATAAAAAATTAAAAATCATGTAAATTGTTGCTTGAATAAACTGATTATTAATTATTAAATTATTTAACTTTACCTTTTATGGTGGGATACCTTCACATCTCTACATTAAAACATATATTTACAATTCACCATTTATTGGTCTTTTATCATACGTAAATCAGACATTAAAAACAACATATAAAATATGTTTATTACTTTGCAAAGTAAATACGCGAACAAATCAGAATTCTGACTCTAACATTAGCAGATACCAGCCTCTGTTATTATTTAAAGTTAAGTCCCATCATTGTCAAAAAACAAAGAGCAAACTATTAATAGTCGGGTGCCACTCAGCCAAGGGCAAATTTATTTTTATCACAATAACAAATGTAGAGAAAAACCTCTAATCTTCAGATCTCCCCGACAAGACCTTTCAGGTCGATTCGAAAAGGAGCAATGCATTGGAATACTTGTAATTCATAAACTCATATTTTACAGTTTTTGGTGTCGGAAAACTGCACCGCTGTATATGTGGCGTTCACTCCTTCGCAATGCCACATTACTGCGTGGATATATCATCTCGTTGTACTATTCACATTCATTAAAACAGCGACGCACTTTAACCGCGGCAAACGCAGATAAAAATATTCCAGGCATTCTGTAGCAGTGGCCAACAAACTTTTTTTTTTCTTTTTTTATGTGCAGTCCCATTGTCTTCAGCAACTTTACTGCTTCGTTTCAGGTTGGGTTGTTTTAGGGGACACGTTTTATTCTCACTTTTGGGGGATTAAATGGCTATGGACGCCGTAGGAGTCCTTATATTGAAAACCCCCTACTGGGATCGTATGGTCAGTTGGGGATCATCGCCGTAATAAGCTGCGATAGCAACTGGACGATTTTCCAAAACTGATTTTCTCGTTTTGGCTCGTGGTTGCAGCATTGGTCCACGTGCTGGTCAGTTATGTCGGTCGGCGGATGGTTTTTTTTGTGCGGCTTGATGTCCTTTTCTGTGGGCCACCCGGTACTTCGGCTGGTTGGGTGTGGCTTGGTTTGTGTGGACGTCGGCCGATGGCGGCTTGGATCTTTTTCTTCACAGGACATCCGCCATAGCTGGCGGCGTGATCATAACCACAGTTAGCACATGTCGGTGTTGCTTCTCGCGGGCGTGAGCAAACTAGGTTGCTGTGGTTCCCGCCGCAGTGGACGCAACACACTTGCTTGTTGCAGTCCGAGGCTTTGTGCCCGAAGCCTTGGCAGCGGTAGCATTGTTGTATCGCTGTCATTGGTATCCTCCTCTTTGGCCGATGTTTGAAGTTCTGTACGCTCCTGTTCGTGTCTTGACTACTGGCCGGGGTGGTGCGCTTGGCTTTTGTGGGCACGCTCCTGCCTGGTGCTGGGCGAGCGATGGAGTTTCCGTCTTCAGGTGTTTCCGCATCCATGTTGTTGGGGTCTTCTGGAGATGATTCTACATATTCTGAGCCCATTGATGTGTGCCGAGTGTTCCCTTGGGAGTCCATTCTTTATTTTATGTTCCTAGTTTCTAGGAATTTCTTGATGTCTTCGAGATGTGTTTCGTTCATACAGGTGACGAGCAGCTGCGTTGGCGATGGGCTTGTATGCACTATTATGGTCTCGTCCTGATGGGGTTCTCTTGATGGGGAACGTTCCTGATCGACGGGCCTGCTGTCCTGTTGTTCGGGTTTGTTTGGTTGCTGCTCGATGTCCTCACGGTTAGGTGATGTTAGTGCCTCTTGCTCCATCACTGGTTACTACTTGGGCTTCGGTGGCAGATGTAGAGCGTTCGATGCAGATCGTCGAAGTATTCACTCTCCTTGAAGTTCTTTGAAAGGATGATTGGTAGTTGAACATAACGGGACCAATCTTCCTTTTTCGAGATGATGGGCTTGGAGTTATGTGCATTAGCTGGATCAGAGAGTGTTTGCATGAGTTTATTGAAGTTCCTGCTAGGTGTTTCCCTTACCAACAGCTTCTTCCCTGTTTTGACTCGGAGTTGCTCTTGGAGCGAGATTTCCTCGGCGTAGTAAAACTTCTCCCACTTTTGCAGAGTAAGCGGCCTGAATTTTTACTTGTTGCCTCCGCCCTCACAGTGGAAGTAAATGACATTCTCCATGTTTTTGAAGGCATCGGCATCGATGATAACTGGCATCGGTGTGGACCATGACATCCACGATGAGTCGTCCGCTCCAGGCATTTCCGACCAGGATTCGTCTTGGTGAACTGCTGGCGCTCTGCGGGAACAGCACTTAAATTCCGTACGGCGTCACTAGTGCACCCCGGGCACCTCAAACCATTACCTGCTAATTCCGCCGCCACACCGCATCTCCCACTCATCAACCGCCGGCCTCCCGTCGGTTTTGTTCCAGGTCCATCCCCCAAAAACGGAAACGGGGGGGGTAATCTCATTAGCTACAGGTATTTGGTACCGTGTTCTTATTTCCACGTTTATATTGCCACCCAGTTTATATCCTCCAATCTTTGGCTCAGGCACCATACTTCCCGCCTATCAATAAAACAGTTCTCGGTAACCTCGCAGTTTATTCCGTCGCGCATCTCGCGTTCTACAGTCGGCACCCAGGCCACTTTAGAGAGGACGAAACTAAATGAAGGGGTGAAGAGTCAGGTCACCTCAAACTTTCCCTTTACGTGACTAACCGTAAACATTATTTACGCTGGGGCGATGCACAGCAGCCAAACATTTAATTCTTTTATATATAATGTAATGAGTCAACTTTTTTTACTCATTACACGTCGAATAGCTGCCAAGTTTTTCTTTGCCTCGCATTCGGGAGGACGCCGGTTCGAATTCCCGTCCGGGTATCCAAATTTGGGTTTTCCATGGTTTCCCAAATCACTCCAGGCAAATGCCGAAACGCTTCCTTCAAAAGACCAAGGCAGAATTCCTTCCCATTCCTTGCCCCCATCCTTTCCCGTCTCTAAAGACCTCGCTGTTAAGAGACGTTAAGCAGTTAGAAAAAAAATGTTTTCTTTAATTTGCACGTGTTAAAGTAAGCCATAAACCACGCAACTATGAAGCACAGTAACATTCCTTACGAGGAGTTGTAAATGGTTCCCACTAACTTTGAAAAAGGTTATGATCACATTAGTCTTTCTACTGTTTTTAACCAAAATTCGGTAATGTTTGGGTCCCGTGTACACGATCATTTTTGACTGACTTCTTTCCAAAAAATTGTTTTACAGAATTCTATTTAATTCCAACTTTCGAAGAAAAATCATAGGCTGCAATATTAGTAAGTTATCGAAAAAGATTACAAATAAGTATTAGTTCGTTGTTTCTTTCCCGTTTCTGTGTGAAATTAGTTTAAATGAAGTAAAAATCATTTACTATAAGATTTTGTTTTTTGCTTTTTAAGTGGTATATTCGTGAAAACAGAAAACCATGGGATGTAATTAGCAACAGAATCTTTTAATGAATGGAAAGCGTCATAATTGTCATCCCTTTGTAATTTTAAGCTTTGTATTTTTCTGTCAGTATGAAATACGAAACGTTAAAGGATGAAAACTAAAGCAAGCAATGCTGTAATTTTGAAAGAACATTAAGTTATTTAATATGCTTCGTTTTTTCACTTCATAAATGAACTGTAAGTTCAATAAACCCAATGTTCTTGAGATTATATATAAAAGGAAAAGAATAATACATTCATCAATTTAAAAAAAAAAAAGTCCCTATATCCCTCATTTCTCCTCTGAACAATCAGTAGACTTAATATCTCCGAAGGTGACTATCATAACTTAATCAGCGGCGTTATAGTGACCAAGAAATCCTTGATTTACTACATCAAACTTCAAAACCGAGAGAGAACAAAAAAAAATTTGAAAATTGATTCCACAAAATCAAAAGCGTCGGATATAATATAAACATATTGAATTTTATTTAAGAAGTATATGTATATCTTCATGATTTTTAAGTATTGTCAACGTACTTAATTTTAAACAAGCGTTTTTGTGTATCTCATGAGATTGCAACCAGCTTGATATTAATTTTTTTCATAAATCTGAAGCATAATCGCATCTTTCCAAAACGGATAGCTATGTGTGAACTGATGACTTTGAAGGGAAGTAATGACAAATAAATATTAACTCAGAGTATTGCATTTATTCGTGACTATAATTAAAAAGAAATTCTTCCTGCTTTAGCTTGGAATACGATATCGAAATTGAAATATCTAAATAATTGATAATTTAATAGACTCACTCTGAAAATGATAGCTCAATAATCTATGTATTATTCCGTGTGTTTGTCTCCAAATAACTATAAATTCACTGATATTGGAAATAAATTTGAAATACTGATGTAAATATCTCGCAGTTAACATACGTTTTATACTTCTAAATTGGCAGTTGATAGGTTTTATTTAATTACCGTGAAGAAATCAAAGAAAATTGATTCAACACCCCATAGTTTTTTTCACATTTCATATTATAATTGATTTGGAGTACTAATTAGTAAAAAAATAGTTAGCAATGGTACATTTATAAGTTGGAGAGTTTAGAAGGTGGGTGGTTGTGACAGACCATCAATGAGCTGTTTGATTTAAACCTTCTTTGGTATAATTTACTTAAAAAACCTTGCATTTAATAATCCACGAGTATTAAAGGTGTAAACTCCAATGCTATAAATTTCCAAATTTGTAATTATTCAAAATTTCACTTTGAATTATATGTATGTAAATAAAAGTGGAAAAGATTTTTCTCAAAGTAGTATTTACTCCTCCTATGTATATAACGAACTTTAATTCAATGGAACATTTATTTAATACATAAAGATGTAATTAGGAAGTAGTTACCCATAGAAAACCCCTTCGTTAACCGCGTTCTCTAGTGCATCTAACAAATCCTCAGCAATAATGATAAATGGGAGACTTTTCTTACTTCATGTTAAAATACTACGAAACAATGGTGCTGAGGTTTTATGCTCAAACTTCTACAGCCATTCAACAGCCTATTACTAGATAACAATGAATATATACCTAATGAGAATCGCCAACTGCTTTATTCAACAACAGGTAAGCAAGCATTCCATACGAAGTTATTAGCTGGTGTGACACAGAATTTAATTATACGTTTTTACATACCCATCGCGCAATAGGAAGGATCTGCAGACCACTGGCTATTACCGTTTTATTATTAAATTTAAATGATGTCCTTCCGTTATGAAATCTAATTTTCTTCCAGCGTCGATGTTTAATAAATTGTGACTTCAATTATTTTCCAGTTCACCAGCGTATAATACCGAACAGATCACAACCGAATCAAGAATAACATGTAAGAAAATATTATCAAAAGGCACTACAGTGCCTACCTTATGGACGAACTGGATTTAATAAAATCTCTTTGCTCTTTCTAAATCTGAGACACGAAAGGCGCTGTAATTTGGCTTTTTAATAGTTTCACTTTGAAATGCGTTCTCTTTGTGGAGTAATTCATGTGCTTCTGGGCTCAGAAAAATTAAACTTTTGAACTTGGTTCATGCTTAGGTTTCTGGAAACGTTCTCATTAAGGTATATTTTACGTGCTTCATGTTAGAATTGTTTTTAGTAACTATTTAAACACAGAGCAGTTAAGTATTTTAAATTTCCAGCTTCGCAGAAAGAAGAATCTTCTTCTGTACGTGGCAAGATGAAACCGGGCATGGTGGGGGAAACGTAACGCTCTGGCCTCACATTCGGGAGGACGCGGTTCGAGTCCCCATCCGGTTTTCTATAGTTTCCCGAAATCTTTTCAGACGAACGCTGAGTTCGTCCCTTGAAAATGCCATGGTCGAATTCCTTCAACTTCCTTGCCTCCAGTCCTTTCCCATTTCTAACGACGCCTCGGCGTAAAGTCATAAGAAAAAAATGATGGAATACGACACAGCAATTAATAAATGTTTTAGAAACATTGTAACACTCCTCATACACTAAGTTCCATAATTATCGGTTTATTAGTTGATAAATGAATAGTAGCCGAATTATTTTCAATTTCAATGATCAACTTCCATTATTTTAAGAGAGGGTTTGAACATCGTTACAGTGTAATAGCTTTATATTTAAAATGTACATTTTATTTTATTCTTTTTTACTAATATTAAAACAGCTTAAGGGTGCGTACAGCTCTATCTGTTTAAAAAATATACAAGTAGTAAAATTTCTTAATTAACTGCACGAAATTATTTGGACGATTATAGTGTACTGTGGATTGTCTCTGCTTGTAATTTTTTAAGGAAAAAATATATAATTTCTAACACTGTAATATCAGAGGATAATCAACAAACAGGACTCAAATTAATGGTTTCACTCTGTGATTTGTGGCAAATAATTAATAATCTATTCTTAGTGAATTAATGGCAGCTCTGTTTAAAGTTTCCTAATAACGAATTCAATTAGGGAATAAATTTTAATGAAGACGGTTTCCTCTCAGAATTGGACCCAGAAAAGATAATCCGCGTTTACAATATTTCAGTTTCAATCGTATTATACTTCATTGCATGATGATGTTGCTTTGTTATGATTAGGAAATAACTGAAAAGAATTCTGCAGAATTTAAAAGTATAATGTTACCCGTAAAGAAAAAGCGACAGTTTAAGGTAAGGTGTGGATGCTAATGTACTTTTTTGAGTCCATAATATGATTTTATTGAATATTTTCTACATTCAACGTTCAAAGAGTAAATTTATTTGATTCATATTTTAACACGTGCAGTTTCAATCAGCGATCGGCTGTATCTTGAAATATTATTTAAATTGAGTCTGGATTGTTGCTTACCACAGGACTGGAAAAGTGCGACAGTAGTACCTGTACATAAGGGAGGGGTAAGAAATAGAGTTCAGAATTACAGGCCAATCAGTTTGACATCAGTGGTAGGTAAATTAATGGAAAGATTGATATGCAGCCACATCAGAAATATATGTGAGGAACGTAAGTGGTTTTCAAGTAGGCAACATGGGTTCACGCAAGGATATTCATGCGAATCTCAGTTGGTGGGATATATTCAAGATATTTCGGATGAAAAGAACAGGGGAGGCCAAATTGATAGTGTAGCACTAGGTCTGTCAAAGGCCTTTGACAGAGTGAGCTATGAAATGCTAGTAAATAAGGTAAAAACTATTGGAGTGGATGAAAAAGTGATTTGCTGGGTAGAAGAATTTTTAAAAGGTAGAAAACGGAAAGTTAGGGTAGGAAATGCAATATCAAAAGAATTGGAAGTAAAAATGGGAGTGACGCAGGGTAGCTTAGTGGTACCATTTCTATTCATTATTCTAATGAATAATTGTGTTGATTGTTTACTATCTGAAATTGGATTGTTTGCAAATAACATATACTATATAAAAGAATCAAAACGGTAGAGGTCTGTAAACAGCTCCAGGGTGATCTGGACGAGATATCTAGCTGGGATGGTAAACATAGGATTAAGATAAATGCAAACGAGAGTCACAAATAAAAAACTAAAGGTTGATTAAGATTATAAGATGGGGAAAGAATTGCTTGCTGAAGACTTGAAATGTAAATCTTGGCATTACATTTGATAAGAAGCTTAACTGGGCAGGACACATTGGACAGGTAGTAGGAAGGGTTTCAAAATTCTGCACTTGGAGAGTGATGAGGGGATGTACGAGGAAAGTAAAGGAACTGGGTTACAAAACATTGGTCAGACCATTGCTCGAATATGGTAGTGTAGTATGGGACCCACATTTTGAATATCAAATAAAGGAGTTCGAGAGGGTGCAAAAAAGGGCTGCTAGATTTGTTTCTGGAAATTATCGTAGAATGCAATCAGTAAAAGATATAATAAAAGAGCTGGAACGGGATTCATTGCAAGACAGGAGGAGAATGAAGGGAGTCATGGGAGTGTACAAGGCGTATACTGGTGATGAGGCATGGAAAGATATTGGTGTAGGTATGAAAAGTAGTGCATGGAAGGGATAAGATGACCATGACCACAAGCTGGCACTCGATCAGGCACAAGGGTGTGGGAAGATTCTCTTTTTAGGTAAGGGTGTCAGGGATTGGAATAAGTTACAAAGGGAAAGGATGAATAATTTGCCAGAAACGTTGAAGCAGTTTAGGGTTAAAATTAGAGGGCAAATGTAGGTGAGTGCGGGAAAGGGAAAAGATGGGTGTTCAGGGAAATTTCCACCGAAGCGTGTGCTCCATTGCAATTAAGTTAATTTAAATAAATTAAATTAAAACTTTCATTCCCCTATTAGTCTTTAAAGGAGGGACAATAAAAGACAATGGCGGCCATGTAATCTGTTACCCATGACGCGAATTAGGTAACTTCGTGTTTCAGCGATGGAGACTTTAGCCTTCTGCGTTCATAGTGCACAAAGTGAGATTTATACAATACTATGTACTACATACATCATTATTTTCCCGTTAACAGCAGTGGAGTAAAAAATTGCTTCATCCATCATTCGCAGCCTTACCCGTACCAAGGCGCTTATTTCGGTGTCACACACCATGTTTCTAATTTACACTTTTAAACTGCTCAACGGTATATAAATCGCTTCGATGTTTATCTGCCTGGGAAAAGCCGGTATTTCAGTTTGAATGACGTTATCAAATTTCCGCGCGGAGGAAAGATATTGTTTAAAAAAACAATCTATGGAATTTTATTAAAGCCGTAAAAGTTCTGGAAAAGCCGTTCAAACAATTTGAATCATCCTAAAGGTGCCGGAATATACAGATAGTTTTTCTCGTGTTTTTTCATTCGGTAGTTTATAGACGATTCTAAAAGTTCATTCCTGGTTAGGAGTAACAAGGCACTAGTATAAAGGCGAATTTGATACAAAAATGTGTATCATAACTTCGTAATTATTAATGATACAACACGGCTATAAGGTGATCATCATTCTGTACTGCTTTCGTTGTGTGCCAATCAGTCTTAAAATTGGTTTGAAAAATAGTAAATACTGGTTGGTATAAGAGGAGCGGGTTTAAATCTCTCACCAGGCGTATCGGCCATGTTTATTTCAATTCTTACTGTTTTCCGTGATCACCCAGACCAATACTGTGGAACTACTTGCTAAACAATACATTTGCACAAGGCTTACATGATTTTGCCAGGATGATTCCTTCAAAAACACCATAGTCGAATTCCTTCATTCCCTACCCCTCATACTCTCAATTTCTAATGACCTCGACGTCGACATGCTGTAAAGCCCATAGCAAAAAAGAAAAACATTGCAGAACTGAAGCTCAATTGTGTCTTTTACTTTGTTGATACTGAACAACTCTGTAACCATAAACTAACATGGCAGGTGAGCATACGAGTACAGTCATAGTTTTCATTTTATTTTACTACCTTTTATAGAGTTTTGTTCCAAGTTAGTATTGTGCTGAATGAAGTCAAATTTCCCCCGTCTGCTTGTACGAAATCCGTGTTAAAAACGTTAATAGCTTTCTGAGGCAGCTATTTGAAAAATTACGTAGTTTAACATTTTCTGTCTTCCAGATAATAAATTTGCAATTTTTATTTATTTCGAATTTCGCAGCTGAACATATAGAAACAGTAGAAGTTGTGCGCCAGTTATTGAATAACTTTCACAACACTTTAAAGGATAACGCTGAACTTACAGTTCGGCACTACAACTCATTCACGAAGAAACGAATGTATGTACTGTCACGAAATTTTTTTCTTGTTTTCTAACAGTATCTCTCATTGATGTGTATCAAAAGGTGTTTTTGATTCTCATGATTTCCTAGCTTCTGCGGTTTTGGTAAACAAATATCACACTTAGATTTTCTGTGACTTAGAGCTGTAAGTAAAAAGTGCTCTTTTGCCTTTGATGCAATTTTTAATTTTTGTGATATTATTGCCGTTTCCAAAAAATTGGATAGACAAACAATGAAATATGCTGGGTACAAAATACAATTCTACACAATTTTTTAGTGTGAAAAAATGATAAATTTAAAAGTTTGTCATTGTAAGATCATTAGCATTGCGAAGTTTAGCTAATGTTGTAAGTACTTTCCTTTTATTTACGTCTGCGAATTTTACAAATATTGATTTGCGCTATACACGTTCTCACTTTTTATCAAAGAAACGTTCCTAAATAAAAACACTTAACTAAGGAATTACAAAACAACATAAACTAAGGAATCTCAAATAGAACAGATGTACAACTTTCTAAATAAAAACTTCTAGGAAATCACTCGGAGTGCTGACTTAAATCTGTCTCGGACACCCAAGCAGACTATGTCGAAAGTATTCAACCGATCCCGGCTGTATTTTAGCATAGGCTCTGATCACCTGTATCATGGGTAGCCAATTCAAATACGGTCTAAGGCAAGGGTGATTTTTTAATGGTTCTCCATTTGAAGAAAAACAGACTTATTTTTGTCACGTCGTTCTGTTACAAACATCTATCTCTTAAAAGGATAATATTTCAAATTTGTATATGTTTACTTTACGCAATACGTTGTTTAAAATTTAGTAAAATCATAAATATTTTTTAAATATTTATCATTGGACAATAAAGACGTGAGGTGTTGATTAATCTATTCAATTTTGTGACATTTTGTGACATTTTGTTAACTGGTTGTAACATCACAGTTACCTTCCGCCGGCTACGAAGTAGTGTCTATGGAGCGGAGAGATACATCTTTTCTAAGTCAGTCGTATGAGAATTGTCGCAGAGCGCGGCTCACTTAGTGAAGGCATTGGCCTATATACTTACTGTGTGATGTACGTAGTTTCGTATGTGTAACTGTGTTTAAGAAGAGCTCTATGTTGTCGATAGGAATAGTGAATGTAAAAGTGAAGTTTGAACAGTGTTTAAATAAACAGTGAGCCTCAAGTTGTGATAATAGATAGTTTAGTTTCAAGCAGATATCAGCAACAATTTTCCTTTTGTCTCAAGAACTTTGTAATCTTTCGGATACGAAGTTTCGATTAGCCTTTACTTTGAAATTTGATGGTGGCCAAACCGTTCACAAGTGTTAACGTGCTTTATTAATAAACTTGTCATGGACGTAATTCTTCTTATTGATGAACTTAATGACCTTTATTAATTGTTCTTATAATTGCTGCTTAGAAGGGCTTTGGTTTCATCTGGCGACCGACGGCACAACGAACTATATAAAATTACATAAATTTTCTTCTTGAACTGTGTCTTTGAGAGAACATGTTTTCACGAATATCAATTTACCACTAATTATAAAAGAAAGCATAAAAGGGGTCTTACAAGGTGTATCTTAAAAAAAAAACCTACGATATAGAAACTTGAAATTTGTAATGTCAACCATATTCTATGTTGAAACAAAAGTACTCTGATCAAACGTAGTTTTGCAAGAAAAAAGCTATATTTTGCTTTTAAAATTTGTTGTTATTTTGAGATATATCACTATTATTTCATTCACAATTTAAAGTGCGCACCTTTTGGAAACCTGTTATGAATTTCGTTGGAACTAAACGGATTGCACTAACGGCATTAAAGCCAACGCGGCGTGGAACTAAGTTCGATACCTAGCTTGAGAATACATCTATCACTGATTTTTGTTTTTCCATGCGACTGCAATCTGAACTTCCACATACGAGATGTCTGTTAAGGTCATTCGATTTTTTTTCCACCGGTCTTAATATCATCATCCCGTATGAGATTTTGGCCAAGGAACGGGAATAAGTTTTTTGAAGGAACGAACCGGACATTTTAAAACGGAAATCTCCGGGTATGTGAACCCGTGTCCTCTGTATGCGAGAATCCAGCGATCCCACGCACTCCCCGGACTCTGTAAGCAATCGTAATAGCGCGAGACCCGACTGGAACCTGTCCAGTTTTTAATCATGTGCTTGCTAAGCCCCACTGCTAATTTTTACATTAACCAGCAGTAAGTAGATATCCCGCTCCTCGCAACATATGGCCCTACTGTTGGTTTTGGCGGTAGTGATATCACTTAGCGTTTTATTACTACTATTCAACAAACCACTTTACAAGATATACATGTTAGCGCAACGGGTATTATAGTCAAATAATTCGATTACTCCACTCATTCATTTGAGAAACTTTATTCTATACTTCAAACGTTCGCTGCTACAAAATACTGCCAACACACACTTCTATCTATACAAGCTCTCTCCTAGTACTCTCCCGCCATATTGCCATCTTCACTCTCTCTCCATACACACAATCACAGTAGTACCAACTACAACAAACTAAATTCTAAAAAAAACTTAAAATTACCCCAAATGTCTACACAAACTACTCATGCTGTGAAGTCTATTTAAACTATTTTATTTACAGTTATTTTTTATTACAATGATTTTGTGAGTGGGATCTCACATATGCCCCCACTTTATAACAAACAAGCATATTTTAACAAAATTGGTTGGCTTGTTATAAAGTCCAACCTTTTTCACAAATCATTGTCTTTATATACATTTCCACAATTCTGTCCTTATTTATAACAATTATCACTCACTGTCTCTATCAGTCTGCATCTTTACCAGTCAACGTTATACAAAACCACCAAATTTCACAAGAACACAATATGTCACTTATCTCTTCTGACCTTGTACATTTTCAAGTCTGTTATGTTTCTTAACCCAAATTTCTTACCAGACTTAGGATACACTAGCCAGTATGCGTTCCTATGTGGCTTCCCTTCTACCTTAAATGGTCCGTGGTACACGTCAAAGAATTTCTTAATCTCCGCATTTAATTCACATGACCTCTCCTGAGTCTTTACCAGTACCAAATCTCCCAAATTAAATTCGACAGGTTTATATCTTCGGTCGTGCCTGTTTCTTCCCTCTTCTGATCTTTTCTTCATTCTTTTATCAGCTCAATGTTATGCCCCCATAACGTAAGGTTTTATTTTTTTTCTTTTCCTCCAATCTTTTAGTGTCTCCTCCTTTAAAAAACTCTTCTTGTAATAAATCCCTTTCAAGTTCTTCCTGTGACCACTTCAACAATTCAACTTTACTTCCATCTTTTAGGCACAATTGCTGTAAATCTAATTCTCTGCTACTACATTGGCTATCGTCTTCCGTGTTCCATCTACTGTTGTTTCCTACTAGATCTCTTTCTTCTTCTATTTGACCAGACAAATCATTCACCACATTGGATTCACTGTTTCCCATAACTAAGCTCATATCATGACCACATTCTTCTGAAACTTGAACATTTGCCCCCTCTAGCATTATACTTTCTTCTTCATCATCGACGGCGTATTTCTTCACCAAGAAAAATCTCACTTCTTCTGTTTCATCATTGTTTAATATTCCATTTTCTTCTTCTATTTCACTATTTTCTTCCTCTTCGCTACTATAATCTTTTTCGCTGCATAATTTCTCACTTCCTTCTTCTTCGTTGTCATTAGTACTATCACTATCCACTGATGTAGTTTCATACAGATCTTCGTCCACTCTTTCTGATATAAGCTCATTTGGTAACATTTCTTCCTCTGCAGTGTATTTCTTTATATTCTCCTCACAGTTCTTTTGATTATCATGATTTCCCACGTCGATTCTAGCCAATTCTTGTACCTCTTCTTCGTGCCAATTATATTCACACATCCTTGTAATGTTCTGCGGCTCATCCTCCTTTAACAAGTTGAAACATTCCCACCATTTTAGCGGCTCCTCCTCCTCAAAAACTCGGACATCTTCTTCTTCTATTGTTCTCTCATGATTATATGTTCCGTTTTTATAGTTCACATTTTGCACATCACATTCAGTTGTTTTCTCCCGTATGCTTTTAGTTCTACATTGATTATTATTGTCGTCATCTAGTTTGGTCATCTCCTCTCGATCCTTCGGTCCTGTTTTGACTTCTTCCGCTACTGTTCGGACCGCCCCAG
Source organism: Vandiemenella viatica (assembly GCA_031002005.1). NCBI lineage: Eukaryota > Metazoa > Arthropoda > Insecta > Orthoptera > Morabidae > Vandiemenella > Vandiemenella viatica. The sequence continues at coordinate 96,347,241 of JARYHS010009186.1, forward strand.
TTGCGGCACTGAGTTTCCCATCATTCGCTCAGGATCATGATGCCTTACTTCCTCCCTTCTTACTGCTTGGCCATTATTGTGATGCGACCACTGATTGTCATGGCTTCTATTTTCATATTCCCTTCTCCTATTATCACCCGAACTCCTGTTGAACTGATCTCCTCGGTTATATCCGTTCATACGGCCTCTGTCTCTTGTAAAATTATCTTGCGACGGCATTTGGTTTGACCTGTTATAATTTCTGAAATCATTCCTCCTATCTTCCCTCGGTCCATGTTCATTTGTACTACTCCAACGATCTAGTCTTTCAACTGCTTCGAGAAATTCTTCTACACTATTCCATTGATTTATTATAAGCTTCTCTTGAACAGGTCTGGGCAACTTTTGTAATAATACTTCTATCTTTTCATCATCATCTATTTCTTGGTCCAGATAACGTAATTCCTTCATAACTGCTTCACAAAAGTATTTCATACTACCATCACGCCGACTATAATATCTACAATTCCAAAAATCCCTTCTCACTCTTCTTTGCTTCCGTTGTGACCAATACTTGCTCAAAAATAATCTCAAAAATTCTTCATAGTTGTTACACTCCTCGTCACTCTCGCAGCTCCATGCAAAAGCATCCCCTCGTAACATGTTCTTAATATACCTTATTTTGTCAACGTCAGACCACTCGTAAGGTAAGCCATTTTTATAAGCTCTAACAAATTCTACAGGATGAACTTCTCCTTCGGGTTCAAATTTTACTTCCGGTAACTTGAAATGATTCGTAATGATGTTACCGCTTCCCATAGTAGTCACACCTCGCCGTTCTGCTTCCTTGACTCTTTGAGTTAATTGTAATATCTCTTCTCTCACATCTTCTTTAACTAAGTCGACCTGGTTAGCTACTTCCGCCACCTTGCATGTCACTCCTTTTGCCTCCTTGTCCATAACCATTAGTCTCTCTCCTAATCGAGAAATCCTTTTGGAGTTAGTTTCCGCCTTCTCTTTCAACTCTTCAATCCCTTTAGCACATTCCCTCTGATTTTCATAGATTATTTTATTTTCTTCCCGCATGGCCATTTGCTCTTCTTGTATTGTATTGCTACTTTTCTTCACTTCCTCCTCAACTTTCTGTTGCACTAAACATTCTACATTCTTTTTAGTAGTCTCCCCAAGCTTTTCCACATAATCATACACCATCGTTATTTCCTTTTCCATTCTTGTGTCCACTTCCTCTTTTAATTTTTGCCTCATATTTTCTATTTTCTTGTCACACCTGTCTTCTGATTGCCGAATACACTCATCCATTTTCAACAACATATCCTGCTTTATCATTCTCACTTCGTCTGTAATTCTTTCTTCCATTTTTTCTGCTGTTCTCTGACTTAATTCAATTTTTCTTTCCATATTCTCGGCTGTTAATTCAATTTTTCTTTCCATATTTTCTGCTGTTCGTTTTGATTCCTCCCTCATACACTCCATTAAAGAAATTAACATTGATATTTCGCCACCTTTCTGTTTCTGGGCATCAATTATTTCATTACCCTCCTCTTTTTCTCGTATTTTAACTTGATCGACTGGTACTGGTGTAGACGTAACATTTGTCATGAAATTCTCTGACTCATGGTCACCGATACAGCTACTTTTAATATCTACACTAATATCACCACTGGTCAGCGACTCAAATCCGCTTCCCCCCACGCGGTCAGAGATATCAACGCTACTAACTTCTGCTACACTACATACGCTAATTCCATTTCCCTCCCTTGCAGTCGAGCGCTCACTGAAACCAGAATCTTCATTGTTGACCCCAGCATTACCATTATTATCCCCCTCTTTAATTTTTAATTCAGCTTCGCGGTTGACTAATTTCTCACTAATTGCTGCCATGTTAATTACAAATTTTAATCCAACACAGTACCACGGGCTAAGTCTGCTACAAAAATTATTCCGCCAAATCACAAGACAATATTACACATACAAAATCACTTCACAATTTTACAACGCCGTATTACAACGCAGCCAGACTTCCAAACGGGTACAGAAACCCTTTTCAGACTTACTTACTGTACCAAAAAACAGCTGCACCCCTGTAAAAAATAAATTTTGCAACACAAAATATACACGACATGTTATCACATCGAAGGTTACAATGACTGACATACATGCATATACATAAGTTGCTTTATATTCGTCTACTTAAAAAATCTTCCCCCCTGTATTTAATTATTTTCTTTATTACTTTAACTAAGACTTTCACAGCATGTAAATTTAGCTTAAACAGTTTTTTACGGACCAAAATTATTCTTACGACAATTTTACAAATTTTAAATTTTCAATTCTTACAAACAGTACTCCGTTACTTTATGCTTGTTTTCAAATAGTTCTGCTTAATTCAACCGTTCATTTGCTGATATTTACACCACTTCTTTTTCCAATCAAGCAACAAAATTGTTCCGCAAAAGTTACAACTTTAATTTCCGTCAGTCTTTTCTGTAATTACTGCTACTTTGATTACGCTGAAATACTTCCAAGAAAATTAAATTGTCTTTTGTACTTGCCACATCTGCGCCGTTATTTCTTCTTTCTTGAAAATACCTGCTACCAGTCGCCGATGTTTTCCTCGCGTCGTCTGCTTCCGATGAAATTATTCCAGCTCGTAAGCAATGCGATACATTGCCTAATCCTGGCTTAAGGGTCTCCAATTTGCTAAGCCCCACTGCTAATTTTTACATTAACCAGCAGTAAGTAGATATCCCGCTCCTCGCAACATATGGCCCTACTGTTGGTTTTGGCGGTAGTGATATCACTTAGCGTTTTATTACTACTATTCAACAAACCACTTTACAAGATATACATGTTAGCGCAACGGGTATTATAGTCAAATAATTCGATTACTCCACTCATTCATTTGAGAAACTTTATTCTATACTTCAAACGTTCGCTGCTACAAAATACTGCCAACACACACTTCTATCTATACAAGCTCTCTCCTAGTACTCTCCCGCCATATTGCCATCTTCACTCTCTCTCCATACACACAATCACAGTAGTACCAACTACAACAAACTAAATTCTAAAAAAAACTTAAAATTACCCCAAATGTCTACACAAACTACTCATGCTGTGAAGTCTATTTAAACTATTTTATTTACAGTTATTTTTTATTACAATGATTTTGTGAGTGGGATCTCACATGCTCTATCTTCTCGCTGTCACGTGTTAGCTGTCTTGTACGTTTATGCACATAAAAATTCCTCATATACTTGCTAATACAATCGTAATACTGGCTAAAAGACCCCAAAAACCGAATACTTTCATTCTTTCAAAATATCTTCAAATAATCCAAAACGCAAAGATGTCGTGAAATATTAAATTAAATCTTTCCCTCCTCGAATATATTTCTGCAGTTTTATTCGGAATTATTATAAATGACTGAAGTGATTTCAAAAATTTAATGTAGCTATGTTATTTGGCATATTGTCACAAAACGACATTCTTACAGAAAAACTTTTTTTTTTTTTACATACTTCTAGTGCTCCATATGAGTCCTCTTACAGATTCTGCAGATATCAAGTCAAAAATGAAATTCTCTTACCAATTTGTTCAAAGTATTGTTGGTGGAAGAAGCTTAAACACAGAGTTTTTCACATCACCATACACACACACAAAAAATGAATGGGAGGCTTTGACAGGATTTTCACAATCTCCTGTTTTAGAATTCATCAAATTTTAAAACCAGCCGTAAAACTTTTTGAGTTTTTCTATACGACTGAAAGTATTGTGACAATATGACAATACAGCTACAGTAAATTCCTGAAATCGCTTCAATCATTTATAATAACCATGTATATGGAAAAAGTAAAACTGGTCACGTATTGCCTTTCCAACCACTTTTTTTCTTCCACTGATTAAGGGACTTTTTTTTCTAAGAGTAGTTATTTTGAAGTGTGTATGTTGTCCACACTGCTGAGGCAGCGGGTGTGTACGGACCGTGGCTCTCCGCCAATTGCAGCCACGTGTTTAATTCCGAATATTAAATTTCACGTGGATGGGGAAAGCGACCGACCACCGGAAATTTGTTCCGGAGATCTTCCCTTTGATCCTCACGTGCACATGGCTGCGTTTGTTTCGGACGACGCGTCTATAAATTTGTTGTGTTAATTAAAGCGCGCGTGGCAAAAGGCTGTAGCCGAGCGGTCGGGGATTGGTTATCTCGCTGGCTGCAAGCTCTTTGCTTCCGTATTCTCTCTGCTACTAGCTACGTCTGTTGTGGTCTTCCTGCAATAAAAAATATTACATTACCAAATTGTGCCATGCCTGACCGTGTTGATTTAAACATTTTTGATGGTATCTCTCTCTTCTATTATGTTGCTTACAAGAACTACAGAAAAAAATCACCGAGCCTGGTGGGCGAGCGCTAAAGCTCTGGCCACGCATTCGGGAAGACGGGGGTTCGAATCCCGATCCAGCTATCCAGATTTTGGTTTTCCCCAAATCACTTCAGGCGAATTCCGGGATGGTTCCTTCAATAAAAACCTGTGATACGAGAAAAATATGATGTTGCTTTGTCATCTGAGATTGTCTGATTCCCCTTGTTTCTAGAGTCAGTCGAATAGCTCTTTACATTTACTTACAGGAAATACCTACAGGTATAATATTTTATCCATGATGGATCAGTGGAACTCCGTGACTGTTATATCAAATTTGATGATAAAGAAAACAGCAACCAGTCACAATTGTAAATATGTTTATTACACCATTACCGGTTTCGGGCAAAGTTGCCCATCATCAGATGGTTTGCATTTACTTCACATCTGCAGATGCAAATTACAGAGCATTTTTACTGATTATGTCATTTGCTTTAGAAGCTAATAGGTTCTTCTCCTTGGGAGTAAGTTTGGCTGTATCAGTGGCAACTTTTGTAATTTGCATCTGCAGATGTGAAGTAAATGCAAACCATCTGATGATGGGCAACTTTGCCCGAAACCGGTAATGGTGTAGTAAACATATTTACAATTGTGACTGGTTGATGTTTTGTTTATCATCAAATTTCAAATACCTACAGGTATTTGACAGGAGTAAGGCATAGAGTTGGGCTAATTGTTTTTTGTTTTTCGCAGCTACACAGTTCTTAACAAATAAAGTTCTGTAGTCCACTTATGGAGCCATTCAAAGTGCTACAATGCTACTGTTAATCTTTCAACATTCAGTAAAATCTAAGTCACGTATTGAACTGTCAGATTGTAAACATTCTCTTGCGAGATGTGTGTACAGTCGTTTTGCTTGAAAGCTGCATTTTCCTGACTGTAGACAGCTAAGATGGCCTAAATAAGTATACGTGCAAAGGAATTATAGTGGACTTTTTAGCTTTTAGCTTATGTGCTTCTACTTTATTTAAACAGTGTACGTTTGTAAAAAAATTTGATTACGTGAACTTAACAACCTCCTCGTCTAATACAAGCTGCCTGCTTCTGAGTAACAGGTGATTTTAACCCTGATATTTTCAAAAGCTCGTTTACCCAACTGATTAATGGAAATGGGTATTTAAATGCGAAATCACACTGTCGGCGATGATCATTTGAATGTTTGATCGATCAAATCAAATCATCGCATGCCATTGTTGGCCGGGAGATCCCGAAGGATTGTCAAATGACGGGGTTTACGATTAGCCGCACAATGCGTTAGTTGTCGTGGCTAGCATAACACGGTAATCCAATCGGGTATGTGAAACCTACAGCTTAACGTGAAATCCGAATCAGGAAAGCGTTCTGACGTACTTCCCATTATACAGCAAGCTGTGCCAAGGTGAAGGTCAGGTTAAGAGATTCTAAAATATCCGCAAACATAGGGATTCAATCCGGAAACCTTTCGATCTCCAGTCAGAAGCCTTAACCACTGAGCTAGCAGACCGCTCAGTTTGACCGATGAACTTGCGAAAGAACACTTTGCCAGTGGCTGGAATCTTGATGCTGGTGGTGATATAGTAGTTCACATCAGATAAAAATACGATGTTCAGATTCCTTAAGCATCGATAAATTTATCGTTTCATATAATCTGAGCAGGTAATCGGGATAATATAAAACCTCGGTCCACAGTCATATCTTCGTAGCGTACAGTTCCATCACGGGAAGCTTATAAACTTTCTCAACATATCAATAAGGAAAGTTCGAGAACAAAGCGCAAAATTAATAACTTCATCGTGGTATTCAATTTGCACGGTTATATTTGCAGCAAAGATAGTCCTTCCATCTGATCTTCAATGCGGAAGAAAAGGTTTTACGTAATTTCCGTAATATTACTAGCTGGATATCTGTAAGATTTTGCAAAAAAAAAAAAGTTATGCCCGATTTCATTCGTCTTCCTTGGTAACAGCGAAACAAAAGGAATTACGGAAGTAATAACCTCGTTGTCAATGATCCGTTGAGGCCAAAACCGCGGAACTGGTGTACAGAAGTCCGTGACAATTCCGATGCGCACCTGTGAACACTGCGTTCTCTACTCTCAAGGACGTGGCCAAACTTCTCGGTTCTTATGATGCTACTTTCATCCGCAATACGATGCAGGTGGATACAGGTTTTAAAGAAATTAAACTTGACATAAAATAGCCACAGAAATTAATTAAAAATAGTTGTATCCACAAAAATTTGCTGTTTAATCGAAAAGAATGATTTTGGTACCTAGACCAATAACATTCGTACGGTTTCTTCTTCTTTACGATAAGAACTGCTTGGTCCATATGCCAATTTCAGTTCTTCATCTTCTGTTGTTGCTTCTTTTTTCGTTCAATCCAATTATTCTTCATCAATTTACTATGTTTATTTTCTATTTAGATCACTTCGGATCGGATTTGTTTCCTCTTCTTCCTTAGAATCTTTTCATACATTCTTTGTAAAGATCTTTCTTGACCTATTGAATCCTGATTGTTGTTGAATTCCCCCCCCCCTCCTCCCAATGATGGTTGAATATCTCTATTGTTAAGCTGTTATCATCAAAAAAAAAAGCAATCTCTTTTTTCTAGTTGATTTTTGTCATGTTTTCAATGTTCTGGTATATTTCCTTATTGGTTCTTAATTTCAACAGATCAGTTGGTTTAACTGGACCCAAGATATCTCTCGTGATTCTTGTTTCCAGTAGTTCCAATTTCCGAATTCGGAAGAAGAATTTCATTTCTCAACGACTGGAAGAGCAAAAGAACCAAGAGGAGTCAATCAAGGAGAGGGGGGGGGGAAAGTATAGGAAAAAGTTCTTTTGGACTAACCATACGATTATACTTCGGAATCTAATTCCTGCTTTTAAAACTTACAATTGCAATTCTTACGGTTTATAATTTTATTTATATAAAGTTCGATTTAGACATAATATTTATGAAAATTAATTTATGAAATGATACACAAACAACTACATAGTGCAATTATATGTATGGTAAATACGTTCGGTAAATTGTAGTTATACTAACATCGTTGTGTTTTATGTGTGGATTCAAATCTACTTAGTTCTACGATACCACTAGAGCTAGGAGGTAGTTAATATGCGTAATATAATGTGTCTGCCAAACTGTCAGATGAGAAAACACTATAAAATAAATTTATTACTATTGCCACTAGTCAGCGCACAGCACTGTAGAAACGGGAATTAAAAATAGAATTTTTGGCGCATTATAAGCTTAAAATCAGAGTCAGTTGAAATGTTACCTGAACCAGAAATAAAATATTACATATCATGAATACGTGCTTTTTAATGTATTACTTACGTTGAACAAACTTACAAGTAGGTATCTATATCTTCCTAAAATTAATTAAAGAACGCTAACCAATAGTACTAGTACGGTAATCATAACTGAGCTTGTTGGTGGAGCGGTTTAGGTTTGTAACGAACGCGTCTTGTGACCGCTAGTTACATTAATAAACTATATGTTTATTATTTAAAATGTGGAATATTTTAGTGGGCGTTTGGGCGCAGTGTACATTGTACAAGTGTGGAGCGGCAGATCTGAGGAATGCCAGCAGGCCGGTTCCTAGAATTAGCGAGGGGAGAATAGTGAGTGCCTAATGGAGGGGAGATTTGTGCTTGCCAGGTAGACAAACAGGGTGATCGGCGAGAGTTTTTCTGTTTTGCATGTGGCACGACGAACGAGGGGAGGAATATTCGATGCCGGCCGGCCAGCACGTTCGGACGATGTGATTTCTGGACTGTCTATTCGTGAGTGGGACTGTTGCTGCTGCCTGGATCCGGACACCCGCTATTTTGTTTGAGCAGATGAGCTCAGGCAAAGGACGACATCTGAGGAACTGTGCTACACTGGTCCATAGCAGAGAAGACCGTCATCCAATGTGTGGCGGCAGACATGTACATTCGGTAATTATACATCGCCAATGAAGGACACTGTGCTAGCTAGACTTTCAAGTTCATAGCATTGCCCAGCTACGACCCTGCAGATAAGAACTCTCATAGCCCGGAGCAAACATCTCTTTCAGAAGTGAAGTCAAAATGTTGGCTTCGTTTACTGTTTAATTTTTGTGTATTTTATATAAACTACCCTGGCGCCCACAAAAGGACAACTGATTATTTTTAACTAATTTGTTATATATTGTGGTGGGTGCCTTGGGGGCAAACCACGTTACAATTATCTTTCATACCTTATGATTAATAATTGTGGATTTTCAATTTTAATTTTTATGAAGGAGTGAAAATTTATTAATTTTGCAAGAATGTTGACGTTAGTTGGAATTCAGGAAAATTGTCACAATAAGACATTTATTTTCTTATCACTGGCGATTACAAGTCCGAGCGAATTTACCGTTAACATTAACACAAATTGGCCAAGTCATAAAAGCAACGCTCAGAGTTACAATTAGCCGTCATGAGCAAGCAAACAACTGTATATTTACCTTTAAATATCTCAGAATCAAAATGCAAGAAATAATGACCATTGGAAACAATGAAAAATACAAGTTATGACTACCTCAGACAAAGGCATCATAATACTGTGACTTTACAGTTAAAAAGAAAATCATGGGCGCCAGAATGAACAATATATCATTCGAAAATAACTAGTTCTGGCAAATTATGCCGCTAGCTCAGGGGTTTTTACAATTACAAAGTGAGAACATGGACCTATCCTCTCAAAGTCGCTTACGGGTTCTGTTTCACGGAATGCACAATCACATGGCTTGGTCGTAATCAATTACCATTGTAGTTCTGCGTCTGATATCTGTGATGAGTGTAGCGGACCCACGATATGTGAGATTATCTCACAAGTCGGCTATAGGCATCTCTGGTCTGGCAATGCGCATCATCGCATTACCGGCTGTGTTGCGGTGATAAGCTTGCTCCAGCAAGGCAAGCTGCAGATAGCGAAAGAAGTCAACTTTCCAAGTCAACCTCAGACTGGTGCGATCGAAGTTAGAATGTCAGCTCCTCGCTCTTCGGTCCATGAGGAAAACTTCTTGCTCCGCCCATTTGTAGTCTCGAAGCTCACATACAACAAAAATTCCCAGGATTTTGAGTTATACGCTCATTTTGATTGGGCCTTCAGGTCGGCACCTAATGTCACGTGATATCCTCGATATGTGATTTGGCCAAAGAATCCAACAGAGGTCGGACATATTCGGCTAAGTTCGCCGGGGCGAGAGAACATTCGGGTTTCGGACGGCAGGCTTTTCCCGCCAGGAGAGTGACGTCGTTGACCGCCCATCCCCAGGGAGCAGGGTGTGTGGTCTGGCAAATCCCAAATCCGCGACTTTTTGTCGCCAAGGCTCGGGAACACCAAGATTAGCTTCAAGCCTACATAGCTCAATAATTCTTGAATATTCGCTTTGCTACGATACACTGTATAAGTTCACCATTTCATTACAGTCCTCACTTGGAATCTTGCGTACTTTATAAAATTACAACAAAAATCTATTCACGTGGTCGCCCAAGATTTATGTAAATTACTCTTATATTATTACATATATAATAAAAAATGCACCTTGTAACGTGGCGACAGCGCGGCTCGTTACAATATGTCACGTGATTAATTGAAATAAAACCATTTGTGATTTCTCGTATAAAGTATTCACGCAAGTTCTACCTTTCATGATAATAAAATAAAATAATAAAATTAATTATAATTTTTAAATCAGGTAATGAGGTCAGAACGTTACAGGTTCGAACCAGTCTTTCTGGAAAACCCAAGTCCGATCTACGGTTTAGCCATCGCGATTTTGTTATTCCATAAATTCCAGAAATCACGCTTGCTGGAACGGTTCGATCATAAATGCCCAGTTAGATTTTCTTCGTTCATTGCCTAGTCCGGCCCTGCTTCTAACGACTTCTACGGATACAAAGCGTCAATCCACAGCCGAGCCTGGGGGATGGGCCTGACATTCGGGGAACTCTGGTTCGGTTATCCAGATTTCGGTTTTCCATAGTTTTCCGAAATCACTGCAGGCGAAAGGTGGGATGATTCCTTCAGTCGACCATACCTTGCTTTTATCTTCTCCCGGATCTATCGACCTCAACATCGGCAAGCCATCAAGAATCAAGGGAAAAAAAGTTCAACCCCAATGGAAACGAAATGACGGAACAGTAACGAAGTTCGCTGCTGCGATGTTCAATTCAGCTACGAAGTTATATTTATCACTGTGAAGCTAGATTATTTCTGTCCTTCACTAATACTTCTAAGTTTCTAAAAATTAAAAAGGCAATTTTCAAATTCTACAGAGAGATCCCTAGGTATAAATACAAACTAATTTCGTATTTCAGCCGAATCAGGTCATGCCGTCATGAATTTTGACCCCAAAAAAATATATTTTTCTGGTCCCTTTTAGACTCTAATTCACAATCCCAAGTATTGACCGTATAGGACGTAGGAAATTTCATACTCGAACCTGTCAGCCAACGTTGAAATATTCTAGTATCATGACATACCCAAAACAAAGTCACGGATGTACGCCTAGTTATAAATATTATCTTCGTTTTAGTTCTAACACTATCCTTTTCTTTATTATTACAGAGTTTTTCCCCGTTTAGCTAAATTCAATGTTCTGTTACAGGGTCTCTGTTTGTTTATCATATACATTTAATGATTTACCGTCGTAATAAGGGGGAAAATACTATTTTCCGCTGATGCTATTATTATGGGGCAATAAAAACCCATGACAGCTGCGCTTTGTTACAAGCCGATGTTATGAAAATAAACGCGTGGTGCAAAGACCGGCAGCTGGACTTAAACGCTAAAAACTGGCAAGCCATGCATATAATTAGAAAGGTGACACCATTTTACTCTGAATATACAATTAATGGCACTGTTCTTAAGAACGGTAGATTCCGCTAAATTCCTAGGTGTAATAATTCGCAACAAAATTTCAATGAACATATTGAGAAGGTAATTTAGAAAGCAAATTATATGCTCCGATTTATAACTCATAACTTTAAATACAGTGTACACCGGAAGTTAAATCAATTGCATATAAACCTCTGGTGCGTCCTCACTTTGAAATTGATGTTCTGTATGGCGCCTAGTGTTGCAAATTGAAAAAAAACATTTTGTTTTTTTTTCAGAATTTTGAAAAAAAACATGAAAAAAAACATGGCACCGTTGTTTTTTTTCTAAATTTGGTTTTTTTTTCAGAAAAACAATATATTTGATAAATTATAGTTTTATTTACATTTTACATTGTTGTTTTAAATATTACTGAATGATATAAATTATTACATAATGTTTGATAAATGTATCTCTATAGGTTACATAATATTATTCATCATCGGTGTCAGTATTAGTATCACATTCACTGGAATCAGCGCTACCAACACTAGTTTGGTCGGTGTCGGTGTTTTCACTTTCTCCTTCTGTTTCCTCTAGTTCCATCACTTCAGAAACATTTGCATTTCCTTTTCCTGGTTGTTCTTGTATTGTTCTCAGACGATTTTTAGATTTCAATTTTAAATTGTGAGCAATGTACACAATTTTGCTAGCTCTATAATTTGTCAGTCTATTCCTTTTTTTGGAATGAATGTCACTGTAAGTACTAAATGTTCTCTCAACTGCAGCCGATGTAGTTGGAAGGGTTAGAACTCTGATCGCTACTTTAGATAAGGCAGTCGACTTGCAAAGTCCTGCCCACCAAGCAATAGGAGTAAGCTCTTGTGATTTCGGATATCGATTACGCGCAATATTTCATCGTTGGAAGACCGTGGCATTGAGCTTGTCACTGTGGCACCGTTCATAAATACTGCGCCGTTAGTTCTGTATTACGGTCTTTTAAGTTTGAATTTAAATCTATTAACATACAAAATATGAGCTTTATTTCTTTTCAATAGTTGGTTTACGCAAACGGTTGCAAGGAAACGATTCATAATTACTGACAATTTTATGACTCGGTATCAGTATCACTATGCGCTGGCACCGTTCGTAAAAGGAAATTTTCAGTCAATGTCGCCAATACTTTCGTAATTATTGTTTTACTGAACCAGAAAAATATAGTACATTTAAAAATTAAGATAAGTACTTAGTATAAACTCTAAAACAGTCATATTAAACGATAACTGCCTTACAAAATTGAGATTTAGTAGTTGTGAAAAAAAACGTGTTCCAGAAAAAAAACATGTTTTTTTTTCAAAGTTTTTTTTCATGTTTTTTTTCAGGCTTGAAAAAAAAACGTTTTTTTTACAACACTAATGGCGCCCCCGTCAAAAGGGATTAACGGAGACACTGAAGAAGGTCCAAAGAAGAACCGCCTGATTTCTGAAAGGCTTATATAGCTGGAAGGAAAGCGAAGGTGCCATGTTGGAAGATCTGTAACACCGAAGGCGTTGCTGTCGGCAGAAGCTAATTGAAAACTTCACGACTAACCTATTTCAGGATGAAAGCTAACACATACTACTACCAGGAATATTCATATCTACGAATGGCCGAGAAAATAGAGCCAGAACTGATTCATTGCTATTCTCATTTTTTCAACGAGCGATTAGGGAATGGAATAGGAAGGATTAATCGAGCGAAAAAACTTAGAATCCGATAGGACAAGGTCTCGATAAGCCACTACGGCCATTCTGAACTGGGCCTTCAGGGATGGTTCCTCAAAAAAGACCATGGGCACCTTCTGCCATCTCCCGTATATCCCTTCCTACGGCCACCCACCCGTATACTTTGTTTTTTATCTTTATATTCTTATAATTGATGTTTCGCTGGCCATTATACAACCAGCCAGACCTGTAGTGTTTTTAATTCTCTTGTGAACCTGTTTGGCCCCTTTACAGTCATCCAGGTGTTATATGGTCTAAAGTACCGGTAGCCCCTTTATTGCCATGTCTAATGTTGTGAATTTTTTTTTTTTTTTTTTTTTGCTGTCTGTATGGCCGACCCCTCTACAGTCGACCATGCAGACAGTATATTTTATTATATTCTTAAGCCACAGTTACAGCTGGTAATTGTTAGTGCGCTAATGACCCCGATGTCGACGCGCCCTAAAGCAACAACAACAACAACAACATCCCTCCCTACGTACCTTCCCTTATGTCTAACCGTTCGTGTAATACACCCTCCGCCACCCACTATAATGAATCGCGGAGTAATAATAATAGTACTATCTTTTTATTATACAGTCAAGGTGTAAGAAAGTAGTTGTTTCAGTGTGGCTGTATAGTCTTCGCTATTACCATATTGACTCGCAGGAGCCTCACAGCTGGTTCCCAGAACGAAGTAGTGGTTGTGAACGGGAAGCCGCGCGGGTGTTACGAGCCTCCTGTACGGGCGGAACCTGACCCTAATGCCGACGACATGCATTAATTCCATTATCCGGCGGAGGCCGCGAAACGTCACACACGGGTATTCGCCGGAGCACATTTTACAGCGCGGCGGGCGCTCCATAAACATGAGGCGGCAGAATAAGGTCTCGCGCGCTGCGGCGCCAGGAATAGCTAAGTCCGTCCGCCGGCGAATATTCCTTCTGGGAGGGATATACCGGCCGCAAATCTCTGCGCGTGTGCGGAGACCGAGGTGCGAACGAGCGAATAAAGATACGAAGTGACACATGAGCAGGAATCGCCAGGAATACCTGTGCCGCGTTATGTGCTTCTGAGTACACCGCTCTGGCAGTCCACTTTATTCTAAACTAAGCATCGTCACAAAATGGAGCTGCTTGGTAGAGTACGAGGACATGCCAAAAGGAAAACAAAACATGAATCCCAAAAAAATATGAGAAAATAATATCGATGTAAAATAATAACGAGAGATTAAGTTTTCTGTATGATACTAATCTATACTGATGCGGGTACGGTATACCGCTGTACTGAATGATAATTAATATTTATTTTAATTTTAACAAAAGCATATGAGTATTTATATTGTGGATTGAAAAGGGTTCTCAAAATGATTTTTAATCACTAATAAGGATGAAAAGGTCATAACCTCACCATATATTCTCTGAACGAAAGCCAACAGACATAGGGTGAATTTATATTTAATAATTATACACAATCAAAATTATTTACAAACAACACCTTTGCCCTACATTAACGCAATACAAAACGACAAAATATCCGTTCAGATTTTCATATATAAAATAACAGTTTACAGTCTTCGGCAAGACACGTAATGAGACTATTTGATAAATCACAGAAACTACTGAATCAAGTTAAAAACAAAATAAATGCCACGGCTAATATCTCAGTTTGTCTATCGGAGAGTGAGAATTCTTATCGTGCGGACTTCTCCGCTCAGAGCGTTATGTTGGGTAGAGTGCAAACACAATATTACTAACTGCTGCTATTTGTCTTTTACCGTCTGTCCGGCATTGGCGAAGTCAGCAAACTCCGAACCCACACTGAATTTATTTGTCACCTTGTGACTCAAAATGCAGACACAACCGATCGCATGATATGCTGTCGTCTTTCTGGATCGTTCTCGTGCGGAAGCACAAGAATAGATCACCAGCGTGACCCAAAAGACGACCAGAAAGACCACGAAGAGCCTCTCGCGCCACCTTTTAAAATCTCCGCATGCTCTTCTCCTCCTCCAGCCGATTTTCTCTGGTCCTATCGTTGATGTAGACGTTCCTGTCTCTCTCCTCATTGGCGGACATAAAACAAGATTATACAAAAAAAAAAGAACTATTCTATATCCTAAAATACTATTGGCAAAACATTAGCCCCTCCAAGCACTCTCTGGTTCAACACATAAGTCCTATGACGGGGTTGGAGAATTTCTTCGGAAACTGTCGTTTTTCTTTCGTGTCCACTCGGTTTTACTATTTTCACGCAGTGAGCACTCACAGAATCTCTCATTTGGCGTTTCTTGACGTTATCACTTATCTGCATTCGTCACGCGATATATATCTCACCCGTCAACGCTGTCCGTGCACCGAACTGCGGCCGACCCCATACTGAGCAGTGAAAGGTCGTAAATCTGCCTTTACAAACTGGCAAGTCCCCTTGTGTTTCGTCTTTCTTCCAGCCTGAATGGAGAATTCGCCGTAATGCACTTGAATTCGCTGACCCCTGTCCTGGAGAATGTCCTTCTAAGCCAGCGTAATGCGAGCCTTGTTTCGTTACCCACATACCTCATGTTAATGTGGTTCTATGTCTCACCACAATACCTACAAAACGCCAAGCTCGGTCACAACGTAGCGATGTCTGTCACACACTGACGTCACGCTTCCCGCCTTCGCTGCCCAACCAACAACGACGGGAGATGTTGTTCTAGGTTGTGCGCGTTATTTAATAACAGTTCTATTTTAATTAATTAATTTAATTTAATTTTAATGGAACGCCTGCTCCGGTGGCAATTTCCCTAAACACCGATCTTCCCCCTTTTCTGCACCCACCTGCGTTTTCCCTTTTACAAATTTTAACTTTAATAAGTATCCACAAGTAAATGAGCCAGCACACTAAAATAAAAGCATGTATTTCATAAAAAGTGACATATTAATTAGTAGTTGCTGTTTCTTAATTAAAATTCGTTCGATGTACATTTTTTCTTATACTCTCTGTACAGCGAAACCGTTGCTGCAGTAGTCTACATTACATCATTTTCAAGGTTATTAGGTTACTTGATAAAAATTGTACTTAGTTAATGAAGAAACGAATTTCTAAAATATCGTATTCAACGCGTCTTTTTGACAGGCTTACAAGATATTTATATTCGATGTAAATATTTTAAGTCACTGTTATAATATACTCGAAGAACTGATTTCACGAAATAAAAGTATATACTGCTTTTAAATTGATAAATTAATTTATTATTAGCAGCTTTTACTACTGATGTTGCTACATCAGACACGTGGAATTATTTCCAGTGGGTCAAATTTAGATCGCAATGCAATGAATGTATTAGTACACGGGTAATAGAAGCTACGAATTTTGTACAGCAATATCAGCAGAAGTTGTGGTTACGTTGAAATGCAGACACGACCAGAATGGCAACTGACACAAGTTTTTACAGAATAATTCAAATTAAATTCAGTTTTATAAATAATTTAAGCTGCTTTCATAAGCACCGGGTTACTGAAGTTATAGTTTCATACGGATGGAAGTAGTTCCTTATTTATGGTGCTGAGTGAGACCTGGACCAGGAATGAAACCAATATCACGCACTATAGCATAAGGTTTTGGATTCCTAATTTATTTTTAATTTTATTGATGTCCCAGTTCTGAAAGCATTAATTCAGTAGAAGTTCCATCTGAATCGCTGCGTAAACTACAGCCGAAATTACAAAATAAGGTTATGAGCATTTCATAACAACAATTCTTTCTATCTAAGCAATCCAAAAGAAATGAATTGCCAGAACATTCCTTTCACCCGTCATTTTTGACGGGCTTAGTGGCTAGTGGAATAATAAAATATGATACAAGGCCAGTTCACCATGTCTGTCACCCGATCACTGATCGGGCTTCTGGCTAGAAGTTGTTTTCGTTGCATGACCATAGATATCGTTATAAGAGGAAGCTAGAAAGGTGGATTACCTATTTATGTTTGTGTACTGGTTTCACACGTTATACTTTTGAATTAAAATTGCAAAACAACCATAAAGAAAATTATACATTTCATTTAAATCTACGTGTCAATTGTCAACATTATTGTGGGACGGAACGAGGTTAAGCAAAAATGTGTACAAAATTACGTTGAAAATCAAGATTACAAGCATTATCTAATAAAATTCAAATAAGTTAAGCAACTCCGGGAAATTGAATTACCGTAACTACGCGGTCAACCAGACACTTTTTATTGGTTTGTAAGGTAGTTATGAAATAATTAGCATAAATTATTAATGATAACATAAACAATAACTTGAAACTTGGAGAGTATTTCCACCATATTTTTTTGTGTAGACAGATTTCTCATACTAAATAGCATGAGATAATTGTATGGGCTGCTATTGTCTCATTAATAGGCTGATTGCCTTGGGTCTTCATATTCAGCAGACCACAGATGATGAATGTCACCTCTCAAAAGAAAGATCGTTCTTGGGGTGAGACCGACGTGTAGCTTCACTCACGTATAAATTAGAAAATAAACCTTTACTCTTGCTTCTTTTTATGTATGTAGGTTCGTCTGGACCAACTAGCACTGTATTAAGCCTTCCTTTGGCTTGATTTTGTTTTGGATGCGTGCACTCCTGTGTTACAATCAGTATTGTTAACCTTACAGGGAACCTACAGTTTGATGTGGAATCCGAACCACGGAAGCGTTCTGGCGTACTTCACATTACACAGCAAGCTGCGCCATAGATAAAGTGAGCGTCCACAAACTACGTGGCTCGGTGGGAGGGGAGGGGTTTCCGAGCCAGGCCACGTAGCTTTCCTTTCATAACATTTTTCACAGTTAAAATGAGGAACAGAACTCGCAACAGTATGTGAATATTTATTTCCCACAGTTACCTCCGTGTATAATTTACAATAGTCTGGCAAGAGAAAACGGTACGAAATGTCTTCTGGAATCAAAAGGGGGAAATAGTTACGTGCTACGTGGGGGGGGGGGGGGGGGGGGAGGGTGGGCAAAATGGAGCTACTTGGTTTATGCACGCTCCCTAAGGTCTTACAAAAATTCTTGTTGAGGCAGGAATTCGAACCGGAGACATTCCGATCTCCAGTCAGACGCCTTAACCAATGATCCACCAGAACGCTCTGTCGCTTTTTATTTATGCCAATTTCTAGCACAAATTTAACAGTATATTAAACATGCTCTTTCACTTCTTAAAACGCATAGCTTACTAAAGGAGTTGGTGCGTATGTTAGTACAGTATACAGCACATTATTTTACTTACATGAACTGCAATACAACAAATTATAAGTGTTTTCTTATCACAATTTCTTGATAAGAACTGTATCACTTACAGCGTAATGGTTACAACACACTCCGGTGTGTCATCAAGTAAACATGGATAGTCTTACAACCTATCTGAAAGGCAGCCCTGCCAGCAGAAGCACAAATATTATTTAGCAGCTGGAAACTTCCTGATCATACTAAAATAATAAAATAAAACTAAAAGGTTGTCATAGTTAAACACTACGAATACTACATACTCCTCGCAAACACCTGGTGAATTAGCTGTTTCGTTCACGACAGCCACCCTGGAAAATGCGCACTCGAAACTATTCCAGTCATCCACACATTGGTTCGTGTTAGAATCCACCAATCACAGTTCCAACTCTAGTAAAGTACCAAAGATTTTGTGCTTTCTAGAAATTAGTTTCTCACAAGCTTTTACTCCCAGGTTCAGATTTTCATCATTCATTGAGTGATCTGTTATATTTTATTGCAAAGGATTCCAAAGGTGCAGGTTCCATCTTGGGATTTTTAATCTGTCCTTTCCCTCTGGCAATGCATGTTACGTGGCTTGGCGGACGCCACCAACGCTTCATGGTCCGTATTTCACGTGATAAAATAGTTCTCCTTTATACAGTGAGATCAGTGGATTTAATCAGGTGGTTGCAATAGAAGCAGACCACATGACTAGTGGATACTGTCAGTAATATCCTCTACAGATCTCCCTGTCAACAGTACCAAACATTTTGTTGATTGTTGCTATGCAACCAGGGATAAGAGTGAGTAGGACAGAGAAGTCGGTCGCTTGTTGCCTAGCAATCACTGTAAGATGTAGTATCCTACTTCTAAGGACTTCTTGTGGAGTGAGAGAGCGGATTGCTGATCGCTGAGGAAAAAGGTAACTCTATAAACTGTAACATGCGAAAGGTGGGATAGGTTAGTGTGATAAGTAAATGGGCCCAGTGTAGTAATAAAACTATTCGATACAGTTAGCAGATTGTAGTACTGTTGGAACTTCTTACATGCTACTGAAGGAATTACAGTAAAAGTCCGAGTTCCGATTATCCGAGCCACCGGGTTAACCGAGGCAAATGTTTTAAATATAATAGGGAGCTTTTATGAAGATATGGAATATATTTCCAGCTAGAGTGTGTACGATATTAAGCGTGATACTGTAGCGCTTGCGTGTATCGTCGTAAAAGAAATTAACAATGAAGATATACAAGAGTGGATGACGATCAAAATCAGCTTACCGATGATGAAATTGTTAATATGGTTGTCAGCGGACAAGGAGAAGAAAACGAAGAAGATAAAAACGAAGCTGTTCCAAAAATAGAAGCATTACTTGAGTATATTGAGCGACATAATGATGCTACAGCGTTGGCGCTATACTTCCGCTAAGAAGAGAAACAAAATTATGACACAGAAGATAATTAAAGACTTTTTTGGCAAGTGATCGTAATTAATGTACAATAAACAACTTTATTGCCTCACAAATTAGTTTTACACTATAAATAAATTGTATTATTTCAGTTACAATACGTTTTTTTATTCATGGTAACCTCTTTCCTTGACCTCCGGTTATCCGGGTTTTTCGCTATCCGAGGTGGTCCCGGTCCCGTTCCCGTTTACCTCGGATAATCGGAATTCTACTGTACTTAGAGCCAAGGTCAGATCACGATACTATGATTGAATTAATGTACGACTGGTATAAGTGGCAGTATTGGTGCAGATTATGTATAGGTTCAGATTCAGTCTAGACTACTTACTGACAATTCTTGTTAGATCATAAGGAACAAGGTATTTATCTTTCATTAATAATGCGCGCTGCTTTCATCGACGCCATCTTACTGGTGTTATTAATAACCGCGGTTAGATCTAGTTCATATATATTGTGTTGTATGTGGCGTGGACAGCGATTAATACTAGTATTGCGTGGTATAGTAAGAGGTTTTAGGATTTCTGTAATTATTTTTAGTTTCCTTTAATTTCAGCGGCACCATACTGCTTCGTCATTAGTTCAGTAGTATTTAAGCAGTTCCAACTATATCGCGATGTAAAATATTATTACTTTATCAGTATGGCACTCGTGAATGCAACATAAATTAAAAATATCAGAATCGCTGTTCCCCATGGTGTTTCATGGAAAGTAAATTACCATTCTACTCGTCTAATACTCGTGATTGAAAACCAAATTACGCTCTGGCCTCGTATTCGGAGGGTGCGGGATTTAATCCCCATCTGGCCATCCAGATTTGGTTTTTCCATGGTTTCTCTAAATCACTACAGACGAATGCCGCAATGGATGGTTCCTTCAAAAAGGCCATGGCTGAATTTCTTCCAGTTTCTTGTCCTCACTCCTTCTCCGCCTATAACGCCTCGACGTCGATGAGGCGTAAAGCCATAAGTAATGAAATCATCAAAATGTTTACCACATAACGATGTGGAACTGAACGTAATGTTCTCGCTGTCCTCCTTTATGTTTATTCCGCTGCGTTTTTCGTTGTAACCAGAAATGTAATTCCCATCCTCTCAGGTAATGAATGTACTCCACACACACGACAACCAGAGACTAACACAACAATTAATTAAAACCACACATGCCCTTGGCCGGGTTATTAGCGACGACCTTGGCATTCTCTGCGCTGCTGGAAACATGAAGTTTCTGCACGTTACTAGCTACTTATACTCTGAAGGAATTGTATGCGTCTCAGAGTTTCGTATGTTCCAGAGTTTATCACCATATTAATAGACAGCTCCCTGCCATTCGTTTCATCGCTCCATTTAGATTTTATTTCAGTATTATCTTTTCTTCGAGTTAATTTAAGATACGAACTGTTTCGTTGCTTAAGACCAATTAGTGGGGGATACACACGTAAGACATTCCCCAGCAAAATCACATTGTCCCCGATCAGTAATTGCAATAACGTAAAGTTCCAAATCATTGTATCTGCTCCAACAAACTTTCAAACCTGTCTTTAGCTATATCACTGTTTTCAGCTATTAGTCTGATATTCGTATCAAACAAAATGGTTTCATTCCTTTCTGAACACCTCCTTAAATGATAATCCCAAACAAAGTTGTTTCCACTAAGTGCTGGGAAGTATTTAATTGACTCTTTGAATTAACTACCGCTTGAAATTCGAAAATAATTACCGTGATGTTATTCATAAAATAATACAAGGAACCCAGGTTGTAGGTTGAGCGATTAACGTTCGAGCCTGTCGTATGAAGGGATGCAGGTTAGAAGCGCGATTTCGTTATCCTGACTTCTGTTTTTCGTGGTTTGCCGAATATCACTCCAGGTGAATGTCGAAATGGTTTGGGCATGTGAAGAGAATGACTAGTTAAAGACTGCCAAAAACTTATTTGGAAAAAAGGATACTGGGCAAAAGACCAGTGGGAAGACCAAGAAGAAGATGGACAGACCAACTGAAGGAGGACGTAGAGAGAAGAGGCTGGAATTGGGAGTACATCACAGACAGAGAAACCTTTCTGTACAGGAAAAGGTGGAAAACAATCGTCTATAACAACCAAGGCTCGAAAACCACACCCGGGAAACTGGAGATGGTCCCCAACGATAATGATGATTTCCTCTTAGCCCATTCCCGGCTCTAATGAACTTGTCATCGACGAACCATGAAATCACATTAAAAAAAATGTATATATATTGTTCTGGATATTCAACAGAACTTAGATTTTTTTTCTAACGCTGCAGATATGACATAGACCATACGGCAAAAATATTGACTATCTGTACGTTTCACATAATCACCATAACTTCTGTAAAATCTTAAGTTTCTGTGAATTTTTGCGTTAATTTACTGAAAATTTCCAGGTATCTAAATTGCAAGAAAGACCCAAACTGGAACCATTCTGTTCAGGAAGCCAATAACACTTTATTCGCTAACGAGTTTCAGTATTCCATACACTGGCTGCTAATCCTGTACACATTTTCTGCAAAACTGCCGTAAAATCATGATTATATCCCTGGCAAACAAATCTGATTTCAAGATCAGTTTCAGCTGATACTTCGGTACTGATCGATTTCTGCAGGTGGTGAGCTTAATTCCTACCCAATGACTCACCAGTCCAAGACACAATTCAGAACTAGACTTTCTAACAGAGTATGCGGAGGGACTCTTAGAGATGTCGCCCAAATGCAGCATAGCAAATAGTTTCCACGTAATGTTGTAGATAGAAAACTTGGTTTTTGGAGTAAAAAAACCCACAGCATTGGTTTTCTGAAAGAATTATTATAATTAATCACGTGCCGATTTTGGCTGCAGTTAGTACTTCCTTGAAGAAGCAATCGTGACTTTTTCCTTAAATGATATTAACTTAACAGCTGATTTACTTGCACAAAGTTTTCGTTAGCATTTGTTTAATTCTATTGGACTTAGTAGTTTGCGTCCATCTACAAAATATTTTCTTATATACTCAATCGCGAATGTACCCAAGGAACTTAAGAGCATTCTAGACATTTAGAATATGAATATGGATTCACTAGTTCAGAAAAATACTGCAAAAAAGTGAACGTTGTAGCTGTATAAATCAGTATTAATCCGATACCAGGAAGCGGGGGTGGTGGGGGGGGGGGGGGTTATTCACTTTTTTTATATACTTAACAGTATCTTTACGCTGTTTTTTATTCAAATATCTGAATTTTTTTGTCCCTACACGTTGAGTTTTTGAATTTAGAAACATTATGAGTAGTTAATCTTTTTTGCACTCGTATATACAGGCGCTGTTGGTTGTATGATTCTTGTGTATTAACATTCCTGTAGAACTTGTTTTCATAAATACAAGTTTTTCTATGCAGAATCGCTTAAGGAATCAAGACCCAAGCAAGAAGAACGAAACAAACTGAGAGATATTGGGAAAAAAGTAGTGAAGTTTTTCCCGTACAGAAAAAAAGCATTCTGGCCCATGAGGAAACCATTACTACCGAATCAGCTGTAATTCTGGGATTTAGGTGACACTGTGGACATTTCGCTTCCTCTGAAGCACGCGATGTTTGGAGAAAAAAATTTGAATCCAGCATCAAGAAGTTCTCAACCAAAAGCATCAAAACTACATAAATTTTCGATCCGACAGAACGTATAAATCAAAAGTTTTATATTGCAACTTGAGTAGCACGTTAAGTTTCTTACCTTAGAATATAGTTATTATATAGTTCATTATGTAGTTACATTAGTGCAACGGAAACCAAGCACCTAAATGAGATTTTAAGGTATTCTTCCAAATACTTTAGTGCTTACCTGAGTTTGTTTGTTGATTAAGGCGCCTGAGTAAGGAATGGAAAATATCTATTTGAACTCAGGTCTCGGCCGGAATTTTTCCGAACCTTAAAACTGACCTTCACCTCTGGAAAAGTTTTGCTGTGTTGACATGCAGTACGCGAACATGCTACATGGTTTTGGTTCCTCATAATATTAAAGATAGTATTTACCGATTGAGATTAACTTTAGGCTAGCGTAACCATGACAGAGGTGGATTGCATGGCAAACTGAAATAGTCACTAGGCTATCGAATAACCCGCCGGAGTCTCCCAGCCAATGATGTCATATGAAATTACGAATATATTAGTTGCTTCTTTTTAATTCAATGAGATACAGTTCGAAATGGAAGGTTTGGTATTGAATCCTGGACGGTATAAATTTGTATATCCTACGTAGAGTTTCTTGAAATATTCATCACTGAGAAGGTCCTCCATTAAATGACTTTCAACAGAAATTTGTATACATATTTCATATTAGATGATAAATGCGATCGTTTCAAATTTTCAACAATTAAACATGATACGCAAAATCATTCATCTGGTTGAATTCTTAAAAATGATAAAACAGTGTAGCGTGCACTAAAAATAATTTATCCCAGGTTTCAACGAATTATTATTTTAGATACGTTGCTCGTTTATGCCTTTCATAATCACGTAATTGTGTCGTAAAGTAGCACACGGAAAAACGTTATTCAGAATAGCATACCCCCACAACAACTACGAGCATACGTTGATTGTACAGAATTTGTTATTCGTGTTTTTTCATTTGACTAATAATGATCCTACTGGATTGGATCATGGAAAGAAACGATAGACCGACCGCGGTGGATGACTGGTAACGTCCTGGTCTCGCATTCGGGAGTACGCAGGTTTGAAATCCCGTCGCGCCATCCACATTTAGGTATTCCAAGAATTTTTTTAGTAGTACAACTGAAGGAGGGCACATTGTAATTGAAATAGTCCATTTCGTATATGATTTTACAGAATTTTTTTTTTAATTGCTAAAATATGTGAAGAAATAGGCAATGCATCTGTCAGCTCGGATTTTTAGAGTTTGGTGGCTCAGAATTGTGAAAAAGGAATCCTTACAATTTCTTCTTGTGGATCCGTATGCCGCAGCGCAGCAATTCCACCACTCTTTGCGGCGACTGTCGTGAAATTTCAAAAGAAAATGTTTTACTGAACTCCTGTAGGTAAGCAGTAAAATGAAATTTCAGTACTTTCAATGCTTATAAAGTGAGGCAATTTTTCCGTTACGATAAATTTATCGCTGTATATACTGGCAACCATCAAATCACTTCCCAAAATGGAAACTACCTTCTTATTTTGTAAGCCAATGGAGGAAAATTCCGCTGCCCAACTCTCTAGGAGCATCCAACTGGCAAGACCCTTTATTTCTGAACATGTGATTCACAAATCTTCACACGGCAGAAATAAGCAACGTCGAGGCTTGTTCTACGTATATGTAACATTCTTAGGCTCGTACTGACGTGTCTTCTTTTCACTATATATCTACCTCTCTGCGTCTTTCGATGGATCCTTCAATTTCGCACCTGATCTTGAAGCTTTCCTATTTAATGTCAGTTTTACGCGTCCACTATAAAGTTTGTGTTGAAACTCTCATAGATACGTTCCCATTTTTTCCTTCTCGCCGTGAAATTAGTATTTGCCATCCTCGGTCATGTCACATCTGTGATCCTCCAGTCTGCTTTCGACGTATCCCGTTTGAGTGTAGCTGTTTGAATATAGTGTTTTATGGCTCCAAAGAAAACATCATTTTACTGTGTCATGTTATAAAGGAATTCTGTATTAGTTGTATGTCATTCGTTTCAGTTTTTTTGTTACTACTTAAAAGCTCGTCGACATTGAATTCATAAAAACCAGTCGAGGATAGGAAGGAAGTTCGCCATTTCCTTTTAAAGGAACTCCCCCGAATTTCAGCTGGCGTGATTTCGGGAAATGGAAATCTGGATGGCCAGAGCGGTGATCGAACCTGGGTCCTCGGGAACGCGAGGCCTGAGTGTAAACCCTAGCCCACCAGCCTCGATTAAGTTTGTCAGCCCGGATATGCATTTAATTTCCACTTTCTTCAACTAGCTTATTCTAAAATGCATTGAGTTTGCTATGTTGCCTATTAACATCTTTTTTGGTTTCCTAGAATTAATTTTACTCTCATTTTACATTGTTAAAGAAGTTAACCAGTTTTATAATTGCTTATTCGTCGTTTAACCTTGGACTTTTATATCTTACAATATGCATAGTAATTATTTTTATATAAAAAAGTGTCTCCAAAAAAGAAAAACACATTCAAAATGAGCTCTTTTAAAATTATTAGTGATTGCAAGACTTTGATGTTACTTCTGTGCATTGATCTCAGTGAGCCTGAGGTATTACATATTAAAAATATTATGTTTTAATGCAGAAAATCAGCATTTTGCTCGACGTTCTCTAGTGAGATGTCAGTTATTTTCTCACAATCTAAATAGGTATTTAAGTGAAATTGACAAACTACGAAATCCACATTTCAAATCCAGGGTTTCACTGTGGCTTCCAGTAATCATTTAGCCGAATTCCACAACAGTCCCAAATTTTCACCTGATGAATATTTGTTCGGAAATACAATAGTTAAAAGACACGCTAGCTTGATGGATGCAACTGTAAGTATTTTTTTTGCCAAATTGCAAAGCGTTTGTTAGTAGGAATCAAATAATTTCTCATGCCTATGACCTGGGGATATACGTCTATTCTTGAATTAACTTTAGCACTTGTCTTTAAGACTTGGAAGATATTCTGTTCTTGATATGAATTAAGCTTTAGATTCTTACACTCTGTTCTACCTCTATTCGAACGACAGATGATCTTATTCAGTAACAGCTTGTACCGAGCGTGGTGGATGAGTGATTAACGCTCTGGCCTCGCATTTTGGAGGACGCCGGTTCGAATCCTCGTCCGGGCATCCAAATTTCCATGGTGTCCCCCAATCACTCCAGGCGAATGCCGGGATGCTTCCTTCAAAAAGGCAATTGCCGAATTCGTCCAAGGTCCTTGTCCCAAGTTTTACCCCGCCTCTAATGACCACGACTTCGACGATGCGTAAAACCATATCTTTTTTAAAAAAAAAAAAGTTTCAGTGACAGCAAAAATTATATGAAACTTCTTTTATTCAAAACCAAGAAAAGCAGGAAATATTACTCAATAAAGAATTATACTAAAGATGATGACAAGAAATTTACACTGCTTAACCAGCTACCATACCCTAATGAACATGTTTTATAGAATAAGGGTAGTTGCCGAAATATTCCGTTCCTTCTCTTCGTCTTTATTAATTTTTTTTTATTTTTTTTATTTTGTGTGTGTGTGTGTTCATCATTCTTAGCAGCTTTTATAAGTGGTAAGTGTTTTGTCGTATTTATCTATCTTTCCTTAGTTTCCTTGGCGCAAGTGTCAGGTCTACACGCGCAATTTATTTTTCTGTGTGTATTTCCTGCGTAGTTTTTGGTGTTTCAATATTATCTTTATTACATTTGAACAGTAAATAGGAACTGTGTGCGTGTTATTCTTGATAACAAATGAAAAGAATAGAAATAAACAAAAAGCAAATAATAAACAAAACAGCAACTAAAATTACTTAAGTGTGTAATAATGGTGACTCCTATGGATTAAACATACCGTCTAACGTCTTCACGTGATTTTCGGTGAGTATTAAAGCAATTAATCTTTACGTTTTGATACAATTTAGGTATACTCGTGAAACACAAATATTTACACGTAACATGCATAGAAAACCTAACGCGAAAACGATGTAGTGAATACTCATCGTTAAACATGGGTTTAATTGGCACCGGCCACTATCGTAGCACCGAGCCTAGTGGGTAAGCGGTTAACGCTCTGGCCTCGCATTGGGGAGCACGCTGGTTCGAATCCCCGTCCGGGCATCCAGATAAGGTTTTCCATGGTTTCCCCATATCACACCAGGCAAATGTTGAGATGCTTCCTTCAAAATGCCATGCCCGAATTCCTATCCATTCATTGCCCCCAATCCCAACCCGACTTTAATGACCTCGATGTCAACGAGGCGTAAAGCCATAACATAAAAAATTATCGTAGCTGATTGCATCAAAGTAACGTTCGCAAATTTTTCTCTACCGTGGCCAAAAACGTTTAACTTCAGTAACTCTGTCGAAACTGGTAGCAAGCGTGTCCAACTACATTGGCTGCCCCACCTCTTCTAGAGTGTTCACGAGCTGTAGCCAAATGTAGGAACAGTACTAACTTCCCAAACATACTGCATGTGTCCCACAGGTGCTAGGAGGCGAGTGGGAACAATATAAAGTAAAATTTGTTTCCGTGCGATGTTTAGCATATGGACGGCGTCACTGATTTAGATCCCTCTTTAATATTAGCCGCTCTCGGCATGTATTCAGCTAGCCGTGAAAGGCTCGCCGTGATCGTGACTAGTGGCCTTGTGACTGTAATCTCCGCCCGAACCTAGCGGAGCAGTCAAGGCGCGCGGGCTGGTGCGGTGTCGAGGCCAGCGCTTCGTCTGGCCTCCGTCTCGCCAAATGCTAAGGTCGGCGTCTTCTGTCCGCTCCCACCTAAGGTTTTCTACTTTGAAATATGATGGCTCATGTCACCAACAAATCTTAACTTACCGAGGTGGTGGGTGAACAGTTAACGCTCTGGCCTCGCATTCGGGAGAACGCGGGTTCGAATCCCCGTCCGGGCATCCAGATTTGGGTTTTCTATCGTTTCCCCAAATCACTCCATGCGAATACCGGCAAGTTTCTTTCAAAAAAAGTTCATGGCGTAATTCCTTCCCGTTCCTTATCGCCAGTTCTATGCCGCCTCTAATGACTTCGACGTCGACGAGGCGTAAAGCCGTAAGGAAAAAAAAAATTATTGTCATTTTTAGCTAATCTTACCTATTGATAATGTTTTTGAAAACATGTTTAACTGTAATCAAAGCGTTTATAATTTCTCCGATTTATAAAAATCACGCAAATCTCGAAAGATTTTGAAGGTATACACGAAGAGGTTATTGTGAAAAACATTACATCTGGAGGTGTAGTTCACTAACAGATCCGGCTAGCTCTCTGCCGTTCTTCCTTTACACTTTATTGGAATCGCACGGTTTAGAATGTCTTTCTTCTTACACAGATAGAATAAGCAGGATCGGTATAGAAGATGCAACTTTCTCTATTCGAAATAGCAAAAGGAGAAAAACATCTACTACTTTTCGGCAGTGATTAAATATTTGTAAAATTGTAGACTCAACGTATTTCTCAAGTGCGAGAATATGAAATGTTTGTCGTCTTTAACCATTCATTTCCCTGCATGTTTCCAACTTAGAACAGAGTTTTTCCACATGTTCCCCTATTGTACTCGTCTTTCAACCCAAGTATAAGTAGTACACTTTAATTCCTTAATTATCCTGTTGTTATTCAATAATCTTTTTGTCATTTACTTAGTTCCAACAAAGTAAACAGCCGACGTTTTATAAGTGAAATCTCTTGTTTTTGCTTAGTCACTTCCGGAAGTTTTACATGTGTTATTTGAGTTCTATCTTATTCTCAATATAGTATTCTAGCACCTGTTGACACGTGTTTCTGTTTGTTATTCGTAGTTTCCACGATTTATATTCGTTGATTCCGAAGAGAGCTGTGTCTCAGATTTAAAAAAAAAAATATCGTTTGATATCAAACAGTACGTCTTATATAATTTTTTTTACCTTCCCGTTTTGTTCGCGCACATGAGCACAGAATTTTAATAAATATGTTAAAGCATTTTGTGTATTGCTGTAAGTATTTTTCGTGCTTTAAGTAATTTTTTTTCCTCTTCCCTTGTTAATATTAAATCTAACTTTCATTTTCAAATATTTTTCTACATTCAGTAGCAAATAGTAGAATGATTCCAAAACAGTTATTTTATTTTTTGTTGCTACTCCATCAAGATTGGTATAATGACTTCCTTATATATAAATATTTTGGTAAAACTTCTTCGAATGATTTTTGACTTGAGAAATCTGCGCGAATATTTGTAGCTACGAGTTGCAAATACTTTTATACGTTTTACTCATTAAGAACACAGACGTACGTTACAGGCATATTATACGACCGAATAAAACACTTTTGAAATGACTGTTATAATTGCGAGCTCTGTCTAGTGTTATTTGGTCTTTAGAGAGCAACTGGTGACGTGTAATGACAGTCGTCGTTCCGTGGTTCATACAGTATGTAAGATTAGTTTGATTAATTAATTTACAATTCATCCTGCCACGCAAGTGAGATTGATTGCCCTGGTCACGGAAACGACATGTAAGTAATTGATGCTATTTATCTTCAAATTAACTGTTCCTCTTGACGATAGCCAAATGAAATAGTAACAATCGTATTTGCTCTAATGTGCTAACTGTAACATATTGGTCCCCTCTCTTCTGTCTGTCAATAATTGGCCGTGGAAGAGAGAGGGGCCAGAATAAAGATCTTAACCAACTTGTAAGATTGTTGATGGTTTAATTAATATGATAATTAAGTAGCCCACCATAAAGTTACTTTTAAACTTGCGTTTATTTTCAGAAAACACATCAATTATACTGTTTACATGCTTACATAGAATCCAGCGATCGTACACAACACTTCTCCCACAGACATGGCTGCCGTAAAATTTAGTCGGTGAAAACTTAGTTTTTCGACAAACTCACTGTCTCTCTGACTTGGATGATCGCTTTATATAAATTCTATCGAAATTCAGAGAATACTTCAAAAGCTTCCACCAGATAATTCTCGAACATTAACAATACTTAAACAATTGAAACATATTAAAAACAATCGGAATTAATACATAATCAGATACCATCATTACAAAATGGTCAGAAATGAAAATTAAAGATACTTAAACACAAAATTATTCACATAAATCATTTTAAACTATGTCAAATAGTCCTTTAGACATCTTAACTTGCATTAATACTTGGATTTACAAACATTTAAGCTATTCTCTTGCACAATTCTGTTCTTAAACATATCAAATGGCCTCTAAATAATTTCTATTCATAAAATAAAGTCTATATACACTGATTTAAAGTTAATTGTGAAACAAACGTACAGGATCATATTCAACCAAACTCTAGCTTACTACCAATACTTTATAAAATACAATTACATTTAATTTTAGGTTTGAGGGCTGTTACAAACTTAGTCGTAATTGCTGCGTTCTCTTAAACTGCCACAGTCAACAACTTTTGAAGCTGAATTTTAAAGCATTTTTATTTTTTATTCTTCTTGATACACTGTTATTTATAAATGCAAACAAAATTCGCCGTTTCTTCAACGTCAACTCCTCATAAATACTTATCATAGATTTCCATCATTTCTTGATGACTAGTGTTCGGATCTTTATGACAAGCCATCTTTTTTCCTGCCGTCGTTTTGATCTTTAATACTGAATTAAACGCTGATTGAATGTTTCTGATTGTATTTAGATGTATTTTATATGGCATATAAATGCATATTCAGGTCTTTTTCCTATTTTTGGTCATATTATGAGGAAAAATCTCGTTAATTTTTTTAATAGTGCTAGGAATTCAATGGAAGTTATAGATGAGAAAAAATTAAGATAATTATTCACAGAACTGTACTTCTATTATACATTGGAGGAGGACCATTGCTTTCCCTTCTGCATGTGCACCCATCTTCTACGAATTACTTTTAGCAATAGTAAATCTGTTTATGACGACGTGGCGGAATGCACGCTGCACATCAACAACAGATTCACTTTCTGCATACTGTAGCACACAAAACTACTTCTGCTGTGGCGTCGCCATTTCCACGTGAACAGAAAACATCGCCGTTCGAGGCAGCGTTTGCATCTAATAGGCGAGGGTTACAAACTTTGAATCTTCTTCTATCGCGTAATGTGTGGAACGAATATGAAAATCTTGTACTGAAAAATAAAAATGCAGAATCTGTTCCTTCCTTTTTACTTCTGTGACATCGAGAGTGGTGGGTGAGCGGTAAGTCTAGGGCTTGGCATACAGAAGGGGAGAACGTGGGATCAAATCCCTACACCGCCATTCAGATTTAGGTTTCGCATGGTTTCCCAAAATCAATCCATGCGAATTCCGGGATGATTCCTTCAAAATGTTATGGCCAAATTCTTTCCCACTCCTTGTCCCTTATCCTTTCACAACTATAACGATCTCGAAGTTAATAAGAAGTAAAGACACAAGTAAAAAAAAAAAAATACTTCATAGATAATAAGGTAACTTAAGATGATTAGATAAGCCGTAACTGGTGATAAAAATCAACGTTTAGAAATTCAACGTAGAAGCTTCTTGTGTTGTTATTCTTAAACTCTTGATCAATTTCTGCTAGTTTGTTTCTATCATAAATACGTTTCTCTAATCTAATGGTTTTTGAAGTTTGTTTCTGCGTATTAATGAATTCCTGCCAATATTGTACGGTTTTATGGGAATTCCAATTTCGCCAGGCTTTAATTCTAAGTTCTATAGCTTTGTCATAGGTTTCATTCCACGACATATGTTTGCGTTTCCTGGGAGGTGAGCCGATGCTTTGAGCAGCTTTGAGGAATGTGTCTTTAAGTTCTGGCCAATTAGTAGGATGTTGGCTGGCTATATTGGCAAGAAAAGTTTCAAATTCTTGTTCCAAAAAAATTCAGGATTGATTCGCGCATTTTTAGGTATTCTGGGTTTGGCCCTATTTGGTTGAAACTTTAATTAGAGCCAAATGTTGATCAGAGTCAATTACTCCTTTTTTGACCTTAACTTTCGTAATTTACTTCTGATTTTTCTTGGACATGGCAACATGGTCTAGTTGAAGTTCTCCTAAATGATAATCTGGGGATCTCCATGTTTTTTTCTTTTGCGGAAGTGCCAGAAAATGAGTTAAAATTAATTTTAAATCAAAATTGTCACAGAAGGCAATTAATCGCTCTCCATTTTTGTTGGTTCTTTTAGGTGCAGGATAGATTATATATTATTATATATATTGTAGACAATAAGGTAACTTAAGATGATGAGATTAAGCCGTAATGGTGATACGTAAATCATACAATCGTTAACTGACCCCTGAAATAAAGAAAAGTTATGTCTCGAAGTTTAGCGTGCTTTTCTACGTACTCTATCAGCGGCTGTTTCTTATTCGCCGTTGCAGTCCGATTCCATCAGACGGCTAGGAGATTGCTGCGGTCTTCCGGAAGTCCATTCTGCCCCGCTGGAAGCACGGGACACCACCCATTGGCCACCGTCTGAATTGCTTCGCTGCCCGGCGCGCACTATCTGGAACTGATTGGAAACAAACTTATTGTCAGTATCGCGTAAACCTGGCTTTCAGCCACTGAAGCACCCATAGTCTTCCTATTCTCTACGAAAGTACAGGTCTTTCTGTTTTTATCGAGGGTAAGAGGAATAGTAGACGTGTTATCGTTCAAAAAATACAACTGTGTGGTAGTATAAAGTACCCTCAAGTTAGAAGGAAAACGTATTTGTTTCTGAGATGCGATAAACTGTTTTTTTTGTTTTTTAATGACAAAAGAATAGTACAGAATGTGTGCTAAATTAAGTCGGAACATTTATTTGGCTATAGACTAAACCTAACACTAATCTACTTAATTTATGTAATAACAGGAATATCTATTGAATGTAGCATCACAATCTACCGAACACAGCCCTAGTTGATAATTACACGTACTTGAAGTTACGTATAGTAACTTATCCTTTTAGTTTTGTTATATAACAGTTCCATATTATCCTCCAGTATTCGGATATTCTTATTTCACTACATATTTAAAGTTCGGTATGCTTTGATTTTTATCAGATTTCGTCCTTGTTTTCCAAAGAAATAAATTAACTATGTGCTTATGGTAGTGGGAAAGAGTGCTAACGCTCTGGTAATAAATAAATGTTATAATTTTTTTTTTTGATGTGCTATTTTTACAGCAATAAGCACTGTTTTACGAATTGTTTTATTTGGCTTTCAAATTCCTTTCGCAATTTTTTTTCATATTCATTAACAAGATTGCAAAAAGTTTATACATTATCGCTCCATCGACAATTTAATTGTTCTATGATTTTTGCCTAATCACTGGATCAGTGCAATCCTTGAAATTAAATTTTCCTTCTTCATTCCAACGTACCCGATAACATCTAAGTTATCAGCTTCCTACTATCTAATATTTCTACATAGTTCTTTGCTTGGACTGTTCCCTGGATTAAAAAAGTAGCCAATACCACATGTATAAATCGGTATTTGAAACCAAATATTGTTTTTGCTGGTGCTATTATGCTTTCAAAATCGTTCTGGTTTCAGCCATCTGTTGTAATTTTACTTCCTAAGTAACAAGTTTGTTTGGTTTGTATATAGTACATATTTTTCTCAGAGTATTTTCTTAATGTCATTCATTAAAATCTCCCTCCTGTCTGCTTATAGGACAATGTCATCAAAATATTGCATCATAATGAGTATTTATCCTTGAAAACTTTGGTACCTCTGCAATTTAAGGAAGTTACTCAAAGACAATTTTAGGAACTCAGAAAAGGAAATATGTTTGCTACAGCAAAAAAGACTGACGCACAAGTGACATAATATGGATAAAGTAAGGTGGTGGTAAAATTACGCCTTCTTCATTTTGTAATTACAGCCGTTAATGGGCTCGAATGGATGTAGCTAGTTCTGAGAAATGATAAGTTTTTCGTTGGCACTCCATCTGGCTGATGAGAGCTACGGCATCTGTCTCGTGTCCACTGCACTGCGGCAGGTGCCGTCGCGGCGCCTTCATTATGCTAATGGATCGTGAGATTAGATTCACCTGATAGCTAATATCCGCCGGCAAACGGACGACCTCTCAGACAGCGTCTGTTATTAATATTTGAATTCCGCAAATCTCTAGCTCGCCTGCTGTGCAGAGAGCTGATGAATATTAAACAACAGGCAAAGCCAACCGAGCTGGGAGCTGGCCTGGTGACACTAGCGGGAAACACTACCAGTCGCGTTAGCGTTATTTTAAAATGCCGGCATAAGAACCAGTAACTTCGAAAGCGTTTTTGAAGATGTTCATGTCTCTGTTCCATTTTAGCTATCACTAGCTTCTAAGCTCGTCAATAATGATGGATTGAACCGAGTGTTCTGGCAAGTTATTTTTCATTGCGACACAGCGCACGCTCCGGTGGAAATATTTCTACACACCCATTTTCCCTCCCTTTACTGTTCCCGTCTACTTTTACCATTTAGTCAAATTTCAAATTTAAATTCTTTCAGCGTTTTTGGTAAAACATTCAAAATTTTTCTTGGCAATTCATTCCAATCCCTGATCCCATTACCTATGAAAGAAAATCTTCCCAAACCCTTGTGCCTCAAATCCACTGCCAGCTTATGGTTAATGTCATCTTTTCCCTTCACCTCTCTTAAGTCTTCCACCAATATCTTTCCACGCCTCATCACCAATATACGCCTTGCATACTCCCATGACTCTCTTCACCCTCCTCCTTTAATGAACCCACTTCCAGCACATTTATCATATCTGTTACTGATTGTGCTCTGCAGTAATTCCCAGACACAAATCTAGCAGCCCCACTGTGCGTCCCTTCCAACACCTCTATTTGATACCCAAAATGTGGGTCCATACTACCATATTCAAATAATGTTCTGACCAAAGTTTTGTAACCCAATTCCCTTTGTTCTGTAGTACATCCCCTCATCAGTCCCTCCAACAAGTGAAGGATTTTAAAACCTTTTCCTACTCCACGTCCAATGTGTCCTGCCCAGATGATTTTATTTCTTTGCAATTGCTTAAATAGATATAATAATTGTGGAAAAAAACTCAATGTAGTACATTAATGTTTACAATATGCATCTGAAATAATTACTTCAGTAATAGAGCGTTAAATTAAAAATAAATCTTAGCATTTTACGTTTTTCCGGGACCAGGCCACACACA
This sequence comes from Vandiemenella viatica, assembly GCA_031002005.1. NCBI lineage: Eukaryota > Metazoa > Arthropoda > Insecta > Orthoptera > Morabidae > Vandiemenella > Vandiemenella viatica. The sequence goes on from JARYHS010009186.1 coordinate 96,382,715, forward strand.
TCGCAATAAATGTGGAACACTACTCAACTGCATAATAAGTAATGAATTCAATACCACGGCACTTATGAAAGCAACTTAAACTACATTTAAAAACTTAAATAACTGATGCCCTCTGCTGTAACGATGAATCCAGTTATCATTCTGGACCACTAATTTTGAAATGAAAGTTTTTTCCTTACATATCTATGGACACAGAATATAAATAAAAATGTACATAACAAATCTAAATAAACCACTAGCAACCTATAACTATTATGATAATTTAAACGTAATATATACCTTTGTTTCAGGTTTCATACAATTAATTTCGATTCCTCAGCTAAGTATGACTGCTACATACTAACGCTCATAGTCTCTATTGAGTAGTAACGTCTTTGGCTGTAGGTAACGATGGCCGAAGAAGTGACGTCAGCATTACGGATACTATGACCAAAGTGTCTTTTAATTATACACTGAAGAGCCAAAGAAACTGGTATGCGTATGTAAACACAGAGATATGTAAACACTCGGAGTACGGCGCTGCAGTCGGCAACGCCTATGTATGACAACAGTTGTCTGGCGCAGGCGTTAGATCGGTTACTGCTGTTACAATGGCAGATTATCACGATTTAAGTGAGCTTGAAAGTGGTGTTACAGTCGGCGCACGAGAGATGGGATACAACATCTCCGAGGTAGGGATGAGGTGGGGATTTTCCCGTGCGACCATTTCACGAGTGCACCGTGAATATCGGGAATCAGGTAAAAAATAAAATCTCCGACATCGCTGTGGCCGGTTAAAGATCCTGCCAGAACGGGACCAACGACGACTGAAGAGAATCGTTCAACGTGACAGAAGTGCAACCCTTCCGCAAATTGCTGCGGATTTCAGTGCTGGTCCATCACCAAGTGTCAGCGTGCGAACCATTCAGCGAAATATCATCGATATGGTCTTGCGGAGCCGAAGGCCAATTCGTCTACCCTTGCTGAGTGCGCGACACAAACGTTTACGCATCGCCTGGGCCCGTCAACACCGTCATTGGACTGTTGATGATTGGAAACATGTTGCCTATACTGAAGAGTCTCGTTTCCAATTGTATCGAGCATATGGACGTGTACGGGTATGAGACAACTTCATGAATACATGGATCCTGCATCTCAGCAGGGAACTGTTCAAGCTGGTGGAGGCTCTGTAATGGTGTGTGGCGTGTGCAGTTGGAGTGACATTTGACCCCTGATACATCTAGATACGACTCTGACAGGTGACACGTACGTACGCATCCTGGCTGATCACTTGCATCCATTCATGACCATCGTGCATTCCGATGGACTTGGGCAATTCCAGCAGGACAATGCGACACCACACACGTCAATAATTACTACAGAGTGGCTCCAGGAACATTCTTCTGAGTTTAAACACCTCCGCTGGCCACCAAACTTCCCAGACATGAACATTATTGGGCATATCTGGGTTCCCTTAAAACGTGCCGTCCAGAAGAGATCTCCACTCTCTCGTGCACTTATGGATTTATGGACATCCCTGCAGGATGCTTGGTGTCAATTCCCTCCGGCGCTACTTCAGACATCAGTCACGTCCATGCCACGACGTGTTGCGGCACCTCTGCGTGCTCACGAGGGCCCTACACGATATTAGGCTCTTTATACTTGGCTCTTAAGTTTATAAAGTATACTAATTTCAATTTGGTATACAAGCTGTGTGTGATGCGAGAGCTTTGAAATTGAATAACTGCATGAAACGCCACGAATGGTGTGTATATAGTAAAACGAAACAAAATAAAAATTATTAGTAACGGTGTGTATGTGGTAAAACAAAAATTATTGATGCATTGATGAAGAGGATAGTTAAAATTATATTGCTGACGTGGTAATGATGAATGGAGAAGAAACATAAATGGTGACAAACTCAGAATATTATGGCTTGAACAGAATAAGGATATGTATCAATCTTAGGGACAATTGCAGCCATGGAGGACAAAATTCCTAACCACCGTTATTCATGAAATCAAATATTTTTCCTGGTTAGCAGTAGTTGTAGATCTGCATAATATATTTCGAATTCTCAAAGAAAAAGGTACTGTTATCCCTATTTGATACATTACTTTTAAATTTACTTCTCACAAGCTCCCACATAATTTTTCGATCGATAGAGTTCACAGACCTAGCAAAATTTATTTGCGCTTTCAAGGCCGTTGGACGTGTTACATTCCGAATGGAAAATACCACAAGACCGGTTTAGCATCATTCATACAACACACCAACACAAGGAGAACCTCTAATTGTTCGTTAATAATAGAAAGACGATGAAGAAATTAACACTGCCACATTTAGATTTTCGTTAGGTTTGGGCATGTGCACAGTATTTCTCAGTGCACATGTCGAATTTCCGTTTATCCCAATTACTCGTGATTGTATGTAACATTTTGTATAAATTATTAGTAGCTCGTAGCAGTTTAATGCTTAGAGCAATATTCGCTCTAATTCTTAACCCCATTGCCATCCTTCTCACGTGGTTTTAATTAGTTTAAGTGAAAGTTAATAATTATACAAACGATACAAAAGCAGCTATTATTTTAAGCGTTACGATCATTTTAATGAAAGGTTTACTTGATTGTCCAGCTTAAGTTTTCCTCTCCGGCTAAGACGATTTTGCATGAAAATAATATCTGTTAATTTTCGGTCTTTGTGAAGTCCATATCTTTGACGAGAGTACAGTTTTCATTAAATGTCATTTATTTATACAGTCTCCGCTGGCGTGAACCAATCAGGTAGTATTTACTATTTACTGTAAGATTTCTCTTTCCAACTAAGATACTTTTGGTCTGTGCCAGTATGCTTTGTTATAATTTTCCTTCCATCACGAAGAAATGAATCTGTTATAAAATTTGGGTTGATTTTGAAAGAAGCAACCAGTCACAATTTGTTGTTATTATGTTTATTTAACCATTACCGATTTCGAGCAAAATGCTCATCATCAGATGGTTTGCATTTTTTAATGTATTTAAGTATGAGGATGCAAAATACGAGCGTGCGTCCTATAACAACAGAAAAGTACCATTTATTGAATGGGAGTAATATAATTTTAGGTTGATAAAGGTTAATCGCAATTACATTACTTACGTTAGAATATTTTTGAAAACGAACTCTTGTTAGTGGCGAAAGGATATGATACATTTCGTGGAGGCTCATTATTAAACAAACACACGGCATTAACACTGATGGTAAAATTACTGTTGCCGTGTGTTTGTTTAATAATGAGCCTCCACGAAATGTATCATATCCTTTCGCCACTAACAAGAGTTAGTTTTCAAAAATATTCAGATATCTAACGTAAGTAATGTAATTGAGATTAACCATCATCTACCTAAAATTATATTACTCTCATTCAATAAATGGAACTTTTCTGTTGTTATAGGACGCACGCTCGTATTTTGCATCCTCATACTTAAATTCACTAAAAAATGCAAACCATCTGATGATGAGCATTTTGCTCGAAATCGGTAATGGTTAAATAAATATAATAACAACAAGTTGTGACTGGTTGCTGCTTTCAATATCAACCCAAATTTGATATCACAGTCGCTGATTTCCACCAATCCAACACGGACAAAATATTATATATGAATCTGTTATAATTTTGATTATTTATGTATTGGCGCTACTATTATAAACCTTCGTAAGCTCTTTTTTATACATAAGAACGAAGTTTCTTCCGATGTTGAGAATTGATATATTTTCGGATGACTAGCTGGCCACCCGAGAAGACTATATCAACTCTTTTGTATACTTATACCAGGTTCCCTCACAAATAAATGGTTCATGTTATTAATCCTCCACATTATTAATCGTTTTATGTGGTAGAGCTAAATCGTCAGTGGATATTACTGATGATAACCGAAAGTCTATAGTATGCATCCAGATTACCTTCAGTTACTGAATTGTTTATATATGAACAATCATCTGGTATCCAAACAATAACAATTGGGAGATATAACTGTAGATAAGATTTAGGCAGAATTTTTAATCGTTAGTGATGCATTAAACATGAAATTACCTGCTGAGTCTGTAAGGCGTTCTCTGATTGATTTCATAGTAGTTAATGAGCGAACTGATGTTTATGAGAAACAGGAATACTATCTACACCATAGAAGATAGATTTGTTTAGTGTACTTTTGAGTTCAGATACACACCTGTATGTTAATATCTACCGATATCTCTTCCTCACAAATGTATGTACAGGGTGAGTCAAAAGTCGCAGTACACCCTTTTATTTCAAAAACTCTGCAGGAATTGGGAAACCTGAATATTCCAGTAAGGTATTGGTGAGGTGGTCTATCTTTTACGGTATGTACCGAACATGGGCGCCATCTTGAAATCGGCCATCTTGAATCTAAGTCAATTTTTTTAAATGGAAAGGGGGTCGTGTGACACATCAAATAACATCAGAATTTTCTCACAAGTTCATTCCTGTAAACAGATTTGAAATAGCAGTTGAGGTTCAAAAGTTACATAGCTTTTTTGTTGCAGATAACTGAAGATGGCTTTGACCAAGGAGGAGAGAATTGAAATCATTTTGATGTCTGGAAAACGAAGTTTCCGTGTCATAGCTGCAGATTTTAACAACCGGCACGCAGAAAGACCTCCAATTTCACACAATACTGTCAGGTGCTTAATTTCCAAATTCCGAGAAACTGGGACTGTGGCTGACAAGGCACGGAGTGGCCGTCCAAAAAGTGCTACTGACGAGACAACCTCAACAATGGTTTTGGCGTCCTTCGTGAAGCGCCCACGACGTTTGTCAGCAGAATGTGGAATCAGCCAGTCATCGATCATACGAATCCTTCATGCCCATCGATGGCATCCATTCAAGATTCAGTTACTCCAGCACCTAGCAGAGGATGACCCAGACAGTTTTGCACGTGGGCCTTAGAGGATCCCTCTTTTGCACAAAGCATCTTGTTCAGTGATGAGGCAAACTTTTATGTCAGTGGTGAAGTTAACCGTCACAACCACGGTTGTTAAAATCTGCAGCTATGCACGGAAACTTCGTTCTCCAGACATCAAAATGATTTCAATTCTCTCCTCCTTGGTCAAAGCCATCTTCAGTTATCTGCAACAAAAAAGTTACGTAACTTTTGAACCGCAACTGCTATTTCAAATCTGTTTACAGGAATGAACTTGTGAGAAAATTCTGATGTTATTTGATGTGTCACACGACCCCCTTTCCATTTAAAAAAATTGACTTAGATTCAAGATGGCCGATTTCAAGATGGCGCCCATGTTCGGTACATACCGTAAAAGATAGACCACCTCACCAATACCTTACTGGAATATTCAGGTTTCCCAATTCCTGCAGAGTTTTTGAAATAAAAGGGTGTACTGCGACTTTTGACTCACCCTGTATTACAGAAGTAACTGAGGAGTGTGATACATAGAACAACAATTTTCTGTTTTCATTTTCTGCTTCCATTTTCTCAGTCCAAATTACTTTATTTCGTCCAAAAACTGCTTTAGCACTCACTCGCTAATGTAAATCACAAAAAAGGACAGCCGAAAATAATTTTAAAAATCCTTTCGACCTTTCAGGCAGATAATCGTCTACATTCTGTTCTGTTCCTGTTATTTGCGACATGCAGCCTACAATTGTAAACGGATGAAAAATCGTGGAGAACTGTACCATAGTTGCACTAGTACAACTATCGCTTCCGAAGTCCATAACACACCTTTTTTTTTTTTTTTTTTTTTTTTTTTTTTTGCTGTCGTCAGTCTTTTGACTGGTTTGATGCAATCCTCCATCCTTTCCTATCCTGTGCTAACCTTTTCATTTCTACATACCCCTTACAGCCCACGTCCTCAATTATCTGTTTCGTATATTCTAATCTCTGTCTTCCTCTACAGTTCTTACCTTCAACTGTTCCCTCCATTAACAAATTAACCAATCCAGCATGTCTCAAAATATGACCTACCAGCCTGTCTCTTCTTTCCGTAAGCTTCTTCAACAAACTTCTTTTCTCACCCATCATTTCCAAAACTCGTTCATTTCTTAATTTGTCTGTCCACTTAATTTTCAGCATTCTTCTGTAGCACCACATTTCAAATGCTTCAATTTTCTTTATTTCCCGTATTCCTAAAGTCCATGTTTCGCTACCATAAAGTGCTGTGCTCCACACAAAGAGTTTTAAAAAGTTCTTTCTAATTCCTAGATCAATATTTGAAACTAAAAGGTTTCTCTTTTTCATGAATGCTCTTTTTGCTAGTGCTATTCTGCTTTTAACATCATTCCTGCTTCGGCCATCGGTTGTAATTTTACTTCCCAAGTAACAGAATTCACTTAGTTCTCCTATTGCATCCGATCCTATTTTTATATTTAATCTACTAGTATTGGTATCATTTCTGCTACATTTCATCACTTTTGTCTTGCTTTGATTTATATTCAGTCCAAAATCTTCCTTCAGTATTTTGTTCATGCCATTCAGTAACTTCTCAATATCCTCAGCCCTCTCTGCTTACAAGACAATGTCATCAGCAAATCGTAGCATACTGATTTTTTCTCCCTGAAAACTTATGCCACATGGAAATTTTTCTTTGACTTTATTCATTGCTTCTTCTACGTACAAGTTGAATATTAACGGGGATAGACTACAACCTTGTCTCACACCCTTTTTAACTGATTCATGTCTCTCGTGATTATCTACTTTTATTATAGCCACTTGATTCTTATATAGTTTATAGAGTATTCTTCTATCTACATACTTTAGACCTGACTTCTTTAAAATTTTGAACATCTTGTCCCACCTAACATTATCAAATGCTTTTTCTAAATCAACAAATGCCATAAAAGTATTTTTGTTTTTCTTGATCCGCCCTTCTAGTATTAATCTTAAAGTCAGAATTGCTTCCCTTGTACCACGATTTTCTGATCTTCACCTACTATCTCTTCTTCTACCCTTTCCATCCTTCTGTATATTATTCTGGTCAGTAATTTTGAAGGATGTGATGTTAGACTAATGGTGCGATAATTCTCACATTTGTCGGCTTGTGCTTTCTTTAGAAGTGTGAAGATGATATTTTTATTAAAATCAGTTGGAATTTCTCCCGTTTCATAGCTTTTTGATATCAGCTTGAATAATCTTTCGATTCCTTCTTCTCCTAGGGATTTAAGAAGTTCTGCAGGGATCTCATCAATTCCAACTGCTTTATTTGCTTTCAAGTCATTCAGAGCTTTATTAAATTCTGTCCTCAAAACAGGATCTCCTAAGTCATCCTTTTCCATTACACTATTGTTCAAGTCGTCCCCAACATATTCTCAATGTATTCTTTCCATCGGTTAGCTCTATCCTCTTAGCTTAAAAGAGGTTTCCCATCGGCAGCTTTAATGTTCATACCTCTTTTCTTCATTTCTCCAAAATTCTATTTGATCTTTCTGTAGGCAACATCTACTTTACTTACTACCATTTCCTTTTCTATTTCTTCACACTTTACTGAAATAATAAAGGAGAAGGCCGTGAGACCTACGCGTCACTCATCTGACAGGTGATTAGCCAACTCATTGTAGGCACGGAATTTGGAAAGCTATGTGCCGGTAGAGATCAACCGTGATTGGCACTGCAAGGTAGCAAGCCAAACATCCTGGCCGCTTTTGTTACTTTCAATTACTTCACGTAATTAATGTGTGGTAACATATAACGAAGTTGTATACACTGAAACACAACAAACCGGGCGTGTAAAGATTTTTATCGTGACAGGAATTCTATTCAGGAATAGGTATTCCCATAGTCGGAAGACTTTCCTACTATCCATAAAATAAATTGAATCCAAATTTCGCATTAAACTCTAGAAACGTTTATAGTCCCACCTTTAGAGCAAAACTGCAGTTCTAAGACGCGGACAGCCTAGAAACTGCATATCGAATTAGTTTAACCTTATGATGACTGTACTTAGGAAGGTGCTTTCGCCGGAAAGAACACAACGAATCTGCAAATCACTCCGCTGACGTAGCGAACTGTCGATTGTCTTCTGAGGAAAAGGCGAGACTAGAAAGGGTGTCAGCTCTTTCGCCATTGACCATTATGCTTTGCTGAACTTTACACAACACGGCAACAAGCCAGTTTAACCAGCTTTGCCTTTTATCTCTCAACCCAGACATCGAACTTTTTTAGTACACGTGATGTTAAATGGATTTCTGTCAACTTGTAATTGCTGACATCCAATTAGTGCAAGAGAATTTGGGTGACATGGAAGTCGATGCTGATTACTCCGATAGGATTTTCACCAGTTAGAAGCGCATGACAACTTTTTACTGATTGAACAAGATCTCTTCAGCCAAGATTTATGGAAAAAAATCCAAGAGGCATTGAAGCCTGATGAGAATTGTAAATACTTTTTTTATTAAAGTATTTCTGGTGGTTTTTCCCGTATAGTGCAACTAAAATTAAAATTTTGTTTTTGTTCACGCGTTTCGAATTTATAAAATCGTCGGTGCCAATTTTTATTTCCCGATCGCAGTGCATGTATGAAACACACAAAGTAATTAAACAAAACACTGAGATGGAACTTTCCCGGACTAAAATGTAGTTTGTTTTTAACCACAAAAAATTACTTATTAATATTAAAATAGCGGTAGCATCCAGCAGCATTGACAGACTTGCTGATATACTCTTTGCTCAGCGAATTTGAATAAAAACAATGATCAGAAACACTACTCAGGGTTTGTTTAAAATTCAAAGAAATCAAAAAAAAATTTCACTATAGTGATCATTTCATGAAGATTGCTGGATAGTATGAGACAGAAAATTGTTCAGTCTTGATTGTTGTTACGGGCTTGGTCTGTTGTGAACAGTTGAAGAATTAACGTTATAGCGTAGCATGTTTGACGTCCAGACACACGTCATGCGGCATCCAACTGTGGCTCGGTTCGCTGAGAGGTCGTCAACCTCTGCTGGATCTGACGAAGGGAAGATTAAATCTCTGAGACAGCCTCTGCGGAATATGTCTATCCAGATGTTTCCTTAAGGAGCACACAAGTACTCATAAAATCCTCCTATCGAGAGTTTATCGGGGGATGTGTGTAACCCTTTTATCGATAGCTTGACTCTGAGAGAATGTTCGAACATTTGGTGTCAGCTATCTATATCCTGCCTGGTTAATTGGAAGCCTGGATAAGAGAACGACAGGGAAGTGTTGCCCGCTGCCACCAGAATTCATAGCCGTTGCCTCATCCCATTGGGTCGGAACCCTGCAGAAAGCCGACACACTGTGTCCAGTCTGTTATTGCATCCAGCTAGATGCGGTACTGGTAGGGAAGAGAGATGGCTTTACCGTTTTTAGCATCAGGAATGGACAAGAGTTCAGAAAGTAAAGCAATGCAAACTGCCATCGGCATACACTGTGTGTCGTTAATTCTTCTTCAGTTAGACCGAAAGCCCAGGAACGTCACAGAAAACAAAAGATTGAAGACGTTATTGGGGTAATGGAATACGGTTTAAAGGGGTTAACTAGCACCCTTGTAGTGACAAAGCTTAACTTCGGAAAGTCCGTTCCCACTTTTTTTGTCCTCTTTTCGCGGTGGGTGGAAGTTCAGACAATGGTTAAATGCCGAGTGATGAATGGCACTTTGATGAACGCGCACTCTGTTACTTCCTTTAGCCTCAAGAGGTCGGTTGATCGACAGCAGTACTCTTGTCACGCTGTCGATGATGGAATGATTCTCGCCAAATATGAGTAACACGATAGTCCTCTTAGCTTATTTTTACACTCCGGTTTGGGGAATGAGGTTCGTTCTCAAATTTCCGAGACATAAAATAAATAAAAATAATTTTATTGCTGCACTCTCGTGTCAGACATTCGATTTGTTCGGAATAGACGACACGAACACTTTTGAAGGTATATTTTATAATCTGCTGGAATCTACTTTCGTAAACAAGGTTATTTCAAGGTCTTATAGGAACAGTAAATTTTCGACAATGGTTTCGTAGCATTCTGCCACTTGCACAATGTATATATACAACCTATTGACGTTCGGTTTTTGGAAAACAGATATGCTCTGAGGCGCCGTGTAGTTTTTGCAAATGTCCAGCAAACACCTACTTCCTCTTACAGCTTATTGCTTCCTGTACTGTCCACTCCATAAAGTGTGTCACGCCTGTAGGGTTTATAACTGAACTTGAACACCACAAAGTTAGTTGCCCATGGGTCTTCTGAACGAACCGAAGTGGCATTTTCCTCTATTAATTTGGAAAAATTATGGAAAACAAAAAACTAGATGGGTATACCAAGATCGAACAGTATTCTCCTAAGAGACGCGAATTTTTCCACTCGGTCTACCGGAAACAGTAATAATTATTCCTCCTGTTCCTTATCACATGTTCCAATACTCCATTAAGGGGATATGGAATCGCCTATCCCCGCAATGTTAAATTATGCCTACTATAGGGAACATTTTCTCACAAACTGCTGGAGCTAGAGAGATAAAATATTTACTGTATGTGCATTGACATGTCTGAAACAACAGATTTTTGTCAAAGTATTTACTTACAGAGATATTTTAAATTTACCTCAAAGTAAATTTATTCGATTACTTTTCACTAGATTATCTAAATCTTTTGTAAATCAAGTAATTAAAAATCATTGTTTCAGGTTGTAAAAGAAACCCAGTTGACTATGCCATAAAAATTTCAGACTTCTAGGTTTACCAGTACCTGAGATAATGTTCCTAGAAGTAGTAAAAAGTAAACTTAAAGGAAACGGAGAAAGAAGATTAAAACATTCCTGATCCTTAGTTAATACCCCCTTCACAGTCTTCATGATCATCTTCAATCTAAAGTCAAAGAGTAACTCCATGAAACCAGAGACAAACATTTTCAGACAAATAGTGTATAAAGAATCGCTGGAAAGCGGGATATTTGAATTCATGTCACAAGAATATACTGCAAAAACGTTTATGATCAGCTATGAGAGAATTGTATGACAAAAGCGCAACACCCGATCTCAAAAATCTATGAAAATAAAATAGTTATAATTCTAGTAGAGCCATGTATGATACGTAATTGTAAAGAGGAAACTTGGAGGAATATAATAAGCCAATAAAACGAAACTTCATTTTTTTTTCACCCAAAATCCGTTTCCGTATCTCCTTAAAAAAACAGCTAATAGGGTTAAGTCAGTCACCCGCCAGTGTGGCTTAGTGCGCTGATGCGCAGTAAACGGCACCAGGGAGGTACAACGGAACTAAGCACGAGCCCAGAAACCCACGTACCAGCCATCGTGACCGCCGTTTTTAGGCGGATTTGCAAGGCGAATGCCGGGACCACACATTTCACAAACAAAATGTACACTTATCACACACAGAGCATAGTTACACATTTCGCAGATAGATGGCAATACTTCAATTCCTCAGTAAGCACATAGTAGCACTTGGCAGCAGGTATGAAACGCTTGGCGTCTGCAAGGGATGCTACCGTAAAACCAAAGCTTCAAAATTGACCATGCCAATGATGAATTAAACTCCTCAAAGGCAGCTAAGCCCAAATTTTTGGAAAATGTGGGGGAGAATAAGAAGAAAAAAGATTTTGTTGTTTTACGTATCTAAAATTTATAGACAAGTTAATTACTAGGAAGCATTCAGTAGGTTATTAATAAATCATTATAAAGATATTAGTCGAAAAGTGAATCTCTGTTTCTGCGGTGTTACGCTGTTACTGCAGGTGTATCTAACCTTTTATGTTACTTAATCACCAAACATGTTCTGAAGACGGAAGTGAAATCCATCACAACTGTTCAGAACAATATCCAGAAATACGCATATCTCGCATTTTGCCGTTGAGCTAACCCTTCAATAGGTGCTTGAAATGAAAGAATAAAACTGCAAACGTTTTGCTTACCGGCAGATCGTTTAACATCGGAGCAGTCCAACCACACCAGCTTGTTGCGGCCAGTTAACAAGGACGGTGGCTCGCGTGGTACCAATATTTAACCGGTTTTGTATACATCGGAGTTGTTGCCCGGGATATACCTCACCAAAAGCCGGATGTTGTGTGAAATTCTAAACCCATGAAATGAAAAATTATTTAATTTTGTATTGGAAATTACAGTTATCAACTTCTGCCGTGTAACTTCTAATACGTCAAGCTGGAAGAGTAATTTATGAAGTAGACTACAAATGATAAATTTCACACTATTTAACACATACGATAAAATATTACTTAAAAAAAACAATGCAGCTGTTGATAGATTATTATTATTATTATTATTATTATTATTATTATTATTATTATTATTATTATTGACGTATCCTCCCAATAAATGGAAGACGGTAAGGAAATGGCCGAATCAACTTTTCTTCGAGTTCTTGTTCCAATAGGCTTTCAGTCTTTCCGAGAAAGCTTGTTTGCGCTCTTCCGACCACTTTGGTCTGTTTTGTTTTTGTTGCTCAGTTATAACTTCCCATTTGTCTACTTTGTGTCTGAAGGTGCCTCTTTCTAAGATGCTCCTGTTTACACTTATAAGATCCTTTAGAATTTAATTCAGCCAAGGTATTGGATTTTTAAAGGAACGTACATAATCTATTATCTTTTTTGTGAGTCGGCTTTCTGGTAATCTCTTAAGATGACCAAAGAATTTCATTCTCCTTTTCTTTGTCAGTTTCGATGTTTGAAAACTTTTCTGTTGTTTTGATCGATTGTAATCTGTAACCACTTTAGTGAGTCTTGCTCCTAGAATTTTTGTAATGATTTTTCTCTCTACTTTTTTAATTTCTTCAAGTTCATGTTTTCTGTTAAGTGTTACTGTTTCACTTGCATAGAGGACTGTTGGTTTTATGACTGTGTTGTAATGCCGAATTTTCGTCTGCCTTGACATAGATTTTTTGTTGTAGAGATTTTGGACTAACCTTAATGCTTTTTTTTACTTTTTGGAGGCGATTTTATTATTATTATTATTATTTCTAACGTATTTCTCCTCTCGTAGAGGTATCTTTAGCGATTGGATGTCGTCTGTAATATTATATCAGACTATAACTTTTGCACAGACGTGTTTGTTTGAATGTTATTACAGTTACATTTATACACTGATGAGCCAAAACATTATGACCACCTGCCAAATACCGAGTTGGTCCACCTTTGTAACGCAAGACAGCATCGATTCGGCATGAAGTGGATTCGGCTAGTCCTTGGTATGTTGGTAGAGATATCTGGCACCAGACATCTAACCCTTAGGTTAAAGTAAGGGTCGATTGTTCGTGGGCGCGCAGCTGGCGTCCGATTGCGTCCCAGATGTTTTCTGTCGGGCTGAAACATCAAAGTGAGATCACTATCATGCTCATCAAACCACTGTAGCATGATTCTCGTTCTGTGACACGAACGGTTATCTTCATGGAAGATGCCATCGTCGTCGTCAAAGACATGAAGCATGGAGGAATGCAGGTGGTCTGCAATCATTTTCATGTAGTCTACAGTTTCATGGAACCCAGGTGAATGTTCTCTATACCATAATACTGCCCTCGCCGTCCTAAGTCCATGTTACGGGGCATTTTTTGAGAAGCCGTCTCTTACCTGGTGGTGATTCATCCGACCAGGCGACTTGTTTCCATTGTCCCACAATTCAATCTCTATGATCTAGAGGCCACTGTAATCGCAATTGACGATGTCGTCGGCTCAGAATGTTCCGTCCGCTGCGGAGAACCATTATTATTATTATTATTATTACTCCGCGATTCACTAAAAGTGTGTGGCGGAGGGTGCATTGCACCTATCGAAAAGGGTTATGGTTTGGAAGGGTTATAAGGGATTTGGCAGGAGGCGCCCATGGGCTATTGTGAGGAACCATCCCCGCATTCGCGTGGAGTGATCTGGGAAAACCATGGAAAACCCAGATCAGGATGGCTGGAGTGCTTTATCGAAAGCTACTCCTGTCGGATTTTAAGTTTACTCGCCCGGTAAATCCTTTCTATTCCATTCCCTAATCGCTCGTGGGAAAAATGAGTACAGAAATGATCGGTTCTGGCCCTGATTTCTCTTATCTTGTTTTCATGGTCATTTCGAGATATGAATGTTGCTGGTAGCAATATTTTCTGACTGTCATTCCGAAATACATCTGTCTTGAATTTTTCAATTAGCTTCCGTCGAGAGCAACGCCTTCGGTGTTCCAGGTCTTCCCAACCTAACTCCTTCAACATCGCACTTACGCTTTCCCTCCAACTATATATACCTGTCACGAATCGGGCGGCTTTTCTTTGGACCTTCTCTAAAGCCTCCATTAACCCCTTTTGATGGGGACCCCATACAGAACAACAATACTCTAAGTGAGGACGTACTAGTGACTTGTATACAATCGATTTAACTTCCTGAGTGCATTGATTTAAATTACGACCTAGAAATCGGAGCATACGATTTGCTTTTCCCATTACATTCTCGATATGCTCATTCCACGACAAATTATTACGAATTGTTAGCCCTAGGTATTTAGCGGAATTTACCGTTCTAAGGACAGTGCCATTAATCGTATATTCATAGTTAAATGGTGTCACCTTTTTACTTACACGCATGACTTGGCACTTTTTAGCGTTTAACTCCAACTGCCAATCTTTACACCACGCAATTATTTTCATAATATCGTCTTGTAACAAAGCGCAGTCGTCCTGGGTTTTGATTTCGCGATAAATTATAGCATCATCGGCAAATTATCTTTTCATCCCCCCTATTATGTCGCATAGATCATTGATGTATATGAGAAACAACAGTGGCCCTAACACGCTTCCCTGGGGAACTCCAGACTAGAGGTGGGCGCCGCGCCGGCGTGACGCCGCCGTGTCTCAGTGGCGCGCCACCGCCGCCGTCGACACTTGCTTCACGGCGTGTCCTTGAGAAACATTTCTTAACGCGTTTTTTAAATTTTTCGTTATATTGAGTTAATAAGTAGGTGTTCAAATGACCGAATTAGCTAAAACTAATGTTATAAAACTCTCTGTAATAGTGTTATATGACTGTCTAAGCCAAACTAGTTATTGTTGGAAATATTTCGGAAGTTTAGTGATAGAAAAAGCCAATAAGAAAAAAACCGTGAATTCCGATCAAGGCTATTTCTAAGCTAACCTAAATGCGGTAAAAACAAAGTATTTAACCCTGAGTACTCAACGTATGAAGGAAATGAAGACTGGCGGCAAAATAGAAGGCATGATAAGAGATACATATAAAGAAACAGTTGAGACTGAATGAATATAAGATTCTAGCTATCATTGATGCTGGAGGAAACGTGCGAAGAGCAGTTTCGTTGGCTGATATGGAACATCAATCTGTGTCTTGGTCATGGGCTCCATAATCTCGTTACAGTGGAGGCCTAAACAGAGTTCCAGACATTGAAAGGCTCGTAAAAAGAATGTAAGAAGATTGTCAAGAGAGAGAAAAAGAGAGATACCCGTTGTCAGCACATGCCGAAAAATGGAAAAAAAGAGTTTATGTATTCCCTTGATAACGTCGTTCAATGATGAGACCAATCCTATTTTAGAAAATGATTAGATGTAATAAGTACAGACAGAAAGATTGAATGAAGTAGTTGAAGAGAGCTCGCTATTCGTATCAGGATCAGGAAGTGTTATATACACTCTTTCTATCAAAACTGAAACTCGTTGGGATAGATTTTCAGAGAGGCTGAGAAGTTTAACCCACGTACGCAACTGTGACATAATAAATAAGATATTTATAAAGATTGGACAAGATGAGGTAAAGCAAAGTGAGCCGAATCTTTTAGACATAAAACAGCTAGTAAAATTTTGATAAGGTTTCGCGAAGCAGTTGAGGTCATGTCGTCTCAAAAATATGTTCAATGAATGTGAATCTTCTGTTCCGTTCTGAAATAATTGAGATCATGAATTCTGTCTTATATGACAAATTATTGACTTAAAACTTAACTTAGTCCACAACCCGAAGGTTGGTTGGATCCTCCCGAAGGAGGCATACTATGTTTCTGCTTAATCGCAACATGGTGACAGAAGTTAGCAAACGATTCGCTGCCACAAGAGTGGGCGTAGCAGTATCACCTTTATATTATCGTTTTATGGGCCTCAAAGAAGTAGATACATATTTAGAGTCAATACATATTTGGAGTCAATACAAAAGACCAGTACTTCCTTTCTTGCCTCGTATATCAGGGAAGTAATCACTGCCATTAATGTGGCAGAAACAAAAGAAAATAGGGATTCTATTGCTTCTATAAAATCCACCAATGATACATCGTTGCTGCAGAAACTATCGATGAAATATCGTGTGTATGGCGATAATGATTATCCGTTCGCTCAAGAAAGTTGGAGATATTTAGCTTCATCTCATACATCAGATCTTAAGATGGAAATCTTTTAAGTTACTTGAACAGCAAAAAAAAATAAAAAAAAATAAAAAATCTTTTTTTGGTTTTCTGCTCTTACCTAGACTTTTCTTTTATACATGATAATAACAAAGAGTACAAAAACCTGCAAGATTTTGAATATATAAGTGAAACGTTACTTATTTTCTGTTTTTGAGAAGAAGTAATGATATGTACATCTATATGATAAATATTATTTCTATACGGTATTTTTTTCTCACAAGCATTATCTCCCTTCATACTTAACCGAAATCAATGAATGACGCGTCATTTTAAAGCTTATGGTCTCCACTTTGATCACATTATAAGAAAGGATTTTTTCGTAATTCGACCTTTAAAAGGGCAAAAATGTCAATACTTCTAAAATGCTATTTTTTTGTGTTACGAGTCATTTATCTCACTGGATACCTATCTGAAATCGTTTCATGAAGTATCATTTTAAAGATTAAGATCTCCGCTTTGGTGACATCACATATTAAGACAGGAATTTTTCTGAATTTGACCCTTAAAGGGCAAAAATATCAATATTTTTGCAATGCGTTTTTGTGTTACGAGCCATTTATCTCCCTTCATATCTAACCGAAATCGATAAATGAGGCATCGTTCAAAATATTAAAGTGTCCGCTTTGGTCACATCATATTTTAAGAACGAACTTTCTACAAATTCAACCCTGAAGGGGCCAAAAATATCATCATTTCTAAACCGTTTTTGTCGTTTGATGCTTAACCGAAATGGAGAAATGAGGTATCATTTTAAAGATCAAGGTGTCCGCTTTGGTCACACCATATTTTATGAAAGTAATTTTTTGGAATTTGACCCTTAAAGGGAAAAAGTATCAATATTATTTCTACAACTTTTTAAAAAATTACGAGCCATTTATCTCCTTCGATATCAAACCGAAATCGATAAAGGACATATCGTTTTAAAGTTTAAGGTTTCAAATTAGGTAAAATCATAAATTAAGAAAGAATTTTTCGGAATTTGATGCTTAAAGTGTTCGCCCGTATGAGACAGTTCAGAGCCAAGTCCCTAGATTGCAACAGCAGATATCACAGAGATGCCAATAAACTTTTTTTTATACAATAAGTAGATTTCGGATTTTTTGTTTTTGTTTGTTACGGAAGCATTTTTATTTTGCTATACAATTTCAATGTAAACATTTTATGCGCACAGCAACACATATCATAGAGATGTTGATATGCTGTGTGCATTTTGTTCAGGTTGGTTGCATTCTGTTAAGGTCAGTGACAGTTTGTCGTACATACAGTGTGTTTTAAATTTTCCTAACTGTTTCGTAATATGTTTTGATGGGTATCTATTATACTAAACAAATAAATATTTGCTACATACGTGCGGTTCTACTTTTCACTATACTACAAGCATTAAACCTCACTATTAATCGTATTTTACTAGCGAAATTTTCGCATGGGTCGTCTAGTATCATATATAAAATAGTCACGCCGCCGGCGCTACGCCGCCGGCGCTACGCCGCCGCCGGCTGAAAATGTTCGGCGCGCCGCCGCCGAGATTTTGGTAAGCGGCGCCCACCTCTACTCCAGACCCCACTTCAGTAAGTGATGAACGCTCACCGTTGAGAACTACACACTGTGTTCTGCCCTTCAGAAAGTCTGCAACCCAGTCGCATATTTGTCTAGATATGCCGTAACCGCGAAATTTCATAAGTAACCTAGTGTGAGGCACAGTATCGAAAGCTTTTTTAAAGTCTAATAGAACCAAATCAACCTGGGATTGCTCATCTATAATTCGGCACAAGTCGTGAATTAGAAGTGCAAGTTGTGTTTCGCAGCATCGGCCTTTTCTGAATCCATGTTGATTTGGATTTAAAAGCTCACCTTCATCCAAGAACCGCATGACATTTGAATAGATGATATGTTCTAAAATCCTGCAAAATATTGAAGTTAACGAGATCGGCCTATAATTCTGAGGATCATTAACATTCCCATTTTTAAACACTGGAGTTACGATAGCGGTCTTCCATTCGGCTGGTATTTTTCCTTGATCCAGAGAGACGGTATACAATTTCATCAAATACGGTGCAATTTCCTTTGCGTATCTTGAGTAGAATCTTGTAGGAATACCGTCTGGTCCGGGAGCCTTATTGGTTTTTACATTCATAAGCAGTTTAGTTATTCCCTCAACATCAAGAGCGAGATCATTCATAATTTTGTCGGTACGATTGTTAAATATCGGTATCTCCTCTGAGTTTTCTATCGTAAAAGCCTTTTTAAATATATCATTCAAAATTTCTGCTTTCTCTACGCTTGTTTCTGATAATTCACCATTTTCTTTAATCAGCGACGGCATAACCTTACGAGAGCCTCTTATTACTTTGATATACGACCAGAACTTTTTTGGATTAGTAATGAGATCTTCGGATAAATTCCTGGCTTGGAATTCTTTAAACGCATCGCGCATTGCCTTACGCACTTCCGCACGCAACTGGACTAATTTAGCACGATTAGATGAGTCCCCCGATTTTTTCACCGCGGCATGTAAACGCCTTTGCCTCCTGAGCAAACGTTTCACTTCCCTATTCAACCAAGGGAAGTTATTACTGACCTTAATACACTTCTTAGGAACAAACTGGTTTAAACCGGTCCATATTAGTTCTTTTAAATTAAACCAAAGTTCCTCAACATATGTATTTAGCATGTACGTTTCAAAATTCTTCGCAAAGTGATCAACCATACCCGCATCGTTTGCCTTATCGAAGCAAAACACGAGTTTCTCTTTGTCATGCTTCAAACTCAGACTACAGTTTAACGTTACCACAACCGCCTTGTGATCACTTATACCGTCTTCTATACAAACTTTATCTACAATATCAGGATTGCTAATTAGAAAAAGATCCAGAATGGACGAGGAATCTTTGTCGCACCGCGTTGGCTCTTCGACCATCTGTTCAAGAGATCTTTCTGCAAATGATTCTAGGAACGTTTCGGTTATTAACCTATCTCTTCCACCCAACCTGAACGTGTATGTGTCCCACCTAACCGACGGTAGGTTAAAGTCACCACCCACGATCAATATATGTCCTTGAAATTTTTTGTAATGTTCAACAATGATATGCTCCCAAACATTTGTGCCTCAACCAGTACTTTACTTTGTCGTCAGATCTGTCCCCTATAATGCTCTTCATGGCGGTCAAGCCTCCAACCTCCACGTTCTGTGATGAGGGGTGATCGCCCACCAGCTTGTCGCCTACTCGTGGTTTAACTGTCCTTCAACCACTTTCCAAAGACGCTCAATTCAGTAGAACGCGAACAGCCAGTCATCCTCGTCATTTCTGAGGCGTGGGCTTAATAATCTTCCCTTTGTAAAAGTCACTTACGTCAGTGGATTTCCCCATTTGTCTAGAAAGATTCCGCTCTATTCCGCTTATTTACTTTTCTTACCGTATAACGTACCCTCAACGTCAGCGGGCAATTCACACTTTCTACTAATACACAAAACCTCATTGTTTTTCCTTCAGTTACATTCAGTGAAAATCCCAAGAAAGGAAGACAATGTACTATTTGTATGTTCAAATTTATCGGTGTGTTATCTTAAAGCCAGGTGTGAATAAAAAAAATGGTTCTTGGATGACTAGGGGAATTACCACCTGAGTGTGCTCCATTGCAACTATATTAATAATAAATATATTCTGTCGGCTTCGCCGCCAATATAAAAACTAAATCTCATTGTAAGAGGTTTCTTTAAAACATCGTACATTAAATTTTGCAGCTAAAACATAAATAAGCCATCTATTCTTGAGCATAGAGAAAATTCAACGGTACATACAGTCATCGTGTACTTCGATCACATTTTGGTGATATTTACAGATCATACGAAAAACACAAAGTTATTAAAATTGTAGAATAATGCACATAACCAGTGGGTGATACAAAGTCACACTTAAATAACAGGTAAACGCATAAATGTTCCACATACTAAACTGTCTGGAGTATTTTATTTTAAACAAATAGAATAATATGAATAAAAGTAACGTTAAATGGGACACTGCGTTTTATAGGAGTAGTTTCGGATAAATACAGCATATAGACCTATACTGAGGAGCTAGTTCAGATATGTGAGACAGAAATAGCTTTTTACAGAGCCGTTGTTAGGACCTATATCGTGTAGGAATAAACTATATTCGTGGTGAAATTAAAAGACGGCGCTCTTCTTGGAGTGTCTGATTTGTACCTAAAACTTCAATACAATGTCTAGTGAGGATGAGCCCTTAACTTCAGCAAGAATCTTCTGTTTGATCTGTGCCATTAACTGCGATGGAAAACATTTTGGCGATTATCTCTGTACGTTAAATATATTTTTTTTGTACTTAGGGCTTTACGCCTCGTCGACGGCTAAGGTCATTAGAGGCGGGATCGGATTGGGGACAATGAACGGGAAGGAATTCGGCCATGGTCTTTTTGAAGGAAGCATACCGGCATTCGCCAGGAGTGATTTGGGAAAACCATGGAAAACCCAAATCGGGATGCCCGTACGGGGATTCGAACCCGCGTCCTCCCGAATGCGAGGCCAGAACGTTAACCGTTCACCTACCACGACGCTTGGTCGTTAAAATGAAACAAATGAGGTCAGTAAAATAAGAAAGCACAAATACCCTCTTAATATTACGTTTCTGCTTTTTTATTGAGCAGTATAATGGAAGGAACAAGTTTTAAACACACCGAGTATGGTAGATGAGCGGTTAATGCTCTGTCTCGCATTTGGGCGGATGCAAGTTCGAATCCACGTCCGGGCATCCAGATCTGGTTTTTCCATGGTTTCCCCAAATCACTTTAGGTGAATGCCGGGATGCTTCCTTTAAAAGGTCATGGCCGAATTCCTTCCCGTTCCTTGCTCCACCCCCCACTTCCTTTACCGCCTCTAATGACCTCGAGGTCGACGAAGGCGTAAAGCCATAAGCAAAAAAAAAAAGTTTTTAACTGGCTCAAGAATACCAATGCTACACAAATAGTTGCAGAGTAATGATGCTGATGTTGAAAAATTGTTTGAATTAGTATCAGCATAAATTTTATTTAATAACATGATAAGAATGATTTTTGATACATCTGCTCTTATTTGAGCATTCCTTATGTATTAGTGAACAGGGTCGTTAAGAACCAAGTTCACGTGAACGTGGTGTTTAGTACCAAAGTCATAATGTCATCTTCAGACCTTTGTTTACTTCTTTCCTTAAGTTTGTTGTCCCAACATCTTCAACAGAGAGACAAAAGAATTGCTGCAGGTGGCAAAATAATGCTGTCGAAGTAGAAGAGACATGATCCTCCCAGGATGTGCCCTTTGTTCCGGCTCCGTCCTTCAGAAGATCCTGCGGGAGCCACTCCGCGATCGAGTGCAGCCGGCTCGTCTGTCCTGATTTACGTCTCAGCGGGAACGTCCCCAGGCTCGCGACCTACCTCCCACGCACAGTAGCGCCACTTCACCTGTTTCCACAACTTTGTAGGCTGCCCCAGTCGTATCCAGCATTACCTCAATCCACACCGAAAGTTTTGTTATGTAATCGCGATATGGAAACATGCATTTGTAATAATTCGGCCACGTCTTGCGCGTCCTGTTGGTTACAGTAGTTGTGAAATAATGATGATGTCCGGTATCGGCCATGGAATTAGCAGAATCAAACCCGGCGGTGGAACAAACGTAGGCTTTTTGATTCTTGGAGAAATAATGGGGCGTTACCAGATTGTGTACCAAATTCCTCTGTTAAATTCACAATTTGTTCATAGTACGTGTTGCCTACCGCCACATACGCTGTTAACAGTGACCCATCGGAAACCAGGCATATTTCGTAAGAGTTGCCATGGATGGGGCGGATCATATTTCACCAAAACCCTCCTTTAATTATTTTTGCTTATGGCATTACGTCTCGACATCGAGGCCATTAGGGGTGGGAAAGGAATGTGTCGAAGAAGCAAGAAAGAATTCTGTTCCATCTTTTTGAAGGAAATATCCTAGCACTCTTCTGGAGTGATTTCGGGAAATCGTGGAAAGCCGAAATCTAGATGACCTTCGAAATGCTACTCGCGTTTGCTAACACCTACTATGCTCAGTTCTTCCTCCATCTTCCACTCACGACACAAACAACACTCTGCATGCACAATTTACATTCGTCCATATAACCAGAAACTCTTAAAAATACTTCCACGCTGGGAGGGGAAGAGGAAACCATCCTAGTTTAGTTTCTCAAAGAGTTGTCGTGAAGGGGTAACTCCATTCGCATACCACTGCGTCACAGGGAAGGACGAACATATGCATTATCATCTTTTTTACTTTTTTTCGCCACGCCATTAGTCTGTTTTATAAAAGCAGCGTCCTGTTACTTTGTGCTATAAAATTTTGCTGTCAGTTTCTAATCAAATTTTCTGTGCCACGGTTTGAAACCATCATATCGTAGCTGGTTTGACAAATCTGTAGTATATTCATGTGGAATGTAACGTCCAGTGCAAGAATTTTCACATCTTCATACTCTGTTAAGGCTCTTGGCCTGCTAACAAAACGATGCACCAGACTCTGGAAAACTTTCTCCCTTAACGTTCCAATCCAGTTTATTCATATAATCTTTTTTTTAAATGATGTTATTTATACTTTAGGGCGTACAGAAAACCCACACTGTACATGTTGCTCCAAAAAGGCGACGCCCTGCAATGCAGTTATGTTCACGGGCTTTGATCTAAGTTTATCTTGCTTACTTGCAAATCTCGTGGTTCTTGACGATGTTTTGTGGTGCTTCATTTGTTTAACTGCGGTTGCGAGAAGATATTCACATAGCGTTGAATTTCCTCGCCATTAACCATCCGTTTCCTGTAAATCACTGAATAATATTAAAGGACTTTAAACCTCTTTTCTGCTTTGACACTTCGTGGGCCCTGCATTTTGGAGGATTCTAGTTCGATCCCCGTTATAATAACAAAAAAATTGGTATTCAATGATTTCTGGTAATCACTCCAGTCGAAAATACCGGGATGGTGCTTTCCACAGTTCCTTCCTTTTCCTTGTCCACATTGCTCTGCCGGCAACAATGACCTCGACGCTTACTAACTGTAAAGCGCCAACATGAAAAAAAAGAGGAATTACGGATACTAAAACATGCAGTAAGCGTATGAAATGACGTTAAATCAAACACGTTTTGAATATTAACTTGCTAATAAGAAATCTTATATGGTTATGGAAATTGGAAATGCTGTTGTGTATCCTGGAACTAAACCACGATGAAAATGCTGTCGGTATTTGAATGCTGAGATGCATCTACAGACGAAGCTACAATTACACAGACAGTAAAGATCACAACAATTCTGATTAATTTAAATCTGTTGTTTAGTCGGTTTCTGTCGAACGTCTATTTCGAGCTGAGCCTTAAATCTTAGTGACCGATATAATTACTTTAACCGTTCTGATCCATTCGTATTACGTTATGCCATTTTGAACAACCAGGAAGATGACATATCACGTAGCACAGTTCTCAAAACATAAATAAATAAATAAACAGAAATTGAAATGATTAAATAAATTTTTGAAGTCTTGCGTAAAGATGAATTTTACTCAAAGGATCATTTATAAACCTTTCAACGTTATTACGGATATATGCATTTATAATTGCCTTAAGAACGTTAAGAATATCTGATTTTATTTTCCTCTCAATGGTATCTTTAACGCAAATCTCGTGAAGCATTATTGTAGGATGGAAGGAATTCATAACTGTGTAACTGAGAAACTTCTAAAGACCAACTGGATTGAGCGACGCGTAAATAGGTGGTTTATTTGGTTTTTGCAATAATTATCTCGCTGTTGCACAAGTTACTTACATAACCACACTGTGCGTCGTTGTCTTAGGAAGAGTAATCAAAAAACACCGTCGATATGGCGTCTGTGCTATAAGATTGATTTACAAAACCGTTACAGGTATATTTACTAATACTAATACTAAATCTTGAGACAATTCTGCACTCTTCCTTGAGCAATGCAACATGTCGATGCCTTCATTAGCTTCCTCTGCACACGAGTTCCGGAATTCACAATTGACTATGATGTTTACCTTCTATTCAAATTTTTGAATTGAGGAAACAAATATTTTTACGGATCAGTCAGATTTATTCTTTCCACAAGTTTTGTTTACTTTATCGTAGACTCGTGTATCAATAACTGGGGGACGTATTCCCTACTTAAACCATCGCATCTTTTCAAATTAAATTACAGGAATTCAGTCGGTCTGTCTTTCACACTGACCCAATTAATAATTAGAGTTTTTTGGCATCTGGCAACAAACTGCCGCATTTCTTTAAATGCGTTTAAATTTTTTTCCCTTCTAACGGTGTGTCTTAACAACATCGTCTGCATTATTTTGAAATAAACCACAAAATCAGAATTTTTCATTTTATCTTCTGGGATGTCTAAGCACTTTGACGCGTAGGTTAATAGCTGTGTTAACGCTCCGCATGTACAGGGTGTTACAAAAAGGTACGGCCAAACTTTCAGGAAACATTCCTCACACACAAACAAAGAAAATATGTTATGTGGACATGTGTCCGGAAACGCTTACTTTCCATGTTAGAGCTCATATTGTGGACGGCTGTGATACAATACGCCATTCTCCAGGGCTGTATCAGCGCATCAGGGATTCCATGCGACGGAGGGTGGATGCATGTATCCTCGCTAACGGAGGACATTTTGAAAATTTCCTGTAACAAAGTGTTTGAAGTCACGCTGGTACGTTCTGTTCCTGTGTGTTTCCATTCCATGTTTAATGTGATTTGAAGAGAAGTAATAAAATGAGCTCTAACATGGAAAGTAAGCGTTTCCGGACACATGTCCACATAACATATTTTCTTTGTTTGTGTGTGAGGAATGTTTCCTGAAAGTTTGGCCGTACCTTTTTGTAACACCCTGTATAGAGGTAATCGGGTTCTTTTTAGAGCGATTCATACAATTACATTTTCTTTTTACTTAGAGTTGCTATTCCTCACTGCAGTTGACAATAACATTTAGAACCATTGGATTTTTTTAAAAAAAAAAAGTTTTCGAATTTTCTACATTCCTGTATGTTAATGTATCATATGTAGGACGTCTAATCTGTCTTGTCTGTAGTTAATAGCTATAAACGGAAAGGAAGTAGGAAACTGTTCATTTTTCGCGATCATCTCGGTATTTTTCTGGTGTTATGTTTTATTTTTAAAAGCTAAATGATCCTGATAATCTATAACTCCCATGCAAACGTTAGGATTTCTCACAGCCATTAAGATCATCGCTTACCGAAATTATGTATGTAACTAGTAAATAATTCGTGTAATATATACAATCGCTACACATGTAATTTTATTATGTAAAAATGGGTCTATGTTTTAAACTGCAAGTTGAAAAAGGCTCATAATGTAATACACATTAGGCTTAGGATATAGAATGTGGTAAGAAATTACTTATAACGGCTGATGTGGGGAATGAGTGGGAAGTAGATACTGACGGAATATAATGATTAAATCGAATTTGGTGTCTGGTGCATTGAAATTATCATAGAAAATATGATATTTAACATAAAAGTTTATTCTCATTCGAATATGTGAGTAACTTTGTAGTGCGTAGTAGCTAAAGTCACCATTTGCTGTTAGTTTTATTGTTTTGTGATAACGAAATCGCCTATTGTTTCACATTCCCGGCATTTTCCTAGCATGAAAAGTTTTTTTTTTTTTAATTCTGTAGAAATATGCCCAGTTCCCCCACCTGGAATTTATCTTTATTGTTGTGAATTACTCAAAATGTTCATAACTGTCCTAACAAAAGCTAAAAGTAATGTCATGTACCGGTTATGCGTAATCACGCGCTACGAAAGATGTTCTGAGAACAAGTGCTGGTTGTTGCTCATTCCGCAGAAAAAGATTCCAGTGTGGTCTAGAACAGTATCAGCTCTGAAAATTCATAGAAATTTCGAAATGTCTGTAAACCGATGCTGTCTTGAAACTTCTCATCGTTTGAGCGTAACATTAACAGCAGTGATGCTTGCGTAAGAGGCGAATAGGGTCAATGCAGAAGTAACATTCTTGATATCGGGTGTCGAATTGAGAGGAACGAATTGAGCTACGCCGGAGACATCTGGTGTGTAGCGGTACTCTCCGCTATTCGCCGCAGGCAGTCCGCTTCGAGGAATCGCCTTGACGTAAGATAACTTCTCGACTCACCAATAGATAAACACTCAGAACGTTAAAGACTGCATGAAATTAGATGAGAATGTGACTAGCATGGTATACGAAACAAGTAGGCATACTGTTTATGTTACAGGGCAACGAAAATTGGAACGACACTACAAATAAGTCAACTTATTTAACTAAAGGTGTCCACAGTTAAAATGCTGCAGTAAGATTTTGGTTCTGTATGAGAAATTGTTAACATTCTTCCAGCCAGACCTGATCCTTGGAATTTCTGCCATTAGGTACAGCGCTGACCAAAAGACGTGGAAAAACTTGTCCAGCAGGGTTTTGCAACAATATTTTTTATTATTATTTGGAACCACGCCTCCCATTTGTATAAATAAAATTCCCTTGCCCCACAGTTTTATTATTACAGAGATATAAAAAGAAAAGAAGAAACTAAATATGTTTGTAATCTGAAGACTCCTTGGCCACTGATCTTGATTGAGTACCAGAAAAGAGCACAGTGTAAATCGTTGCCAATATCAACTTTGCTTCGGTACTTTGTTTTTATTGCAACGAGTTCTGAAATCGCTCTTTCGTACAAATAAGTCCTTGGAAAACGTAAATACAATCCTAGCGCTTGCTCTGACATGCTGGGATGCACTGTCCAATATTTTGCTTTAAAAGATGATTTTGTAAAGTATTGGTTGAATTCACTAGTGAGGTGCTGCTAGTGGTTTGATATTTCTATTTTAATATGTGTCCCTCAGAAACCCGCAAATATTTAGGGAAACAGAAGTAATTACTAGACTCTGCTGATATTTCACGTTTCCAAAGTTGGAATTTCTCAGTAGGCCCATGTACGTCTCGATGGCATTATAAATTACATTTGAGTCTCCATCCTACAATCTTACACGGTTGTTCGCTGAGCCAATATTGCATACGCGTGGCGTTTATAGAGCTCAATATATTGGAAACTCAGCAGACGCAAGAAGCAGATAGTGTTGAAAGAGTCATAGTTCCAAAAGCAGACACGCTCTGAGCACGCGAAAGTGATGGTATACCTGTTTCGAGTAGAGTGTCTCCCATCTCTTGCCAGATACAGCTCAGATTCGATGTATTTTAATGTAGTTCCTCAGAGATTCGTCGATGAGCATGTAAAAAAAATGATAAATTCGAATGAGGACAACACCTTTTGTTAGCCATTTCAACAATCCACCGAAATTAATGTGTGTCGTGTTCGATTATTTCCTTGAGGATGTATTGTGCTAGAAATAAACGAATATATATATATATATATATATATTGCAAAAGAAGGTTATCTTTTTCTCTGGAAGGCTTAACTTTTTCCTGTTACTTTCTTCACGTGAACCAAAGAAGCTATCGGCAACGTTTTTTCGACTTGTAAATTATAATAATTAATGTAAACAGGTTTCCCAAGATTATCTTCTCAATCATCAGAAGCTATAAGAAAGCATGTGGTTCAATTAGGTACAAAACGTCTTGGATTCCGCTGGGAATTCCCATACTGATGCTCCAGATCGCTCCAAATTTTGTAATATGGTTAACTCGTGGTCCCCTCCACCAAAAGTTACTCAATCTCAAAACCCGTCTCAAACGAGAGAAAGGAGAAGTTACTTGCTAGGCTCAAGAGGTATAGGGAACGAAAGCGAGCATCTAAAAAGAACTCCATACTGGGCTTGACTCAATAATGTTAATAAATAATAATTAATTTATTAACATTTCGTATAACGTATCAGATGAGTCGATAGTGTAACTGATGTATTATTTTCTCAATCTAACTCGACAGTTATGCCACAGTATGACAGTCTATCGGTTTTAGAAAGTGAGCTACTGTTACTTATACAAACAAACCTTGGAGTTCAGTCGCATTTCTATGATGTTGTTGTTTCGATCAACTATTAATTTTCTGCCTCCTCCCCATTCAATGTAATGTAATAATGCTCAAATCTAATTTTAGATCCTAAATTTTCAAACTGTCGGAACCTCGTCAAGATATGTATAGTAGTTTCTAAGGTATACCGTTTTATGAGTAACAGAATTGGTGTCCAGAAGAGATTTTGATTTTCTGCACCCGTAGCAGGTGTCCTAGTGTGATTATTCATACCTCTCATTATATGTCAGATTTTAATGGTTTAAAGGGTGAAAACCTCGTGAAAATCGGCCCACTAGTTTTTGTGTGATGACGGAATAAACAAACCAACACAAGAAGTACCGTTACAATTTTATATATTGTTTAAATACAGGAAAATTCTGTTATATTACGAAATAGTTGACACTGAAGCATGCAAAATCATTTTGCGTATCTGATCCCAAGGGGAGGAATATAGGTAGTGGTTGAGTTATAAGGGCAGATGAGCGTGTTTTCGTAAAGTCAGTCGGGTATTGCTCCCACCGGACAGCACACTGTGTTGTTACGAATCAACTACGCTGAGACGACATATTGGGAAACAAGCAACATACCAACAGCGCCGCTCATCAAATATCGGGTAGCGCAACGTTCTAATGTTAGGAAAAGATTCTCGTGCATCAGTAAAATGTCAGACTCTTGGTTATGTCAGTATTAATCTATTATAAAATTGATAATTTTTAATTGCTTGACTATCCCGAAATTTCAGCCTTACTAGTCTACTCAGATATTTGAACTCCTAAGATTATTTATGTTTCGCTTGCTGATTAGCATTTCATATGTTTCATTTTGTTGACTTTTAGGTCCAATTCGAGTATTTTTACTTTAATTCCGTTACAGCACAATCGAAATCAATACAAACTAGTAACTAGCTGTGACAATTTGATATAGAGAATATAGTAATTTGTATGTGTACGTATGTTCGTTTAGGCCCACTAGGACTGCGTTAAGCCTTTGATGGGTACACATCTGTGTTACAACTAGCCGTAGAGAGGAGCTACAGTTTAACGTGGAATCAAGCTGTGTCAGAGGTGAAGGTCTAGTTAAGGACCTATGAAAATCCTCACCGAGACAGGGATTCGAACCGGGAACATTTCCCTCTCCACTAAAACGTCTTAACCACTGAGCTACAAGGCCGCTATCCTTACTTAACACAGACAAAAATAAAGTTTACTTTTTACAACACACTAATGTGTTACGAAATAAACACAAGGATATTAGAAATGCATGTTACCCATAAGGAATTTCAATGTTAATTTTTAACAAATTTTAATTAATGTGTTTTATCTCTTCTAAGTAAAGCACCGAGCGTGGCGGTGTAAAGGTTAGCGTTCTCGCCTCGCATTCGGGAGGACGGCGGTTCGAATCCCCGTCCGGGCATCCAGATTTGGGTTTTCCATGGTTTCCCAAATCACTCCAGGCAAATGCCGGGATTGTTCCTTCAAAAGGCCATGGCCGAATTCCTTCCCATTCCTTGCCCCCATCCTTGCCCCCCATCCTTTCTCGTCTCTAAAGACCTCGCCGTTGAGAGACGTAAAGCAGTTAAAAAAAAAATCTAAGTAAAGCAGTAAAACTAATGGATAGCGTAGTAACACTGAGAAACGCTATCAAAAAATATATAACATCCGTTTTTAGTTTTTTAATGAAACTTAGCTTTTAGGTAGTGTAAAATCGTTTCTTGTTTCCCCAGTTTTCGAAGACCACACTCAACAAATGAATAGAGCGCTATCCCTATCTGCATGGAATACCCTATAGTATGTTTTCCATCCCACCGGCGCGTTCAAGTACACAACCGTAGAACCAGATCAAGAACTCTCTGGAATTTTTTACAAGATGTTGCTCGAAATGCGATGCGCAAGCGACGACATGTCCCGTCATATCACAGGATGCGACTTCCAGTTTCGTACCCCCATACACATATTGATTTCCTATCGTTTGCCCTAAATCTGTGTATCCTAAATCGGCAATTGTTTGCTCTTTTTCCTTGGTAATAATTGCGTCGAGAGAATAATGATGTGGTTATTAACCATTATATCCTAATAATAATAGTTAGACGACGAAGCAGTATTACACTATTGCATTCCTCTTCTTTCGTGGCTGAACCTACAGAGTGACGTAGACTCGAACCGCGGATGGCCGCTCATGTCTTTATTTTTAAAGGTAAAAAAATGAAAAATGTTTTCTTAATCAGCTCTAAACATTTATGTTGCATTGGTAAGAAAATATTTTAATTTTATCCATAATTCGCTATATTGACGTGACTGTATTAATCAGATAAAAGGTAGAATGAGAAACAGAATTAGAATGCAACTTTTATTGTATTACACAATGCATTTCGGACCCTGTGGATCCGTCTTCAGGTTACTATGGTATTTACATTTGGTTTTAAATTTTCCTTAAGCGAGATAATATGTATATATTACAATTATTCACCATCTCGTCAATTCTGGTAGTTTTTCACAATGTTTTCATATTTTGTATTTTCTCTCATAATAAACGTGTTCTCGTCACTTACTTGAAATCATTTTTCAACGCAGGAACAAACTTTACTAGGCACGAATCTCGCTTAAGGAAAATTTAAAACCAAATGTAAATACCATAGTAACCTGAAAATGGATTCACAGGGTCCGAAATGCATTGTGTAATACAATAAAAGTTGTATTCTAGTGACTGAAGGCTGTTTCTCATTCTACCTTTTGTCTAAGAAAATATTTGTTTCGACCATGTTTATTTAAAAATGCAATTTTGCAAGATATTAACTATCATGTGTAGTTTCAGGCTAACGAAACACAAAACATGTGAAAATTTGAACTCTCATATTCATTCAGTTCAAGTTCTAGAAGTCTGACACAAAAGGGCAGCCAGTGGGGCGTCAGCACTAGGGCTCAGTTTTCCGCTAGGTTGCGTAACCGTAAAAGTTAACACGTCCATGTACTTGGTAGAATGGATGGAATCCAATCCGTCCGAATGAATAGCAAGGAGAAACACAAACGCCTTTCCCAAATGAAAAAACTCAAGACATTAACACGCAATCATCTGCCTTCATGTCCTGTATCGTGTCGAAAGTTTTACCCTGAAAAAAAAGGGACTCGCGGAGAAACAGATACAAAAGAGGATACTGGAGGGGTTCAAAGGAGAAAGCGCGTATGGAAAACTGTGCTGTCGGAAACGTCTATTAATGTAGTCGTTGGCCATTTTTTCCGTAGTTAGTTTTAATAATAGTTTTGTGACAAATTGTTTCACTTTCAAACGCCTTTCGCCATTGTAGGGAAACGGCATCATCATGACTAGAGACATGGTAGTATCATTCACTTGCTGGTCAGGAACAACATGTTTTGCACATCCATTTTCCCGTATAATTTTGCCGTACTTCAGCATCCTGCGCCATTTACTTAGTGTGAATTTAACGTTACGCTATGTGTATTTTGAAATCTGCGAGCTTGTTGCACTGCTCCTGTATAATTGCACACGTCTAATTTCGCTGTACTGTGTACTGAACCGGTTAAGTCGCAGGTAAAAGAAACGAGCAGAATATTGAATGCAATACAAAACGAATTTTTAAAAAGTGACATACATGTATCAGTCCCCATTTATTATACTCCACGTCACAAGGTGGTCGAAAAGTTGTTAACAAATGGTCTTCTAATTTAAAATATAGGGAAATTTCAGCAGCATAAGAAAAAAATTAAAAGTGTCAGAAATATTCTGTGACAGGAGCGGTTCCAAAAACAAAACCTGTAAGAGAAGAAGAATAACATAATCAGAAAAAGCTTGATTTCTGAACGAACATAAAGGATCACTGGAAGCATTGAACATCACGGAGCTTTGTTGGCCCATCAAAAAGCAAAACTACAGAAAAAGTTTTTGCATTGTGCTCTGTGTTCCTGACCACTACGTAATAGTCCCTCCAGCAAACTGCAGAATTGCCATTTAACTTGGCACTCTATCCCCACAACGCTCTCACGCGGTGTCGTAAAGTTACCACCTGTAACGACATTTTTAAACACTTGGGTTTGAGCCGACTTGTCCACACGTTAAGTGCCACCAAGGACGTAACAACTCATACTTTAAGTGCAAAATTTTATTCCGGTCGTGAATTCAGAACACTTGGCGAAGTTGTAAACAAAGAGAAAAACCGTGTGTGTTAATGTCGGTGTAAAACTTCAATAGCTCATAAAATTTTCGGCCGTCTGTTTTAACTCCATTTTACATCCAGAAATGCGAGTTACATTTTTCCTAATCAATATAACCAACGAAAGAGAGGTGAACCGAAGTGATCCGTGCGATGACACTTTCTGTCTGGCGTTTGATAGGACGTGGCTTCGAATCCCCGTACGGCCATACACATTTCGGTTTTGCGTGGTTTCCGGTACCAAGGCCATGATATAATTCATCCCGTGCCTTGCTCTCTGTCTAATATACCTGGAGAAAAACAAAAACTCTTTGCTGTATCGAAAATTTCGGTATATCTTATTCTACCGTGCAGTTTCATCCAGTAACACCAAACGTTGATCAGATCGGGAGAAACCAGTTACTTAGTCAATCCATATCTGCACTAAATACTGAATTTATCAAAAGCATTTCTGAACCGTTAATCCTCGCATATTATAAAACCAGATTCGCTTACGTTAGCAGGATCGATTGGGGAAGCAGTGAAACTAAATAAGAGCAAAATAAACCAGGCAGGTGTAACTAGAACATCCAATTCTAATGATATAAACACACATCTCACATGTGATTGGTCAGATGGCAGTTGTTTGGTATAAAATTAAATGCTAGACACATTTTCAAGCTGGGCAGCGGACTCAACTCCACCGTTCAGCAATTTTGCAGACACAAATTAACATCTATACTGATAACGCAGTTGTTACCGAAGTTATTTAATTTAATTTGATTGCAATGGACCACACGCTTCGGTGGCAATTCCCTTTCTAATTACCCCTTTTAATTTTCTTTTTTAATTATCTTACATAATTTGAGAGTTAAATTCCTCCATCATCTACTTTTGCGACTTACAAATTTTAAATTCTTTCAGCGTTTTTCGTAAATTATCCGTTACTTCACTTGGCAATTTGTTCCAATCCTTGACACCCTTACCAACAAAAGAAAATTTTCCCACTCCTTATGCATGAAATCGAGTGGTTATCTTCCCCCTTCAATGCACTATTCCTAATTCTTTAACCAATATCCCTCCAACCACCATCACCAAAATATGGCTTGTACATTCCCAGCGCTCTCTTCACTATTCACTCTCCACCTGTCCTCCAATGTCTCCCAATGTAGCTCCTTTATCATATCAGTTACTGACTGGGTCCTGCGATAATTTCTACAAGCAAATCTTGCTACTCTTCTTTGTACACTTTCCAACTCCTGTATTTGATAAGTTACAACATAAACAAACTTCAATGTCAATCATAGTGCTCAATACTGGTTAGGGAGAGTGCATAAACCACGCAGCTCCATTTTGGCCTCCTGTGAACCCCCCCTCCTCCCCCCACACTTTGTAGCCCTACGTGGCTTTTGCATCTACCCCCCCCCTCCCCCCACCCCCACGTAGCTACGTAGCTTTTTTCCCTTTTGAGTTCCAGAAGACATTTTGTACTGTTTTCTCTTGTCAGACTATTGTAAATTACATACGGAGATAATTAACTGAGGGAATAAATATTCACATGCTGTTGTGAGTTCTATTCGGTCCTTTATGGCAAATCCGAAGATATGTTGAAAATTGAATTCGTCAATTTGTATCGTTGCTGACTTGATAACTGTCGTAGTATTAAGTCGGGTATGCTGTTTTTGCTCTGAATAAGGGGAAAATGAAGTGAATAGGAGTAACCTTGTGTCAACTCATTTTGATCTACTTTTCAGAATTCCTCCAACGCTTCCCTATTGTGTCCCTATCTGCTTACTATGCTGGAAAAGTCACGAGTGATAAAAACTTACTCACAACGAAGTTCGAATTACTTAACATTTTTCTGAGAACCAAATTTAAGGCCTCGGAGAGCTTGGATATGCGACGAGCTAGTACTTGTACCAAGAAAGTTATGCGTTGTAAGTATATTTCTCTTTCGATACAGGTAATTTCAAGCTAAGGCTTTGTTAATCCCCACAAGGAAATCTCTGATTCTTCAGTGTGTTCATGTTATGCACTGTTCCTCTTATACTAATACTGCAGGTGTCTGGGGAGATCCGTGTGGTCTTTCGCAATGAGATTTCTCATCCCTGTCAAGCCGTTACCTCGGAAATTACTTTGACCGCAGGCAAAGCTGTCTCTGGATAGCTTTCTAATATCATGCCACGAAACAGTTACATCCAGGCGCCTTGATAGACTTTCCATCTGCCATTAAAACTGGTGACCCGGATCAACAACGGCGAGAATATCTGGTAATCACAGGAAAACAACCCAAGGCAATCTCTTCATGGAGCACAAAACTTTCCCATTAGTCTTTCCATCGGTTGACGAAATAGGGCCGTATGGCGTTCTCCCCGACGGAATCAACGTTTTCATCTATCTCGCACTCTGTATGCAGTAATTCTGCGTCTTCTTTATACTCCAACGTTACTAACAAAGTTATTATTTCGCTGAGTTTTGGCATATCTTCTGGGGACTGTTGTCGGATGCAAGGTCAACAATTTAATAAAAGGAAGTACCACGTGTTTTATAGATATTTTAGTTGTTTTGGTGCCACATTAGTTTCAAAAACGAAGTATAATAGCTTAAATTACTTAATAACCGTCTTCAACGTCTTCATTACGTAAATCCAGAATTTTAGATTTATCTGATTTGCAGTATGTGAGAAACTAAACCAGAATCTATCGCATTTCAATGCTGAATGTATTCACATACAAATAGCACACCGCAAAATATCAGTCATCATTAGAAAATATTCAACTGCAGAGATCTGTTAAAATATCAGAATGAATTTATCTAATATTCGATAAAATTCAGGAGAACTAATATTGATAACATGATGTATTCTCATCAGCGCAAGCAAGTTAGTTTTGCTAATTGATTTCACGTACTTACGGCTGATTTCTCTGTTTCAGGTGAGGATGGCAGCTGAGCTGAAAAACGTTACGCTGTTGGTAAGTGACGAAAAAACTGTTCAAACGGGACACCTGGCGGCCTCTTGGAGATATTGTTGAGTATCCGTTCGATTTTTCTGCTTTAAATTAGACTCATAAAAAAAACTAAAACAATTGACAGTAACTGGAACGACGGAAAATTAAGGATAATTTAATTTTGACATAAGAGAGAAACTAACCGTTGTATGTTTCATAAAATCAGAGAAGACAATAACGTATAAAATTAGACTCGCTAAAAATGAACGTATTTGGAACCTGGAGCTGCTCTTTCAGCGTTTAAAAATAGTCTAACTTCGTGAAACCTGTCTGAAAAGCGGGAATCAGTTTCAAGAATTGCGTTCAATTTTTTACCGCTTTTTATCTAATATTCCTCAATAAAGATAGATCTGTGGTGAAACTTAGTTCTTAGAATCGGATTGCAATAAATATTTCGGAGTTGTAAGCAGTAAAACCACTGTAGATATATACAACTTGTAAATTTGGCATGATTTTTATAGGATTCACATTAAGTGTAGGGTTCTGTTGAATATAATCCCGTAAGTTACAAACTAAATATGCTGTATGTAAGTCACATTCATTCCTGTACATGTTATTCCATGTTTTACAGGAGGATCTCATTTGCTAGTTTCTCCTTTGGTTATGGAACATTGAATGAATAATTTTTAAACGGCAAAGAACTTTGAAGAATCTGGAAACCTGGTTTTATCTTGAAAGATATAAACAAGTGGCTGCTGGTTAAATGAAATAGTAAACTGCATTATCAATACTTTCTACTTAAGAATATAGTATGTAAATATGTCTACCTCCACCACGGATGTAGTGGACAATCAGAAAAATTCACACTCATGTGATTACAGCAGTGTTTAGGCAAATAAAAGTTTCCTACTACATTCTGAAAATTTACTTACCATTACAATGTTCAATACTGCAGACTGAGAACTTTTGAGACTACCTCCGTATTAATTAAATTTGTATAAAATATGTTGTAACAAGTTACAGAAAATTTGTTCATTCGAAACACGACGTAAGAAACAAGCTTAGTTATGTAGAAAAATAAGTTTTGTTCGTTTTCTTTTGTCTTGTTTCTGTATGTGGCGTAACGCGTTTGTGAAGTTCAGCAACTTTTTCTTTAGTACTCTGCAAAGGAACAAGAAAGTTGTTTACATTTTAAATTTAAGACACGTTAAAGACGATGACGGAGAACTTTGTTAAAATAAAGCTGAAATAAAGTTGTGGTTTGGTAGTTTGTTCCTGGAGCGAGACACTAACGTACTATGAACATATTAACCTATTTAATTAACAAGGATTCGACTGTAACAAGATTTTGAATTTAGTTTTCTTCAGCAGCGTCTTCGATCTGACGCCTTAGATTCATATAACCATTAAATGTCTCTGATTATTTTTAACTTGTTTCAGAATCATATTATTTTAAAGTCCATATAGAGTAATATTCATTTCATTAAGTAAACGGAAACGGCAACCGACACATAGCAGTCTACTGTGGAAGCTCCGATTAAATTGTTGATCAAAATCACGTTGTTGCGAAAATATTAATACAGGGGAATAGGAGCATATGTGAAATATACAGTTGCATACCACAGTTATTTTCCGATAAATTCTTTTTAGAACAACCGTTTGTTTAATATTTTACGTATAAGACGATATTCATAACATATAAAGCGTCATCCTTTTTGTGTACAGCTTTTATAGTTCATAGCATATGGCATCATATTTCATTCAGAGATTTAGCTACTGTGATTTGACATACAGGTAACGCAATTTCTAGTATTATTTTGTTAATATGTAATAACCTACTTTCGTAGAAGATTGTAATAAAATAGACACAGCGACAAGGAATATTTGTATCAACGACATGCTAAATACGGGAAATACAGTGCCACGCTGATACCTGCTGGTATATCTTTCCTCGAGGCAGTAAGAACCGGAATGGACAGGAGGGAGTTTTAGCGCGGAAGACTCTCTGCGTTCGGTGATTCGCAGAAGAAAATCGTACATACATATAAGATCACTAGCATCTTCCAGCTTTTTTGTCCGCGCCAACCTTTTGTGTGCATAGTAATACGTTTATCCCTTATTCTTCTGTTCTAGCAGCAAAGCATAAAGGTTTGTGACCTTTAGCGTAATTTAAATTTCATAATTTCGGTATCTTTAATCTCTGATGCATTGGTTTGATACATTTTTTCTTGTATTCTAACGTACTTTGTTTCAGAAAACTGAGGAAACAAATAACCAAAGTTTCGCAGACAAAAAAAAAGTTATAGAATCCAATGAGTGGAGTGTTTAGCGAGGTGTACCATGATCTTTGGTGAATATCTCGCAAGAGTGTGTTCATCTGTAATCCAGTGTGATCTGTAACATCTATCTTTTCTCAGTATGGACGATTATTTCTGGATCCGTTCCTCGGTCACGTAGAGTATTAAGATATACCGGACATTTCAAGCTAGGCCATAGACTTTAAAACTGCGAAAAACCCATCCAAATTGGTTTGGTGGATTTTGCTCGATATCTGGGCAAAAGGAACAAAAAGACGCAACTCGCTTACATATTTTTAATAGTATGGATAGATTAAAAG
The DNA here is from genome assembly GCA_031002005.1 of Vandiemenella viatica. Lineage (NCBI taxonomy): Eukaryota > Metazoa > Arthropoda > Insecta > Orthoptera > Morabidae > Vandiemenella > Vandiemenella viatica. The sequence continues at coordinate 96,420,814 of JARYHS010009186.1, forward strand.
CCACCAAGCTTGCTCAGTGTTTTTCGTTTTCCTTCAGAAACACCTGAAGCCAGTAATAGAATTTGAACATGGCTGGATTGTACGTTTGGCCAAGCAGAAATGCACTCCTGATTTTGAACTACCCATTTCAGTAAACAGAGAAAATGGTCATTGCTGTCTTTATGTGGATAAAGTAATTCGATGATCGCAGTATTCTTTGTTGGTGTAGCGCTTCTTTGCTGCCCCAAAAACGCGACCGCTTGGGCGCGTACCTGATACATTTAGCTGCCTCGGCCAAGGTGGTACCTGTTTCGCTACCTTTCGTCCTTGCCGCTCCAGTGGCGGTAACTGACCACTACAGATCAGGTCTCGTCCTGGAGGTGAACTCGTCAAGGATGGTGCCTAGCCGGTTGCTTTCCTACTTGTTATTGACACTTTATGGACCATTACGGCCTCATAATGGCTTCCAGTGCAGCATCATCAGCGCGCCACAGCACAGTGTACCTTCAGCCTTCATCAGTAGCCCAAGTACTACCATCCTCAAGCTGTTTACTTTACCTTATCACTAAATTAGATTTTTCCGTTTCTTTTTTACCCTTCTTCTACCTATCTTATTCCAATTTGTTTCTAGAATTACATCAACATTTGTGTTTTAGAACTGACAATATAAAACTTGAAATTGTCTGCCCCGTTACGAAGTTACAACTCATCCTCTAACTTGAAAAATTCAATTTTTATTTTATTTAGAGCAGCAAACGATGATTGAATCTGCGTATAACTCGCAATTCGCTGTGGCGTACCACCTGTTCTACGTTTATTTGGTTTCAAGTAGGTAGCGTTATTCGCGTCCTGAGTTCGATACACAGAAAGAGAACAAACACCTATTGTTCCATCGCATGGTTCAGTCTTCAACGGACTAAGATGTAACATTAACTCTATTGGTAGAAAGTTAAAAGAGCCTATCAATGAACGCAGTAAATAAAATTTACTGTCTTTCCGTCATTTCTTTCCGTTATAAGGCATTGCAGCTTTTTAAACGTTGACGATACTGTTCGATTTCTCTACTCCTTCGCTCCACACTTATTACATTTCATATCGTTACGAACATATATTTTTTATTTTGTATCTTTTGCCATTTATTTGGCGATTAAGTGTTTTCTATTAACGCGATGCTTATCACATTAAACATTCTTTGATTGGTACAGCTAGTTCCGGTCGCCTCTTACCTGTTTGTACTCCCGCGTAATATTGCGTCCTAACATGCTTACTAAATCTGAGTTCTAAAGTTTGGATTAGTAACAATATTTTGAACTAAGAAGTGTGGTTGTAAATGTACTCTAGTGTCAATGGTTGGTTTTCATGCTGACCACGTATTAGACTAGTCAAGCGAAATTGTTGAGTTGCAACTCTGCAGGATTCAGGTTCAATACCCGAACAGTAGCCCCATTTGCATTTTGTAAGCGTTTCCCCAGTCTGTTGAGTAGATACTCAACAGGTTTCTTTCACGAGATAATTGCGGATTTTAACAGATATCCAGCTTTGTTTCCAGACCCTTATGACAGAGCGTGGTGGGTTAATGGAGTAACGTTCTGACGAAGTATTAGTGAGGATACGAGTCCAAATTCTCGTCCGGCCATCCAGATTTCGGTTTTCCATTTTTTTCCAAAATCACTACATGTTGTAACGTGACGTGCTGTCTCCACGTTCTAACGTACATTTCTTATTATTATATAAATCATAATGTTAGAGTAATTTACATAAATCTTGGGCGACCACCTAAATAGATTTTTGTTGTAATTTGCTAAAGTACGCAAGATTCCAAGTGAGGACTGTAATGCAATGGTGAACATTCAGTGTACCTTGTTAAAGCGAATATTAAAGAATTATTGAGCTGTGTAGGCTTGAAGCTAATCGTGGTCTTCCCGAGCCACGGAGGCAGGAAGTCAGGGATAAAGGGTTTTGCCAGCTTTCACCGTGGGATGGGGAGCTCACAACAGGCCACTGCCCCAGGTTGCGAAAAACCCGCCACCCGAATACGGTCTCATCCCGGCGAACTTAGCCGAATATGTCCAACCTCTGTGATATACGCGGGGCAAATAAGATATCTGGGATATCACGTGACATTAGATGCCAACCTGAAGATCCAATTCAAATGAACAAATAACTTAAAATCCTGGGAATTTTTGTTAAATGTGATCTTCGAGACTGCTAGTCTGTGGTGGACTCGGAAAGTTAGCTTCTCTCGCCAACTGCCGCTGTACGACTCCTGGATGCCGGCTTGCTGGAGCAGGCTTATCACGGCGACACCGCCAGTAATGCGATGATGCGCATTAACAGTCAGGACGTGTCTGTAGCCGCCTTTTGAGACAGTCTCACATACCGTGGGTCATCTCCGAACACCGCAGACATCAGACGCAGAACTACGATGGTAACGTATTACGACCAAGCCATCTTATTGTGCATTCCGTAAAACAGAACCCTTAAGCGAATTTGAGAGGATAGATCCATGTTCTAACTTTGTAACTGAAAAAAACCCTGAGCTAGCGGCATACTTTGCCAGAACTAGTTATTTTCGAATGATATATTGTTCATTCTGGCGCCCATGATTTTCCTTTTTGAACTGTAAATTCACAGTCACAGTATTATGATACCTTTGTCTGAGGTCGACATAACTTGTATTTTTCATTGTTTCCAATTGTCATTATTTCTTGAATTTTAATTCTGAGATGGATTTAAAAGTAAATATACAATTGTTTGCTTGCTCATGACGGCAAATTATACCTCCGAGCGTTGCTTTTATGATTTTACCATTTTGTGTTAATGTTAACAGTAAATTAGCTCAGACTTGTAATCGCCAATGATAAGAAAATAAATGTCAAATTGTGACAATTTTCCTTAATTCCAACTAACATCGAGATTCTTGCAACATTAATAAATTTTCACTCCTTCATTAAAATTAAAAATCCCCTTTTATTAATCATAAAGGTATGAAAGATAATTGTAAAGTAGTTTGCCCACTAAGGCACCCACTGCAATGTGAATACGGGAATGGGTCCTTCAAAAGACCATGGCCGAATTCCTTTCCGTTCCTTGCCCCCATTCATTTCCCGTTTCTAATGATCTCAAAATCGACAAGACGTAAAGCCATAAAAAAAAGTTCGATGAGCGATAAGTAAGATCTAAGAAATACTGCCACTGTTTTTCAGACTCCGGAGACCAAGAAAGAACGATGACTGATCCGATATATGGAACAAAATATGAAATTTTTTGAATACAGCGGAACTCCATTTATCCGAATCAATTGGGACCATACCCCATTCGGATAATCAAAAATTCGGATAATTTGATTTTTTCCGAAAAAGGGTCTATTTTAATTAATTATTTTATGTATGTTTAAAATGGGAGAAACAACAATTTTTAAAGAAAAATGAGCTTTTAATTAATTAAATGAAAATACAACACTTTTACATGTTAAGCGTATACATTAGTACAGTATGTACCTACCGTACTGTAAATAAGTCACTGCTTGCTGAACATCCAGGTCAATGTAAGCTGTTTGAGTGTATTCATCCGCTTGACAGTGAGAAGTTGCATGTGGTAACACTCGGGCTGACGCTCCATTCACTTCTACGCAGTTTTCAAGGTCGGCAATGCTTCACTGGCTGATGGCCCCGTGTCTGATTCAGCTACAACATTAAGGTCATATTCTTCCTCGACACTTTCATTTAGAATTTCATACCCAGGGTCTGACAAATTACACACCACCCACTCTCCTATATCTTCAGCACTAACTTCTGAACATCCAGGAATTTTCAAAAGAATATTTCTGAATTCCCAAAGTGACACATCATCCCCATTTTCTCCTGTCTCTTCCCTTTCCTTTCTTGAACTTTTTTTCCTTTTTCTACTTTTCCTTATCTTCTTCAGTTAGTATGCCTTTCAACTTGTTCCACGCACGTCTTAATGTAACTTCCTTAACCGAGCTCGAAGATTTCGCCACCATGTAAGCGCAATCTTTCAAATTTATTTTTTTGTGGCTAGCCAACACACCTTCTTCTTCTTCTTCTTCTTCTTCGTCTTCGCCCTCCACCAAAAGTTTCCCTAAAAGTTGACTTCTGTAATGGTGTTTCATGGTTTGGACTGGTCCTTTGGTTGTAACAAGTTTGTGACTTTTGGCGGTAAACAGATGCTTTTAAACTGGCCATTCTCTCTTCCAACAATTCTTTGGTGGGATGAATTAAAAAAGCGATTCGGATAGTTGGAGTTCTACTGTATTCAACATATCGTTTCGTAATAATATGAATCTGTTTCTGTTTTGATAACTCTCCAATTATCATTGTCTGTTTCTACCGTAATTATCATTACTAACATTACAGTGGTAACCAAGTTCACTCTCACAAGGAATTTTAGCCAATCCTTTCTTTCGAGACCTAAAATATCGTCTTCTAAAATTATTTTGTTAAATAATCTACAATTTTTATTTAACGTGTGAGACTACAATGAAGTTATGTTCGGATACAGTTAATATTTGCACTAATCTATATACGATAGATATATTAAAAAAAAAATATTAACTATTGTTGTATCTGCTGAGAGTAAAATATTCCCTTTTTTTTTCAGTAGCTAATTCTATTTTGTTTTCAACACCGAAAATGAAAGTGTACATGAACTTCATATTTCTATCTCATTAAAATTTGGTATTTAAGCGTTTGTATTAGAATTACAGAAAATAAAATATTTAAAAGTACTGTATTTAATACTTCCTCGAATAGGGCTGCAATTATTCAGCAATAATTTACCTTCGTTACCGTATGTGCTTCCCTGAACTCGTTCAAACGTTCACCAAGATTTTGGAATTAAAAAAAAAAAAATCCGAGTAGCAAAAAAGTTACGGGGAGAAATTGTAAAATCGAAGGACCTTGTGGGTCAAGGAAGTGTGAATCAAAAACCATTAGACATTTAATTGAATATTAGTATCCGGCGTGTATGCCCTCACCTACTGAATGAACGTCTTCCAGGAATTCGCGGCCACTGCGTTTGATAGTTAATGCAAGCCCGGGTGTAAGGACCGGTTGTTGCTTTCACGCCCGACAAAAACTTCGCTGCTTGAATTATTCTCTAGCGAATAAGAAATTAAGATCTAATAATGACTTGCGTACTTCTATCTGAATACCTATTTTAACACTTACCAGTTTATTAATTCTGTAAATTGTGATGATATTTCAAATTGATACTGACGGTTGGATGTGTGATTGTACAATAGTTTTCCTCACAATATGATTACCTAGAGCCGAATGCTAGCTCAGTGTTTAAGGCACTTGATTTCAAAATTTCGTAGTCCCGTCTATGGTTCAAATCCCGGCGGGATTTTTGAGAGTAGTGTTTGATGATATGAGCTACACCAGGACGTTCCGTGGTTCAGATTCTAAGTTAAACTTAAGTCCCAGATGAAAGGAACTGGCCGTCTTAACTCTGAAACAATGACTTTTTAGTATGCCTCCTTCTGGAGGATCCAACCAACCTTCGAATTGTTGTGGACTAAGTTAATATTTAATAATGATCACCTACTTGAGCTGAGTATGCAGTTGTTCGCAAAATCAAAAGATTCATTGGTGAAAACAAAACGGAAACTGGAAGGAAATGTAGACAATTCACCAACCACGTGATAGAGAAATAAGAGTATTTGTACCAGTTTTGACCATTTTTTTGAATTCATACGGCTACTCCAAAAATTTGCGAGCTAAAATCGGCAACTAAGTTTAAGGTGATGAAAATAATGATACGTGACATCTAGTCTAGAACTTTACATTAGCACGAAAGAATGTAATTTTTTTTTCCTGTCGTCAGTCTTTCGACTGGTTTGATGCAATCCTCCATCCTTTCCTATCCTGTGCTAACCTCTTCATTTCTACATACCCCTTACAACCCACATCCTCAAATTACATTACTGTAATTATAAAACTGTAACATCCGAAACTATTTTGTGTTTAGTTATAAATGTTGAATTTGGCCATGGTTTTTGAGGAAACCATCCCGGCGTTTACCTGGAATGATTTCGGGAAACCTTGGGTTGATGGACGGGGATTCAAACCTGCGTCCTCCGGAACGCGAGCCCCGATTTTTAAGTGATTTGTATCTATTCGTACCTGACCCTACTTTACCTTAATCCACAAACCTGAAAACATCCGCCAGAAATGCAGCCCATTATAAGCTTTTGATGTCAGTTGCAAGGTGCGTTGAAAAGTATTTCCTGAATTTTGCTTTAACTCTGATTCAGAAGTGGAGACAGTGGAATGGTGCATACCACGTGACCTAGGTGAAATGACCTTCAAACTGCTGTTAGGTTAACACTGACGTTTCGCCGCAGCATTCAACTCCAGTTACGGTCGTAAAAAAATTCACGTTTCTCCTTCACATAGTTCATGGCAGATTTCCTTTACGTTTCTTGTCCTATTCTAATGGCCTGGTACTAGACAAACCGTAAAACGCTTGTAAAATAATGGCTTAGATACGCCTCCTGAGTCCTGACACAGAAAATAACTTCCGACCTTCGGTATTAATTTTCTTTTACTGGCAATTACCGTTTTTACCTTTCACGCTTCTAATCGTCCTTTCCATTCCTTCCTTTTGATTCACGCTTTAATATCTAATCTGGATTCTAAAAGCAGTAAATTGTTAAAAGCTGGCATTAAGCTTAATCAACGGTTGAACGTCTACTGTTCCATATTGCCCGTGGTGACCTTAACCACAAAATCTAAATACTATTGGGCTTAATTATGTTTTTGTATTCTCACTGAGTTCCAAATATCGTTGAGTTCTTAATTCTGTTCAATTTGAAGCAAACTGGAATAGTAATTTTCCTTGATTCTCGAACCGTATTATAAATTCTGGATTTACTTGACGAATTGTTTATTAAATGATTTCCCGATATTTTTTACAAGTCTTTCTACAGCTCAGTATCCAGATGAATTAAAATCTTAAAATCATCACAGTTTTATCCGAAGCTATTTTCAGAGGAAGGGAAGTAAACTGACTATCCAAATTACTTATATCGTGGGATTCACTGTAAACAGAGGGATCACCATAGTGTTTGCCTTGGGGACAACACCTAATTACCAAATAACTTACTAATAATGTAGCAATTAGAAACTGTGATAGAAATTTAATGGTCCATTATCGGGCATACAAAATGCAGCGGGACTATAATCTGGTTACAAATCAGCAAATGTCATATCAAAATAACTAACCAGAAGTCGTTTACATAGGGAAAAAGAAACTGTAATGTAAGGATTGTCGCAAAACAAATGACACGAAGTACGCCACCGCTTTCCAAGTGGTTGTTGCATGCAATGACAAACTTTAGTAGTGACAACATTTTATGAAACAGGAAAGGCCGTTTATTCATCAACAAAGTACCGGTATCTGCCCTGGAAACGGTTGTTTTAATCACGGGAACATTCAGCGCAATAATTCTCAGTGCATTCAAATTTTTGTATGGCCTCTTCGAATTTGCAAATGAGAGTCTACAGAAAATTTAATGTCGCGAATGCAAGTTTACAAACTTATTACACGGAAATGACTGCAGGCAGGGAGACCCGTCTTTCATCATTCCCACCACTGTGAAATAAATAACACCTCCGGTATGCGGTGGATACGCGCTGCAGCCTATATGAAAAGTACCGCTCATAATGCTAGGCAATATCCATGATGAAAAATACCTGGCAAGGCTTTGTTTGTTTATTAATTTCTGGATGGGAACTGTGACGTCATCACTTGCTCATAATGAGAACTCCCACGCCGGCGCTTCATCGCAACATCTCGCTGCACACTTATGCGCAGTACCCCCCGGGAAAAGTCGCACGTTGTTAGCTAGCTAATGCGGGATTAAAAATTATGTCGTTCTCTGTCTTTATTCTGCCGGCGAAACATTTGTTTCGGAGGAGGAAATCGAGAACGAGTTTTCATTCGAAGGCTGCGGGACATTGCTTAAAACGTATCTGTGCTGTTAGCTTAAGTATCTCTCAGCCCTTTAGAATAACAGCCTAGCGGATAGTGGTTAGCTCTGTGTCTTTCACGAACCGAGCGTGGTGGATTTGCAGTAACGCTCTGGCACATTTGGGAGGTCGCGGGTTCGTATCCTACTCAGGCCATCCGCATTTCGATTTTCCACCACTCCAGGTGAACGCCAGAATGATAACTTTAAAAGGCTGAATTCCTACCCGTTCCTTACCACCACTTCCTTTGCCACCTCTACAGACCTCTACGTTAGCTACCCTTAACTCATTAGATAACAAAATAGACACTAGCAGTAGAAATACGGGAATACCAGAAGCAGCGGAAAGTGTTGGAACAGTATGCTCGTACTGTTTATTCATATATCTTGCCACGAATATTATTCTGAATCAAGAACTTGATTTCTCTTTACAGTTCCGTGATCTGCATCTGGGACGCCGTTTGTTCAGGTCTAATGAGGTAGAGACCAAGGTTTTTTTCAATTATTTTCTTTGAAAATAGACTTGAGTGTATATCAAAGTCGTCGTTATTTTTTGTTGCCAGGTCTGTCTCAAATACGCTATTACCTCGAAACTTGGAATTTGTCTTCAGAGTCCTGTATTCAAATAATAATCTTAAAATACTTAGCTCTTGCACAGTTTATAATTCACAAGCAAAACACGCGAAAGTTTTAGATTTGAGGCTACTCTGCCATTAATAATACTATTATGCTGGAAGTGTACAATACTTACTTTACTTTCCGTGTCCAGACTGTTTCAGATTGTTTTTTCCCAGAAGTTAGCTGCTTTGATCGCTTTATCATTGGTTAAGAATAGGTCTTCATCATGGCACGTGAAGCCCATGTCTCTGCATTCGAGGAGATGTTCTGGTGTCTGAATGTAGCCGCAGTCACACTTGTCGTCATCCATGTATCCCCACTTTTTCATATTGCTCCAGTGTACAGTGTGCATGCAGTCCAAATGGATCGGATAGAACTACCCATAATGAATTTAATTGGAATTGGGCGATTGCAACCTGAAAATATGTAAAGCATTGATTTTTATCCAAGAGGATGCGGCCTAACCTGTCACATCCGTATCCGGGAAGCTCACTGGAGTAGGAAACCATAATTCCCCGTGGCTTAACTCTCACTGTCTGTATTATTTTCTTTACGACACTTGTTTACACAAATTTTCCTAATAAACGGATTGTGCGGAAGTTTAAACAAAGACTTGCAGTTACCTAATACTATTTTTTCTGGTCTATTTTAACTGAAATACATGCAAATTCTGTAACTTTTCTACAAATTCTTTGTGAATGTCAAATGAAAGCTGGCCACCCACTATTATTGGAAATATTTTAATCTTTCTTTTTATTCCATGATTTGTAAGAGAACGATCATAGTAATTCTAATTCACTATTATTTACAAAACTACTGATTTAAAATCTTTCCTAATTTAAAATATTTAACCCTTCCCCCCCCCCCCCAAAGATGATGGTTTTTGACACTTCAGTAGATCATCAGTCGATAGAGATTATCATATATCGGATAATAGATATGAACTTAATACTTTAAAAAGAATTTAAGACCAAATAAAAAATTTCAACTCGGTTTTTAGTAATATGTTTTGTATATACCATTTGAAAAACAATTTTCAGGAACCAGTAATAAACTCAATATCAAAATCGATTTTCTTGATTTAAAAAAAAATATATATATATTTATGAACTGAAACCTCAGCGCGCGTTAGCAACTTTGATGTGACGGATATTTTCCATATTAGATTTGAGTCTTCTTTGAAAAGTGCTTTGAGTAGTGACATACTGAAAAATTAACAGTGCAGACATCTGCGGGGAAACGTTCATGTCACCGTCTGCATTTAGTGTAAGATGTCTTCTGTGGAAAGTATTAATTCCTGCAATATAATCTTCTCAGGTGTCCACCCGAATAGTGTCCTAAAAAGACAACGCTTCGACAGCTGATTCTGCTATTTTCATCAGGTACAGCATGGCTTTCGGTAGTTGTAAGCCTCCTGTTTGTTTCTCGACCTGATGAAGACAGCCGAGCCTCTGTCGAAACTTTGTCCTTTCACTACTCTATCGGGATGGACAATCGGGTAGATCAAATTTCAGCAATACACCGGGAATGCATCCACTCACACGCATTAATTTGGGCCTGAATTTTGTGGCGTTTCATTCGAAAATTGGGCTCCATTCCTGTATCCGCCTGTTTGATCACAGAAAACCTGCAAAACATTGTTATTAGCACGTTCCGTACTTCAGGGCCAAGATTTTAACTATTGTGCATTACCGACATCTAATACGCAGTAAAATCTGGCGCTATCACGCGGTTAATGTGTAAATTTTCAACTGTTATTGAATTCAATCACGTAGCTTCGTATTAATTTTCGATAACACGAGAACACTTATCGCTACGTTATTATGTTTAGTCTAAACTGTCTCGCTAAGGAACAGAGGAACTTTCGTTTCTCATTTCTGACGTCAGCAAACGTCGACATATCGAACGCACAGTGTGTCTGACAGCGAACAAAATACGTGATTTGTGGATAACAGACCAGAATATTCTGGCTGCAGACTCGTCCCAGGGAATAACTCAACAGCGTTTCACTTCCACCATGCACAGAGTAGAATCCCAATGGTTACTTGTTTATTCATATCAAAACTACACGAATTCTAAAATAAATCTTTTAAAAAGTAAATAAACAATCGTGAGCAATAAGACGTTTTGCGGAAAAGCATGTATTCCTGTGTAAGGCTGATTTGTTAGTAACTCGGTCGATAAATATCATTTTGCCAAAACAGTAAGTTTCATTTCCATTTTATTAGCTTGTTTGAGATCTGCTGTAATGAATCCCTGGGGGTAATTAGAAAAACAGCTAATAAAGTATTAAAAAATCCTATGATTTAACACCTTCAGATACTACGGAGTGAATTTATCTTTCGGCTGTTTTAATGCGAATCTCAATCTTTTCCTACACCAAGCTTCCGTCCGACTCTAACAAAAACTTGTTACCTTACCAATCATCTCCAAAGTACATGGTGTGATTCACGACGAATATAGTTTATAGAAATTAAGTTTTATTATTATTTCCGCACTGTAGAGGTAAAATTTCTCTTTTTAAATACTTCCGATCTACATTTTCACGCACCCAGGTATGCGACAAAATTAAAAAATAACAGAGCATTTACACTCCTCATAGCACTCCAGTTTGCTGCTTTGGTCTCTGAGAATCAGATATTCTGGAACGTCGTAAAATAACCGGTTTATGAACAAGTTTGTATCATTTGAATAGTCGTACTTTTCGTTGGAAGTAGTTTTTATATGCATCTATGTAGTAGAGCTAAAACACATCTCTCTTAACTTTTTTGTATTGCCAACGTTCATTTGGCCTCAACAATCTTTGCTCTTGTTAATTTAAATTCTGTTGCGTTGAGTCATTCTTTTTATTCTGTCACTGACGATTCGCTCCACATCTTGGGATTCTGTTCAGCGGAGTCATCCGCCTGCTGAATATGAAAAAAAACTAGCTTCTTGGTTTGCAGGAAAACTTGGATATGTTACGAGTATTTCGTATGCCGCTTCAGAGATCTCGTAGTTTTATCCTTTATGGCATTGTTTTATTTTGTTTATGCATTACGTTTATCCGCAAGCGCACATTTTGTCATCACATTCAGTCCACAGCCCCCATCTTTGTTCAAACTTTTGAGGTTTTTAAAAATTTCGGTAGATTCCATAACCTTTGGTTGTGCTAAGAGTTTGGTTTTCTCCACTCAATCTGATGATCTCCTTGTAACAGGGCTCCGCCATTGCTGATTTGCTTGAATCTCATGTGCCGATAGTGTTGTTTTATAACTACGGGATTTCTCGCCCATATACACTTTGCGAGATTCGCAAGTTCAGAGGAAAATGTGTGATTCGGCGAAGAAGACCGCGAAGTGCTCAAATCATCGCACTCTGACTGCAGCAAAAAGCATAAAATCTTAGAATTTTAGTTCCTGGCAAAATCGTGCGTAATGCACTGCTTCAGAAGTAAATTTTAATAATAATAATAAAAAAATAGTGAAAACCGACAGCTAACAATGTAGACAGTGTTGAGTATGAGACTACACCAACCTGTTACAATATTCTATAAGCAAAATTTTTCAAAAATAAATGAATCTCACCCGTCGTTGAAGGATTAGCAATTCAGCGCTAATGAGATCCAAATTCAGCCAGTGAGGGTTAACAATACCCGTAGTAGGAGTAAATCATTGGCGATAGTTTCTGTTGATCAAGAAATGTGTTGTCTATGTGCGTGATGGTTAATATTCCGCAGTTGCCGAAAAGTCTATTTCTGGCAGCCTGTCTGTGAGCAACCGAAAGTAATGAAAGCATTTCTGGTTTTCACTGGGCATTGGAATGATTGCTAATGCCCTACTCATCACATCTGATTGTATGGAGGAGAAAACGTTCATATGGCTATTTAAGTCCCATCACTGTCCAGAAATACGTGGTTACATGGTTTGGTTGTTCTCTAATGTATATTCAGTATGGTACGAACGGTCCAGCTGAACTTAATTTGCAAAGAGCAATTGTTAAATTCATCCAAAAGTGAACTTTTCTTCTTATGGCTTTATGCCTCGTCAACGTCGAGGTCATTCGAGGCGGGAACGCGAAGGAATTCCACCATGGCCTTTTGAAGGCACCATCTCGGCATTCTGTTCAGAATTGTATTTTTACGGAATCGAGGAATTTTCGAATCGGTTTTGTTTTCAATGTTATCTCTATGTCTGTGTTAAACGACCCACAAAATCGTTAACGTCAATTGATAATGATTAGCAATCGGCTCGTTTTGCCACCCATTTTTTTTTAGGTTGTTAAGGAATGTGGTCAAGGAACAGGAATGAATTCGGTCATGGACCTTTAATAGAAATATCGCCGTATTCACCTGGAGTGATTTTGGGAAACCCCGTAAAACCCAAATCTGGATGGCAGGACGGGAATTCGAATTCGCGTGATCCAGATTGCGAGGCCAGACCGTTACCGTTCACCAACCACTCTCGGTTGGCAGTGGCTAAACCCGTTTGAGATACGTTTGTTTTGAATACGTGGGATTTCTTTTCTTTCTACCAATGGTGTTGTACTTCCTAAAGAGACCTTAGAGCACAGGTGGTCAACCTTTTAAGCAGCAGGGATAATATTTAGAACTAGAATGCACCACTTTCTCGGAAAAAAATACTTAAATATTTTTATGAAGGAAAAAAATACTTAATATGAAATATACATATTTAAGTATATAAGTCTTAAAAATACAATTATTTTAATGCGATTTTCTATTTCGTTTGGCAGAACTAATTACAGTAACGTTTACGTCGAAAGAAGTTGTGACTACACAAAAAAAAAATTAAACTTACATTTTACGCTGATCGTTAAAGTTTGCGTATATAATAATCCAGCTCCGCGGACTGCATACTGACGTGCGGCGAGGCCGCGGGTTGGCCATCTCTGCCTTTAGAGCGTTATGTATGAACTCTCCAATTTTAAAATGAGAATTTCTATGGCGGTGCCTGGATTGAAAAGTGAACTCGCCGAAGAGCGTTATGCCGGTCTGATAACGCTGGGGCGACACGTAATTGTCAGTTGACTTTAGACAGCTAATGGTACAAGCACACTTGGGTTTTCTGTGAGGACATTCATCGGTTATTAATTTATCGATTTCTAAGACAAACTACCAGAGATGAGAATTGTACATGAGAACTGATGTAAGGTGTTTTCGGCGTTTCTGCTTAACGGAATAAACATTGTTTTGTAATTGTGTGTAGGTTACTGCATGAATGTTTTTGTACGTATAGGTACTTGTCTACAAAAACACTTTTGTTGTCAATGTTATACTGTAGTTTCGTAATGTGACAGCTAAGAAATACAGTCGTGGTAAAACATATCCCCAAAGACGGTATCACACGATTTGAGTGCTTCTGCTAGTCTAACCTTGAAAAGAAACCTTTTTTTATTAATTTAATTTAATTGCAATGGAGCACAGGCTCCGGTGGCAATTTCCCTATACACCCATCATCCCCCTATCCTGCACCCACCTACATTTGCCCTCTACAAATTTTATCTTTAAATTCCTTCAAAGTTTTCGGTAAATTATTCATCATTTCTCTTGGTAACTCATTCCAATCCCTGACACCCTTACCTAAAAAAGAGAATCTTCCCACACCCTTGTGCCTGAAATCGAGTGCCAGCTTGTGGTCATGGTCATCTTTTCCCTTCCATGCACTACTTTTCATACCTATTGCAATATCTTTCCATGCCTCATCACCAGTATATGCCCTGTACACTCCCATGACCCTCCTCATCCTCCTCCTGTCTTGCAATGAATCCCATTCCAGCTCCTTTATCATATCCGTCACTGATTGCATTCTGCGATAATTTCCAGAAACAAATCTAGCAGCCCTTCTTTGCACCTTCTCCAACTCCTGTATTTGATACGTAAAATGAGGGTCCCATACTACACTACCATATTTCGCATAAATCCAATCGGAGCATCCCAGGGGAAAGAAAGAGACACTTCTGTTACGTACTCCGTTTTCGTTTTAAGCTTAAAAATGTTGTCAACATCTGCTAACGACCTTGAGAGATGGCTAATCGTACAAGCAATAGGTGAATACAGCATAGCTCAGTTGTAAGAATTAGAGGATGCCACTGCAGTGCTCTTTATAACTGTTACTTTCTTTCGCAGCAGGATATTGCTACACACAGAAATTATTTTACGTAACCCTTTTCTACCCGGATTCTTAATGGGCGTTTCGTTAAATGCATGATGATTGCACGTTTCTGCACTGCAGTTTGTGGTTAGGTGCGCGCCATGCGTTAACTGGTTGCGGTTTAAGCAACACTTCTCCTGTCTTCGTCAGTTGCACTGGGAAGTCATAAAGATTGTCTTGCGACATTCAAGGCCAAGAGTTCTCGCCACTGGATACATGAGCCGTATTAATGAAAGGCCTGCGATATGCAATGCGCAATATCTACTGTAATGCCGAGTTCTAGGTTCACACATTGAGGGTTGGCAGCAGTGGTGTAATGAAATGAGATTATTGCCACGTGCATATCGGGTTGTGTTCAGCCTTCATTGCAGAAATGAAAACCGTATACTATTCGACGCCTTCATTACTGTATGGCTCATACATTTGTCGCCAATTTTATTTAGCTTTTATTAACAACTAGTGTAAGCCCGTGACCGTTTTTTCGTATCGTCACGGGTCTAGAATAGTTTCAGTTTTTAGGGTGAAAGATTGACAGATTGACCTGATTTGGCCAAATATAAACTTGACACGTGTTTCAGGGTGAATAAAATCTCTTGCGCTTGAAGAATTCAGAAACATTAATAGCGGTATTAAACACGAACAGGGACGATAGAGCAATCGTACAATTGCTTAAAAGAAACTTGACTTGTATTTGACCCTTAAAGTTCACTCTGCAAAATTTAAAAAGTTCCTGTTTGATTGGAAAGCATCACGTTGTTTTTTATTGAGATTGTGAAGACACTCACAAACAGAGACAACATGACTCATAATGTTATCACTGGTAATAGTATCTGTAACGGCCAGAGAACTTAATACACATTCCTTATTATTAAACGGTTGAGCAACTCCGAAGAAATGAATTGCCAGAATAGTTGATTCGGTAACATATTTGGTCTGATGTACACTTAAAATAACCTAATAACTAACGTACAGCAAGCATGAAGAAAGACCATAAACGAAAGTGGTCAGTAAAATACGTAAAAATAAAATAAACTGTAGTGCCTAAACTTTGGTAAAGCAACATTAGTGAAAGTTTTAATTAAATTGAAATTTATCCTAAGCAAGAATGACAACTGGCATTCGTGGTTATAGCAGAGACCATGAGTAATTTAATTTTTTAAAAGTTTTTTTAAGTTGCTTTCATTAGCAACATGTTACTGAAAAGCAGATCCACGTTTTTTTCAGACGTCTATTAAACTCTACGAAAAGCAAACTTAATGATTGTATTATACGGTGGCAGTTGCTTAGCTATTAAATTGTGGACATAAACACGAATTCCTTCTAAAGATTTCTCTCTCTGGTCGCTGTTACTTTGCGACCGAAGGATGACACGTGACACTGTTCTCCAGCCAATAGCTATCGAGGGGAGTGATTGAGTGAGCTTACGAAATTATATAGTAGATTTTCGATCAGTTGTAAAGGGAATTGAAGAAACTGACGATTCCCTTTCGCATTTGTATAAGTTTGCTTCTAAGTCAAATTGCTAAGTCGTGTTGTTTTAGTACCTAAGTTAATATCATGGGTTTTCAATGGTTTCCCTAAATCTCTAGCGGCGAATGCCGGGATGCTTCCTTAAAAAGGGCCATGGCAGAATTCCTTCCCACTCCTTGTCCGCTGACCCATTCCGCCTCTAATGACCTCGATGTCGACGAGGCGTAAAGCCATAAGTAAAAAAAAAAAAAAAAAAGTTTATATCACTGTGATTTGTTATTGACTACAATGCATCTTAATTCCTCCATACATACTGCTACCGACGGGTCGATGGGTAGCTGTAAACTAACTTGTGTGAAATTTCTAAAACTTTTGATAGTTATTTGTCTTCCCGATGCGTGTAGCTGTAACAGTAGACCGCCTGAACACGATCAAACCGCGGATTTCTCATCGAAACTGAACGTCCGGAACGGCTCACCAGGTCGACTCAGCCGCCTATCCAATGATAACCGTGGAGGAAACTCCGCTAGAAAGACGTATTCGGTTCACCACGTCACCTCCTTCCTACTTCCTACAATAGTTTTATATCAAATGTTACAAAATGTAGACCTAGGAAATTTAGATTCTTAAAATCCGTTCGGAATAAAATTATGTAGGTGCCCTGGCTTTAAAAGGCTAACTGGATTGCTCAACAAGACTGATCAACGTACAAGACATGACAAAACAAAATCCATGTCAAAAGAAAAAAAATTATTAGACAGCAGTAGAAGGAACTGTTAACAACATTGTAGCAACGCTAGCCAGATGATGCTGCGCTGTGTGTGCACCTCCTTCCTAGGGCAACAAGGGAGCGTGCATAAACCACGTTGCTCCATTTTGGCCTCCTGTGAAACCCCCCCTCCCCCCCCCCCCCCACGTAGCGCGTAACTTTTTTTCCCTTTTTGATTCCAGAAGACATTTTGTACTGTTTTCTTTTGTCAGACTATTGTAAATTACATACAGAGATAGTTAACTGAGGGAAATAAATATTCACATGCTGTTGTGAGTTCTGTTTGAAAGGAAAGCTACGTGGCCTGGATCTGAACCCCCCGTCCCCCCCACGTAGCCCAGCGTAGCCTTTCAGCCAACCCCTCCCCCCCCCCTGTACCGAACCACGTAGTTTGTGCACGGTCCCCAAGTAGTGGCGACAGATTACGGAGGTCTACATCACGAACAACTAATGTATGGTCTACCATTAACTCTAGTTATCCGACGTATTCTTTCGGGTTTTCCTCCAATATTTACAAGGCATTTTCTGTAAGGTTGAGTTAGGACTGATTTCTGGCGAAACCCAGACCTCTCTTTATTACTTTGAAGCTCATGGCTGAAGAATTCTGCTCTGAAACACTATCGGCAGTTTCCATGCATTTAAAAAAAAATATAACACGGTTTTTCGCGTTTAATGGGTTCTGCTTGGCTTAAAACATAATTTCAACGACGAACCAACAGCAACTTCACACTGCGATATACGAGGCAGCCTAAATGAGTTATTTCACGTTGAAATATTATCAGATGATCAACATCCGGTACCATCACAAATAATGGGATAGCTATTTGGCTCCAAATAGCTATCGCCGAGTTTAAATTTCCGGTGAAATTGAAACTTGTCTTTTAAGTAGTTTCCGATGATCATACGAGGTTTATATCCTCCGGTTCATAAACCAACGATACCCTTAACATTCAACGTGGAATGAGCCGTTTTACAGGAAAATACCTGTTGCTTGTTGAATACGTTTAGTATTTAGCTACCTAATTTTATAAATCGACCAAATCTGCTTGTGTATTAGGGAGGCCATGTTTTTCTTGCAGCTAGAACTTGTCTTTTAAGTAGTTTCCGATGATCATACGAGGTTTATATCCTCCGGTTCATAAACCAACGATACCCTTCACATTCAACGTGGAATGAGCCGTTTTACAGGAAAATACCTGTTGCTTGTTGAATACGTTTAGTACTTAGCTACCTAATTTTATAAATCGACCAAATCTGCTTGTGTATTAGGGAGGCCATGTTTTTCTTGCAGCTAGAACTTTATTTCCTCAGTATATTCTTTTGATTTTAATTGCAGCCTTCTGATTAAAAAACAGAGTACCTTAAACTACATCCTCCTTTCCCTTAAGACTAGGCTGTTGGCAGGCTATTAGTGATTACTGACGCTTATTCACTTCCCATCCTTGTCAGATCTTATTGATCACAGGAGGATATAAATAAGACTGATACTGACCTTGCTTCGCAAGCTACATTTTGGGATGTGAAAGCTGTTATAGGGAGCATATTAAATAATTCGACGGTCGTTTGAGGCTCTATTTGTGGGAATTATAGCAGCAGTGTGGTGTCAGATTAGCCCCTCCCGAAGTCTGCGACTGTCTCGCGTGTGGTCAGCTGACAGCTGGCCCGGCTCACACGGCGGCCCGCGCCCAGAATCGATCGCCAGGGTGACCCGTTTTTTGCTATTTATAAAATTAGATATTCACATCATAAACTGCTGTGTTTATCGGTTTGTCAATTCCAATTCAGTATGAACAAAAAGAGATGATTACAGCATTTAAAATACGCCCAATCTCAAACATACAGGATGATGTGTCATATTACAATGTGGGGGAATTGGTTATTTTGTGAAGGGATGTAGCAGTCGGGGGAAAGAACTTCAGAGGAAGAAAAAAATTATAAAATGTGAAGCAGTTAATTGAGGACATATGTTGCAATCTTCAGATGAAGATTACGTGATAGAGAAATTCATTATCGATTCAGTCCATACTGTGCGTAATAAAAGCTCATGGCCAAAGGTGTAACTTGGCAAAGCAGTAACAAACGCTTCTTCACCGTTATCGAGAAGATATGCATTGAAATATTCCTTTGCGTTCAAATACCTTCTACGTTAGATAGATTTCAAGGGACGCGTGGTGCACCGATCAAGCCTTCTGCCTCAAAAGTCCCGCGTCTTAGAATCGAATCACGCTGCAGGCAACTTTTTTATTTATTCAAATATCTATACAGATAAATCCTGGCAATCAGTATCAGCAATTATGCATATAAAAAATTTAAATACCTTTTTTGTGAAAAATCCGATGGCGTCTCATTTCGACCCTTCCATCGCTTGATGCAAGAATCAGCATCTTTCCTTGTATCTTGTATTTCACACCTGCCGTAGCAAATCTGTTTTTGAAATATAATTTTGTTTGTTTTAAAGCGTCGGTTTTTTTTTTCATAACAAAAATCAATTTAAAAACTTTGTTGAAATTGATTGCCGTTTACGTTTGCTTATTGCTGTATATTTATAAGTTGCGGAGAAAATAATGAAATCTGTACGATATCTGGTTTATCACTCCAGTAGTAAGAGATTTTGTAGTCCTGTTATTTACTGAAGATAATTTGAAGGATTTTGCTATTAGTTGCAGCACATACTCACATGGTACAAACTTATTTAAAAAATTGTATTGCACTGAATAACCTGGTGGATTAATCACCTTAAAATGGAATGATAGTTCCCCGTTAAAGGTAAATGTAATACCTTAACAAGAGTATTAAGATTTGGTCCTATTAAATTATAGGTGAATACAGAAGCACAGAAAAAATCATAACATTATTACTGTACTAAAAAAAAGGTGAGAAACGATTTATGCAACACAGCATACAAATTTGCACTGTGCAGTTCTCTGGACCTGATTAATCTGTTGCGTTATTTGTTGTGACCTCAATCAAAGAGCATTAGCTGAACTTACGGTACAATGCGTGCTCGACGGCTTTTCAGCTATGGGAACAGATTGTGAGTAGAGTAATTGGATCAGAACAGATCCTTGTTAAGACGATGTTAATTTAGCGCAGAATCATTGAGTTAAATATGCTAAGCCAAGTCCCAACCGCATGGTACCGGAATGCGTCACAAAAAATTAAACTTTTTAGAAGTTAACAGTTAGGTGTTGTTTATCCTCACAAAGTTGATTAACCATCATCAGCACACATACGATCACTTAGAGCTAAGTTCGGATATAACTACCATCCTTTTGCCGTTACCATTATCGCATGAAATAAGCTCCAGCGACGTAAAAAAAAAAAAATAGTTTTTGGTGACTTGCGATTTTGTTGGTGTTTTTCATCTTCTTTCTCTCTCGTGCAGAATAGGAACATAATTCTAACCGTAACAGTCAGCCATCTAATGTATTTTCTCTCACTGTAGTCGTAGCAATCATCCTCCTCTTTCACTAAACCTAGAAAAGTGGTCTGGTGGCTCAGTGGTTAAGGTGTCTGGCTGGGGATCGAAAGATATCTGGCTCGAATCCCTGTCTATGCGGGGATTTTTATAGGCCCTTAACCCTCCTTCACCTCTGGCACAGCTTGATGTGTAATGTGAAGATCGACAGAACGCTTCCGTGGTTCGGATTCCACGTTAAACTGTAGGTCCCCTCTACCCGGTAGAACCGGTTAGGTTAAGGCGGCTAAGCGTGTTCGGAACGCTCAGCCAGTAAAAATCCTGCCACGAAGTCATTAAGACCACACGGAATGATTATTAATGTAAAGACACAAAGAGTGAAAGTTACTGATCTCAACGCCAGTGGCTTAGTACCACTTTTATAGGAGTCTGGAATGTACCATGGTTCAGAGACATCGTAGATAAGTTTATATTTATTGGCATTTGGATTTTCTCCATACAACCAGCGAACATCATGAGGTTAACATCAGTAAGCATGTATAATGTATATATACGTATTTCAGTAGTAAAATACATTAAACTAAAAACAATATTTGGATTCAATAGGTACGTGAATTAACAACATGAAATGAATGACTTTGAAATTTAGTACGACTTTAAATGTAACGATTGATTGTTTCTTCAAAGATACAGCTTTCACGATTTGCCACTAGGTGTCAGTTTGCATTATATCATGATATTGTTTTCTTCCATGAATTTAACTATTGATTGATAGACAGCGACCCTGATATTGTTTTCTTCCATGAATTTAACTATTGATTGATAGACAGCGACGTTTTCCAAGGCCAGGAGGTGGGTCACATTTAGTGGTAGCTGTACCCTAATCCCACAAGTTCCTGTATAAATTGTGTCAACTTTCGCCATTTCTCCTTACAAGCAAATAGGTGGTGATTCGGTTCACATTCGCTGATTCCATCACAGGTGCAACTTGATGTGTTCCGTAAATTGATGCGATACAGGTATTGGGGGAAAGTCCATGGTTAAATTTCAGTCTCACGATGGTGACTATCATTTTCCTGGATTTGTATTTTGTATAGTGCCACTGCGCCTTAGGGATGGTCGGGTGAATGGTACCGTAGTGTCTTCCTTTTGTT
Organism: Vandiemenella viatica; assembly: GCA_031002005.1. Classification (NCBI taxonomy): domain Eukaryota; kingdom Metazoa; phylum Arthropoda; class Insecta; order Orthoptera; family Morabidae; genus Vandiemenella; species Vandiemenella viatica. The sequence continues at coordinate 96,442,364 of JARYHS010009186.1, forward strand.
TTTATCGTGTCTTGTGTCATCTGTCCCTCATTTGTTTTGTTTTATTGCGCAGACTGGAGAGGAGGTCAGTAGCCTTAATGTGTGGGAATGTCGTGCCTTCAACGGTCACTATCTTTGCCAGCTGATCCGCTCTTTCATTTCCAATTATCCCTGTATGTGCTTTAATCCATAAGAATCCGTTTTCCACTTTCTTCTATCTCCGTGACAGTCTCAAGGATCTTGTGTGTTAAGTGACATCTCCACGCGTTACTATTAAGACGCTGAAGGGATTCCAGAGCACTTCCCTTCAGCGTCGAAACAGACCAGACGGTGCGGTTGATTGGAGTGACCACAGCCGTTTTAATTATTTTGGCCACTCAAGGTGAGACGGCTGACCTCCGGCGGGTTGTTCCGGAAGCTGCTGTAGGCGGCGGCGGCTGCAATTTCGCGCACCGCGGCGTTCATCCGGCGAATAATCGATCTGATTGGCCGAACATTACGCCACTGTGCAGGCAGGTTCCTGCATTACTCTTCCCTTCAGATTTGGTCGGTCGCACTGCTTTCCCTGCTAAACAGATTACAGAGAGGCACAGTTCCTACAGACTTTAGTTTTTCATGTTGTGTCTAAATTGGTGGAGTATCAACTGCCAGATTCGGTCACACGGAAGAATGAGGACCAGCATGACAACGTTTCTGATGCATGATAAATTTTGGGTGTTTCTTAATAAGCGTAGCTTGTATACCGTGTTTTTCCAGCTGGAGTTGATCAGCTAAACATACAGCCCTGTGCAGTAAGGTATACTAACAAGCGACAAGCGGCGGTAGTGTCCGAAACATTTATGCGCACCCTTCCATTTCGTCCCTCTACGCTTTTGCGTCACTTACCGCAGGAAAATACCCAATGTGTGAAATGTTTTAGTATATTCTCTATGACGTCTCGTTGCGAAAGACTTGAATGAAACGTCCTACTTAGCGAACTGTAACGTTTTCCAAGAAATTATATTTCCACAGGTTTCCTTGTCCGAGAAGTGGTCTTTTGGCTTCTTGATATTTCAAATGGTTGCAACGCCGCAGGGAGAGGCAAAAATGTTCTAATGATTCAGAAGGTTAAGGTGCCTGACTATATTTATAAAAGTACACACATTGAATCCCGGTCTAGACCAGATTTTTTTAGGGAGTTTTAAAAGGATCATCACTTCTCTCAAAAGATTTGCTTTTTACGTTCTATGTAACCAGGAATGTTCGTTAATTTGGACTGCACGTTACGCTGTAGGTCTCGTTTTTCTGCAGAGTTAATGGATTGCGACATATGGCTACGAAACAGGCCAATTACTGAGAATTGGAAACCGTTACCTAGACTGCATTGTGACTCTCTTATTCTCATAAAGCGTAAACTAACGACGGCCCTGACGTCATAGATACAAATGGTGTCAGTAATGATTACTTCTTGCAGAAGGATATACAATTCAACTGTGTAAAATCAGAGGCTTAGAAGAGATCGATTAGTTTTTAAAAAAAATTGTAAACAATAAAATGTGTGACTGTGGTTACGATAATGTATGCTACGATTTAGTATGTCCAATGGCAGTTAATGAGCTGATATTATAAGTCGTATAATAATGATCCAACTACTTGTTATACCGTATTATAAGGCATCGAATCGATTTTACTATATTAAGAAATTCCCATTTTTCAGGTGTTATAAAGTGGTAATTATAGAACTTAAAAATACCGGCACTAGCACTTCTTTTGGTGGTTTGATCAAGTAATCATGTTCTTAAACAAAATACTATCAATAAACCGTAGTTCCACCAATGGATAGACAACAATCTATTTTGCTTGCGACGTTGTTAAAATCATGATGCCGTAAACCAAATATAATCAGTTGGAAATATCACTGAAGCTTCCAGTTTTAAGTAGTTGGAAAACCTAACTGTTTACACTGGGATTGACAGCACTTTCTTTTCGCTGAAAGCCTGGTCTTCAGTTATATTAGTCGAAAAGTAAGAACTTTGTTGACTGGTGTTATTGCTGAGTGTTTGCTTATAGGTACTCTGGTCTTGCCAGTTGTGCAATTATTGCCAGCCACTGACGTTGCCGGTCATGCGAGATAATCGAAATGACGTCGTCTACAGCATAATGGCAAGTGGCTGATTACCCTGCCTAACCTGTGGAATGTATCACTAACAATTGACTACGTCCTAATCACTATCAGTTGAGGCAGTTTAGAGAGTTACCACCCAATAACACGCACAATAAATGAAATACATAGATTTAGAAACAAGGTGATGGCAACATTACAATATATCTTTGTTATAAAAACTTAGTTCACATTCATAATGTTGAACGGATCCTCCCGAAGGAAGGTTACTAAGTGGTAGGACGGCCAACCCCTTTCCTCTGGAACCTACAGTTTAATGTGGAATCCGAACCACGGATCGTCATATCGTAGTTCGTATAATCAACACAACTCTCGAACATTCCTGCTCTCACTGGGATTTGAACCCGAGTCAGAACCATAAACTTTTGAAAGCAAATGCCTTGACCACTGAGCTATCAAACCGCTCCATCGTTGATGTATCATTACAGTATTTTCTGTTGGGATACGCACAGAACACACATTTTTGCGTATATTGTGTGTCGAATAAACTTTCCGCCGCCCTGAGAACCACGCACCTTATGGGATGGCCTTCCAGTTTTTTACAACAGTCGATAACCCGACGTGTCAAAGCTCGCAGGAGACACCGAACGTTATACTCAAAAGCCTCCCGTGAAAGTGTTTCGAGGGTACGACAGCTCGACAAACTATGTTCACTGTGACCACGGACACTGTAACACTAACACAGCTACTATCTTTTATCTGCGCTCCCAAAACTGCGCTGGCAGGCACTGCCGTTTCGAGATCTGTTTGGCAGATAGTCGCCGCGCAGCGTATCGAGATAGCAAACAGAATCGACAGCAATGCCTCAGAGCCTACGCACGTACTTCAACCATGAGCTGAATATTCTGATATCGTCTATATGATAATCCCAATTAACGATTTAACTGTAAACATCCTTAAAGATCAGATTGTTTTGATGACTTTCTTCATTCAAAGTTCTATTTAAGCCATAGCAAAAGTCGAGTAATAGCACCAAATATTTTGGTTTTTATTTCCCAAGTCTGTATTCGACAGTTGGAATGTCCTTAATAAGCCCGCTCATTTGGATCAGGTAGTGACGGAACTCTTAATTGTGGCGTCTGACACGGGGTTAGAGGGTGATTGTAACGCTATGGCTCTGCATTCCGGAGAACGCCGGTTCGAATCCCCATCCGGGAATCCGGATTTGGATTTTCCAAGGTTTCCCCAAATCACATCAGATGAACGCCAGGATGATTCCTTCAAATGGTGATGGCATCTCGTCTCTAATGACCTCGACGTCGACGAGGCGTAAAGCCATAAGTAAGAAAAAGTAAAACAAAAATCCCCGATAGAGCGCTAATGGCTACGTTGTAAACACATCATAAAACCCGGAAAACAACAAAAACATAATTCCGCGAAAAACATAGACATCAATTTAAGTTTTTTGGATTAATTTATTCACTTTTCAAACGTATAACATACAGAAGTATAAAAGATTTTGCCTACGGTTTTTCAACTAGTTACCATATCCTGAGTCTGCTATAAACTTAGCGGATGACTTGACCCCATGAAGAGAACCATAGGCATTGGTCGAAACGTCGGGAGAAGTATTGTTTAGACGAACTTATGGGAGTATAGTTTAAAACATTACTTTTCTTGAAAGCCGGCTTCTATATCCATTTTTGTCTCTATTACCAGTAATATACGTAGCCATCCCTATTCGCACAATGGATTCCTTTCCCAAAAAACCGTAATTCAGTAAAAAAAAAAGAGAGAGAGAAAGAGACAACGTTTTCAGTATTTTATTTTCATATAGCCATATGGCTGTTTAGCCATTTCTTTCAGTTAAAACCAGGAATTCCTCGAATGCTCAATCTGACACAGTATTACTTATTGCCTGAATACATTAGCTTTTTACACTTACAATGATGATCACATTGTACTATTGAAGTGCTGTGGTTCTGTACATAATTCACTGTGTGGTTTAAAGGTTACTAACGACAAATTAGAACGTAATTATCATTTAGTTTAGATGGAAAATGGGGACAATTACAAGGCTAGATGCCCTCCCTATGTCGTCACACAATTCACTGATATCCGTAGATATACCGAAAGGGGGCGTCCATTAATTACGTGAGGTGAGACTTCGTGAGATCTGGTCGAACCCCCCCCCCTCCCCTCTAAAATGACCTGAGATTTTGACGGACTCGACCTCGTAACTTTTTGAGACCTTTTGCTTTGTGTCATTTGTAGACTTTTTTTTAGCTCTACATCCCTACTAGTATTTCAAAACCTCAGGTGATATTTCCGTTGAACCTCCCCCCCCTCTCGCCTGGTGAGGTTTTGTGAGATTTCGGCGGCCCCCCCCCCTTTTTCACCTCACGTAATTAATAGATGCCCGCAAACAGGTGTGAATGTAATTTAAAAAAAAATAGAAATATTGGAGGGGAGATGATGATGAGGACAGTGCATTAAGCTTGTAATACTTTATTTACTCTGTTTTGGACCACTCTTAACCACGTAGTGGAACAAAGGAATTGTCTTCAGTTTTTGGTTAAAAAATCATTTCGCAGAGTAACAGAAAAAGATATTTGTATAATGCATAGATGGCTTTTGAGTTCCCCAATCCAGCATAAATCCTTCACAATGAAATGAGCAGTAGGTAGAAATTAAGCCCAGCAGAAATAAAAATTAATGGATGAGTGAATGTAGATCCTTAGCTGAGGTGGTAGCAAAGTATTAGGTGCGTGCGGCTTACAGAACACAAACAAAACGGTCGGTCTGCATTGTGAAATTCATGTGCACGCACTGGCTGCTGCGAGCAGATAGCAGCTACCGGCCAACTCTTCACTCATTCATGCGTCACTGCGCAGTTCGGAATTGGCTCTCACCCATTTGTAATTCGCCTCTGCGGCCGAGCTACATTATACACGCCGTGTAATTTGCGTTCAGTGGCTTTTAATAGGCGCGCAATATCCCTGTACGCTTACCTGCTCGGTCCGGCGACTGTCGAGTGATCGCATTTCACGTCGTGCACCTACTTACCACAAACCTAGCAAGCGGATACTAGAAACTTCCTGGCACCACTTTTTTCCAGGTATAAAAAAAATTCTCTCGTACTGAGCGGGGTTAACTTTCAGTGTGATTTAAAATTTAGTCACAATTAAAACTAACTTTGATTTTCATAAATAATTTGAAAGTAATTGAAACAAACCTATTCAGAGTCAGATGTATTAAGAAAATATATACTTTTTACCAGCAGAGTTGCGTGTCATATTCATTCCATGGTAGCAAAGTTGTATTGAAAGTAGGAACTTCCTCTTATTTTTCTGTATTGTGGATTTTCATTTTGCCTAAATCGTACCTAGTAAAAGGCGAACCAATTCAATTAGGGGCGAAGAAACGACGTCAAGAGGGTTTAGCATGTTTAACCATATTACGAAGTAAAGAGTTTTTTATCATTTAAGAACACCGGCTGTACAGACAGACCTATGTTAGAAATTCTAAGAAATAAATGTTCAATTATTGTTTTAGTGATATCGTTGATTGGTGTATTTTTTCTTCCGTCTGAATAATACAGCTGAAAACAAAATTCAGTGATTTGTTCAACAAACAATTCTCATTTCACAAGAAATTTATGTATTAACTAATGACAAGTTGCATACTGTTACTTCGGCGATAGTATGCTATAGAAGCAACTATTTCAATAATACAAATTGTTTTTGAAAAAGTCTTTCAGTATCGTTTAAACCGTATGAGTAGATATAGGATTAACGCAGAACTTATTTCTACTGCATGAGTTTTAATTTTTATATTTATCTTGGTTCAGTAAGTAGATACAAATTTTGGTCTTTGCTATGGAACATTGGAGCAACAGTGACGAACTGTAAACATGAGGTGATATCTTAACACAAGTCTTGTTAAAACACCACGAAAGATTGAAGCAATCTTTGTAACATGCTTAAGGCAGGATGGATTTCGATCGGTTTTTCTCTTCGTTGGAGTGGTGAATGAGAACCAACAACGAGCAAATTATACAATCGATATTGACGTATAAGGAGACCAGATTTACAATAACAGATCAATAATGCGCGATAACACAAATCAAAAGAAAGTTATCTCATGACCAGTCAGGATCTTTTTTTTTTCTAATTTTTTTCTCGAGGTCACTGGAGGAGGGACCAGTTAAGAAAAAAATTGCGGAAATGCAGCTAAAACAAAAGCCTCTAGTCATAAATATATAATCAGTTATTACTGTCAACGAAATTGATGCTTTCGTTCGTTTATTTGCTTACCGGACACGTTTCACTTAGTTCACAGAAGCATCTTCAGCAAGTTTTCTTGCTAAATGTATATACACGTCATTATATGGTTAACGTGTTCCTGTATTCTCCGAATGAAGTGAAACGCATTCGGTAAACAAATAAACGAACGATAAATTCAATTGCATTACAATAATGGTTTATTGCTTATTTGCAATTATTTACAATTGAGGAAAATGGCCCACAACATAGTTACTAAAAGCATGTAGGTACTATCCACGGAAGCGAAATTATCTGAAGATAACCTATAAACTTGTTTCTCGGATGTATGTACAGTAATAACAAACGGTTTCATTGATAGAAAACTTACCAATAGTATCCTGGAGACAGTTATAAGATATTTCAGATGGAACGATAAAATCCTCCTCGAAATACACATTAACCTTCTGCCGAACTTAAGTACCAATACGACCACAGTAATAAAATTTCGGACCTGCGTAAATGAAGATATGAGGATGATCCTGCCAGCTGAGACTGGGTTTGTCGGAGGTGTCGCTGATACATGCAAGTCGGGGGAAATGAGAAGACCAGATGCTTCGCCAGTTGACAGAGTGCAGGATAAATTAGCAATACGTACTCTCACGATACGGGCAATACCGAAGGGAGGACTCTGAAACAAAATACCTAGATAAATGTATGATCTGTAAGAAGGCAGCGTGTATAAAGTAATCATTTAGGCTTTAGTGGAGTTATATCAGTAAATTCGACAACTCTATACTAGTATAGAGCTCTGTAACTTCAATATGACTACCGCAATGTGGTATACTCAACTTCCGGTTGGGCTGTAGCACCGTGTTTACATGTACTATCGTCGCCACAAGGTTTATTAAAAACGGAGTAACGCCGGTTAATCGTTGCGTCTATGGATGTTTGGCGATTTAGGCGAAAAATAAGGGTCTCAGTTACCATGTTTTTTCGAAAGATAAAGACCAGTGAAAGCGTTATGTTATACAACTGCGGCATGGAAAAACTCCATCAAGGTGGATCCGAGTGCGCGTTAGTCATTTTGCTAAATCGGATTTCAATTCATTGGTTGACAACTCTGATTTTCAAGCTTTGAACTAAGAGAACGGAGTGATTGTATCAGCCTCATATGCGCCGCTGCTGGAAATCAACTTTTTTGTTGTAGTTGTACTTACATTACGGCAACACAGTCTTGATTTGCTGTGGATTGTTTACCTTTTTCTGCAGAATTAACCTTAAAAAATACTTTAGATCGACTGAAAATCCATTTAACTGGCAAAAAAGTATTAAATAGGTTGGTAAAAGTCATTGTTTTCACCTTTAAAAAAAAAATGTAGGAGATGACAAAAATCTTTTGAAGTTAGGACTTTTCTCAGTTGTTGAACATAACGTGAACAGCATTTTACAGGAGGGTAAAAAAAAACAGTAGTTAAAACCTCAACCGGTTCTAAAACTAAATTTTCCGCCTATCGACGCACATTTTTCGGACGACCAGCGACATGGACGTATCTTTTAAACTCAACAAAAGGAATAAAAAAAAACTAGTGGCTAATATTACGTATCTTCCCGAAAGATCAAAAATTTATTTTTAGGGTCGGAACGCAACTCGTTAAACCAGTCTCGGGGATTAGCACACAGAGGAACAAGTTCAAAGTCAACAATATTTGACTGATATTATGGAGTTTTTCTCTCCTATATAACCTGGAAATACAACGCAAAAACTATTCTAAAAACAGCTATAAATAAATGTTTTGGCCTAAAATCAGCATTAATAATTTTAAAATGATTTCAAGTGATTTTTGCGTGTTAATCAATTCTTTACTTTTCTACATATCACGTGCTCCGGCCTTAAAAAGTAATTACTTCAGACTGGATCGCAAACGAAAACGAACGTACAGTGGTCAAGCGGAAGTAAACAATACCACACTTTGTATGGTGGCGCTACAGGTGACGAAAAAATAAACTAATAAGTTACAGAGGTCTATGCCTACTTTATGTAGCGTATTATGAAAAACATGCTGAAACGTGACTGAATAAGGGGCACACAAATTTAAAGAACCTGCGTTTAAGCATTCTGACTCAGGGAAACGTTCCATTTTATAAGAATTTAAGATTGTTTTTTGCTGTTTATAAGATTTTAGGATATTTTGTTTTTTATTTTCGTGATTTACGTCTTGTCGAGGTCATTGAAGCCGGGAATGGTTGGGTGTCAAGGAACTGAAATGAATTCGGCGATTGGAATTATGAATGAACGATTCCATTCACCTGGATAGGATTTAAGGAAAGCATGGAAATCCGAAATCTGGATTTGACCCCGCGTCGTCCCGAATGCGAGGTCAGAGCGTTACCGCTCGCACATAGAGCTTAGTTTAGGATAATTAATTTGTACATGATGTATCGGTGAATTAATAGGACCATATCCATTGGTGTCTGTATTAATAGCCATGATACCAAATGCCACCGTTTTACGGGCTCCTGCAAATCCTCTGAACTCCCATCCAATGGATTGATGGCACAGCACAGAATGAGAAATTTAATCGTCCTCTCTTCTTATCTTGAAGAATCCATTGGTTCAAGAGAAAAGTATTGCAGGGTGAGTAACTACAACATCTTGGTACAGCTAAATACGTATCCGGCTGTCACTAACCAGAACGCTGTAATACAACTCTTCCATTTACGAGCCCCGCCCAACTGTTGCCAGGGTACTGAAATGTCACACTAATTGCGACATCAGAAAATGTAATTAATTTTATTTATTATAAATTCATCAATTAATATTTAGTATGGGAGATATTAATTGATAATCAAGGCACCATTTAAAACAACTATTTATTAAATCAAGTATATGGATTGCATTAATTAACTGACATCATTCAGAGATGAGATTAATTAGCGTGAACAGTCGGGCATTATTGTTCTCAGGGTCGTTTGCGGGGCTAGTGGACGCCAGTGGTGATCGCACTGAACACACACAGTACCGTATTGTTGGGTTCTGCGACGGCAGCTGCGGGCAGGTCCGTGGTGGCGCTTCTTGCTGCGGGACTGCGCGAAGTTAGTCGGGCAGCTCCGCTCGCGGTTGGCGTTGTGTTCGACGCCCGGTACACGCTGTCCGGACTGTCCGAAGTAGCCGCTCCAACTAACTTGGACCTGAAATGGTCGACGCGGTCTGGTGGCGAACCTGCTCCTTGGAGATTTAGACTGGAGAGTTCTTCCAGCGGGTCACAGATGAGAGCGCGAACTCAGTCACACTCGCGAAAAATATTCCCAATGTCTCCGTGCTGCCACGAGGCTCATACTTTCGTGACCTCCCAGCGAGTGTCACCACACCTCTGCTTAGCGGTCCATCGGATGAGGGGAAGGGCGAGCTGTAACCGCATTCCTTGGCTGATAGCTACCTGTCTGGCACCCAGCTGCAGGCTCTCAAATCCGTTCGCAAATTTACGTTACTGCAACGTCACACAGTACAGTACTCTACAGAAAAGTATTTTTCTTAATGAAATCCTCTAATTTGCTTCAGGATCTTAATTCCTTAACTTAAGTTCATCCATATAGGACGAAGGAAACTTTGGTACTTTTCTTCAGTTGGACAAACAGATAGCCTCTCTGTACGAGCTCCAAACATTTTCAAATTGTTTTCCTTAAGGCCGAGGCCGCTGTACCCCTCCATCGCAAAGGTGGCCGATCATCCGCCCACCTGATGTGAGTTGAAACTTTCGTGTTAGTTCCGCCCACCTATCTGACTGCTTTCTCGGTCGGTAAAATATTCTTATGCAGAGAAAACAAACGTAAAATGCATGCGTTTTGTTAGGGAGTTAATTTGTGAGGAACAACCTTCACCCCTTTTGCAGTGTACGCTTGCAAAAATTATGAATATTAAATTATATTTCTGACACAGTCACCTGTAAGAGGAAGACTGTCACCTGATTGGGGCTCCTTTGGTTGCTGTTGACGTGGAGCCCAGCTAGGCGGGCATGGGGCTGATCTCCGGCGTAGAGAGTGGTGGGTTGGAGTAGAAGAGAAGTTTGCGTTGGGCTGTAAATAAAAGAAAGCCGGCCTGCTGCTCTTCCGGCTAACTCCATCGATTCGCGATCACTGTGCCGGTCGGTTCGCTGTGCTCTCAAAGAGACTTCCTCCGCCACCGCCGCGTGATTGATTAAACCGTCAGCCGCAACGGCTGCGCTCAGGAGGTAAACAGCGCCTCCCGCCCGCTGCCCGCTAATCCGGATATTTATTTATTCGCTTTCCATCCCATTTTTCACCATAGGAAACTTTTCAACCATTTTCAGATGACTTCGTTTTGGGCCTTCTATTATTGGCTATCTTCTCACACGGAAACGAGTATCACTTACTGGACTGTGCATATTAACTAACAGTGTTTACCATAACTTAAACGAAACTTACTCCTATAATCCATTCAACAATAAAGAAAAAAATATTTTGCAATATTCATCACAATATAAACAAAGTTATACTTCTGAAAACAGGTATTACCAACATTTCTCATTGTGATGGTTCCTTTTTAGAATTTATGACTTGATTCTAATAGCAGCTAGTTGAAAATACTGGAAATTAAGTGAACTAAATATAATGTAAACGCGTATGCTTCTGTTGGTCGGCATAACTGCGAATGGTTTGGCCGCCCAGTGACAGGTTTCTAGGTTCACCAACCGCGTGCCTTTGTCGTGGCTACTCTAAACTAAACCGGTAATCCTACCGCGTTCTCGGAACCTACAGTTTAACATGGAATCAGAACAACGGAAGCGTTCTGATATACTTTACATACACAAAACAAACTTTCGCCAGAGGTAAAGGTAGCGTTTAGAGCCTTTTGAAAATCCCAGTCGTGAGCGGAGCGGAATTCGAACCTGGGATCTTCTGATCTCCAGTCAGAAGTCTTAACACTGGGCCATCAGGTCACTACATTTAGTGAAGTGATAAACTCCTTTAAAACATGTTACTTTGAGATGTATGTCATGTAACATCTCTGTCTATACAGGAGTTTGTAACGTTCCCACCCGTCCTTCTAATTAATTAATTATTTATTATCGGATCTCTTAACCGAAGATTGACTTGCATTCTTTTCATCATTATCCTGGTGACAGGGTTGGGGGGAGACAGTCACAAAGAAATAAAGTATGTGGATAATAATGAATCACACAAAATTGAAATTGTATTCTGATCAATCACATTCATACACAGGTCTATAATTGAAATAGGAACACGATTAGGCAAGTCCATACAGTTCTCCTGATATTTAACACATGGAAATCAAACACTTTCCCTTAATAGTTCTATGTTCCTTACACTGTAACTTGTAGCGAGAGTGACTCTTCAGTACACAGAGAGAGAGAAAATTTGTCTTACATCATATTGTCAGGCCGGCGCAAACTGAGCACAGACCGAACAACACATCTAGCAGAACTGACCAAGACTGAGAGCCTCTGGTCCCATAATTTGTGAGGCCTTATGTAATGCCCACCTAACGGGATTCGGGTGGGCTGATCTTCTTCTGGGGGGGGGGAGTACTACCAATATTGGATTCTTACTTTCCCGTTGGCGAGAGGACCATCTCTGCCAAATGGGAGGGAACACAGAGTTCCACCGATAGTACCCCACAAAAGAGGTAACTTTTGTGTTTGTGGGGTGGCTACTGTACCATCCCATCCCCGCCAAACTCTGGGCGGAAGCAGGGTGCCCGAACTTCTCCAGCTTGGCTTAACCACCGTGACAGTAATCTGTAGCCACTTGAAAATCTTAGAATAAAAAAAAAAACTCTTCGCCTCACTCTCGCTAACTAATTGGAATTACTTAATCCTATCCTTATCCTAGTTAAATAATACTTCTTAAAGTTCCTAATTATGGCTCCAAATGTCTTGTGATATCACGAGTTACATAGTAAGTAAAATGTTGAGATGTCCATAACTGATTAATTTCTTCAGAAGTGTTAGTGTAAGTGCAGATCAGTACAACAGATAATCTACGACGCACATTCTAGTACGCATTCTGAGTACCTATGTTAGGATGTACTGGACGTATTTTGGAATGAAAATTGCATCTAACTGCTTTGAAGGTTGCTAGTTCGAATCCCCGTCGGGAAATTCCAGATTTTGGTTTTCCATGGTTTCCGCAGATCACACCAGGCGAACGCTGGGATGCTTCATTCAAAAAGGTCATGGCCGAATTCCTTCCAATTCCTTGTTCCCCAGTCCTTTCCTTCCTCTGATAACCTCGACGTCAACGAGGCGTAAAGCCAAATGCAAATATATATATATATATATATATATATATATATATATATATATATATATATATATATATATATATATATATATACTTCGAACGTTGGAACCATGAAAATACAGGATCAAATAACCTGCTAAGGACTTAAATGCGTTATCATATTGGTGTTCGAGGTGTTGAATAAACGCCGTCAAATTCTTCAGCCTTTCAAATAAGTGAAATAATGTAGTCGATACAAACAAGGAGGTTCAACGGTTGCCGGACAAATTTCTCACTTCCTTGTTGGGGATTCTATTATTTATGGTATCGACAGAGCATTAATCATCTGCAGAATTAAATTACGTTAGATGCAATATCCATGTTATAGATACTTTGGTTTCCCTGTGGCACTAACAACGGAAAGTGCCAATATTAGATCAGCGCTGCTTTTGGCAATGACTTTCTACTTTGTTCGCACATGAATCCTTAAATCAATACACTTTAATTGCATGTTATTTAAGCCGAAAATTAAGTGTCGGAAAATAGAAAATATTGACATAGGACTCCAGTAATAGAGATTAAAACTTTCTGAACACCAGAGCAATTCACAACATTGGTGAGGAAGTATCTTTGAAAGCTGTCGCAGGAAGCAGAAAAGTATGATAAACGAATGAAAAATTTACCTAAACTTGAAAAATTTATTTCAGTTTTGAACTTAGCAACCAGCAATTCAATCGACAGCAAATATAATTTATTTTACTAGGTTACCAAAAGTAACTGTTAACTTACCACTATAGTAAGTTTTAAGTTGTTATTTTAATTATCTTTATAGTGAGATCAGACTTCTAATCTTTGTGATTTGCTAACTGAAATTATTATTAAGGTACCGCTTAAGTGTTTACTTCAGATAAAATAATCACTTATACAGAAACTTAAAAAAAAGTTATTTTTAAAATTAAGTTTGATAAATTGTACTTAAAAAAGAGTAACTTGGCAGCTTTGTCATCCAAAAGTTTATTACAATGAGGATCATAAATAATTCCTGCTGCACTGAAAAACTGCTCACTTGGAACGCTTGTTGAAGGTAATGATGTGTCATAGACCTCCAAATTTTTTACTATTAATCTTCCAATATTTTAAAAAATCTTGATCTTTTGATATTCTTTTTTTATTGGCATATTCTACTAGCAAATTAGCATTCGTACATGATAATTGGTTTTCAGCTTCCTCATCATTATTGTCACTAAAATTTTGGCCATAGTGATTTCTAAATTATTGCAGTGTGCTTTTCATGCAGAATTTAGTTTTTCTGTGTTAATTGTATTTGTTGTAAGATTTATTTCTGTTTCTGAAGCTGTAATTTCTGTTTTATATCTTTGATGAAAAAGTCACTGAAAAATTTGCTTTGTAACGTGAAATAAAAACGTTACTATTTGGATCAATGTATTTTTGTCGATTTCGGAAAAACAATAATTCATTTTTCAAAAAAGACAAAAACTCAAGAGCGGTGTGTGTGCTGACGTTGGGAGTTTCTAAACTATCAGGAGGAACTTCATCTCATCATACAATTTATTTCATGCTCGTACTCGGGGAATAACGTCGAATATACATGTGTTTTGTGCGCTCAATTTTCTTGTGGTATGCTACAAAGGCTTCAGTACTCTAATTCTTGAATTAAGATCCACAGTCGCGTAAGCTGGACGTTCGTCGATAATAGATCTTAGTTGACGACTTTTCCACTGTGTCGGTCCAAGTTGAGAAAGTCGAGATCCGTATCCGTATTCGCGGATCTAGACACTAATGATCCGTATCTGTATCCGTATCCGCGGATATAAATTTTTAATGATCCGGCACAACACTGGTTTAAACAGACTCAATTTACGACAGCGAAGTACTGTATTGTCTGTGGATAAAGTGTAGTATGCAATCTCTGAATTGTATGAATGTATGTAAACAGTATCGTTGACGTCTTGTTTTATGAAAATAAAAGAAATGTCAAATTGAATTACTTAATTATCGTATTAATTTAACCACGAACAATCTTATAGCGTGCTTGAATAAGTTCCTAATCTGTAGTTTTGTTGTGTACAAATATATTCTCTAATAGCATCTTCTACCAATGAAATATTACACCGATAACTAAATATCCACTTAATTTCGTTCGGTTCTTAACAACATCACAAGCGAAAGTATCTACAATACTATTCTCTTTTGGTCATATAACGGTTGTCTGCAAAGCACACATGTTGGAAACTGGAACTTTCAGATGGAGCAAGAAAGACTCTGCCTTCATTAATCTCCATACAGCTTGTTGAAACGGAACCTAATACAAGGCACAGTATGGCATTTCTGAAGGCGGTGCTGCACAACTTTTACAAAAATTCTGTGAAGTATCCTGCTCGTTTATCGTACACTGACGTTACGGTAGTGAATAAGTAAAATAATATACTCTATCGGTTTCAAATTTAATTTCGTCATACTAAGGAGGTATGGGAGTTTCGTTTACATGGGAAACAAATTGGATCAATTGTAGTGTATTATATAGTGTGTAGATTCAGTGAGGTGCCCTGCAATAGGAGATATCCAGAGGGGCAAAGAGAAACGCTCGTCTCCTAGCTTGGAATGCGACGAGCCTCCTGCCGAGATGCAGTTGAAGCAATTAAGAAATTACGCCAGCAGTGGCAGTAGCAACAGCTGATGGCGGCCCCACTTGCTGTAATTGCCCGGCACTTTGCTCTGAACCTATCTTCACCTCCCACGAGGAGTCGGCTGCAGCACTGACCTGGTAAACGCTTACCACTCCGGGAGAGAGAAAAAAAGCGAATATCAAAAAACGAGTATAAGTTGCATAGGGCCTAGCAGCTTCTATAGTATGTTTATGCACTTACGTACGAAACCACAGCATCACTTTACAGTTACCCATTACGTATGGTGGTTATAAAACCCCAGTAATATCAAACATTTATTAAAAACAAGCGGAGAGTCACACAAAAAGGTTACTTAATGAACACTCGCAATTACTTAATACAGGGAGATTATAATTAAAGTTTAAGTTTCAAAACGCTCTAAAAAACGAACCTTTGATCAGAATGACGTCAAAATTGAACGGCGTATTGTTGAAGAAGGGGGAAAGAACATGAACGGAAGATGGCGCTCCTCCGCACGTTGCAAATCGAGTGAAGCAGTTGTTGAGGCGGCATTTCGGAAATGCTAGAATTATTCATTTCCCTACAGCCTGGCCGGCCCGATCACCCGATCTTAATCCGTGAGATTTCTGGCTGTGGGGTTATCTGAAAGATGTTGTGTTCAGTACTCCGATTGCCAACGTAGCTGAATTGAAGACACGCATTGCGCAACACATTCTGAACTTGACCCCGGTGACACTTCGATCGGTTGTGGAACATGCTGTTTCCCGATTTAATCTTGTTGCACACAACAGTGGACAGCATATTGAACATGTTTTGCAGCAGTCTCGCGAAACTTAAAAACCGATTGGATGGATGCTTTTTATGCGGTTTTTGGCCTCAGGACAATTAAAAACCGATTGGATGCACGCTTTTTTGGTTCAAGTTCTTTCCCCTTCTTCAATAATACGCCGTTCATTTTGACGTCATTCTAATTAGTGGTTCGTTTTTTAGAGCGTTTTGAAACTTAAACTTTAATTATAATCACCCTGTATATCAACTCAGATAAACAGCCTATTTTGTATTTAAAACAAAAAGTTTCATTACAGAATTTTTTCTGTCTTCCATTTTTCTTATTTCTTTAAATTTCGTTGCCTTTGCTCTTTGTGCTAAATAATTTTCCTTTTCTCATCACATGTGCAGAACACCTAATTCTAGAATCAAGAAATTTTCTTGTTGCGTTTTTTACCTTTTTTGTATTCGTTCCTGGACGTTGTGAGTTAACTAACATTTTTGAAATTTAAAGAGTTTTATTGTATTTTATTTTGCCATTATTGTATTATATAGACCGGATAAACAATAATGTTTGATTTTACGTTTGCAGCATTGAAGAATGTTACGGTATTCTGTGCGTCTACGCTGTCACGGGAGCGAGGCGTCTGGAAATGAGAAGCGTACGATGAATGCAGTGTGATGAGGCTGTTTTTGCTTATTCAGAAATGAATAATGTAAGGTGTGATCTGCGGGAACAAAGGATAATTTTCTAGCTTTCTCTTTGAGTTGTTTCGGGAAACTGTGACAAACAAAAGCGGAATGGCAGGACGATGGTTTAAGCCCACGCCTTCCCACACCCGAGAGTTACCGCTCACCCGCTAGATTCGATACTTAGAAGGAAATAAATGTTTATATTGAATATTATAAAATTTAAAAGACTATAGTATTGAAGTCAGCGACTGGTTATGAAGTTACGTGTCACTGGAAGAAAGACTGCAACAACGAGATAGTGTGGCTTAGTCAGATATACGAAATAATTACTCTGGAATAAAAATTACAGCGTACATTAATTATACAGTGCAATGGAGGACTAAGAAAAGTAAAACTAATGTATGTGTGTTTGATTCAGTGGTAAAGATTCTTGTGGTCGTAATAACCTGACAATAGCGTTTTTACTGGCTGCCCAATCTGCCCCTATCGTAGTCGCCTTAACATACTGGTCGTAGGGGACCTACAGTTTAACGTGGAATCCGAACCACGTAAGCGTTACGGAGTATTTCACGTTACACAGAAGCTGTGCCAGAGACGAAGGTCGGGTTAAGGGACTGAAAATCCCAGTCAAGAACCGATTTCGAATCGGGGACAATAAGCACTGAGCCACAGGACAACTCTCTATTTCAGTAAATAGCGTTTAAGCCTAGGTGTATCTGCATATCTATACTTATAATACGAAAACCGGATATATAGGTCTTATAAAAACTCGGAAACTAAGGAGCAGATTTCTATGGCGTTTTCACAATTTTAAAGCTTAGAATCTCAATTCAGTTGTTTGGCATGTCTTTTGTTTCAACGTTAAATAACGGAGCAGCATTAAATGAAATTCTGAACGTATAATGACAAATTCCAAAGATGGAAGGATTAGATGTTGCATACATCGCTCTAAACACACAACTACAATGTCTCTGACTATAGCCTTTAACGAAAGCAATAAGATAACTTTATAATAATAACTATTTTGCATACTAAACAAAACTTGAAAATATTATTTCCTTTAATTCGGGATATTCAATTTTTAAACGCCATAGATAGCCGTAAAAACAACAGATTTTCTTTAAGCACGATCTCTGGACAATGTCTCTGGCCTTCAGGATTAGTCTTCTGTATAGAATCCTATTATTCCGGATTCACTTTTGATATTTGTATAAAAGGCTGAATCTGCGGAGTAGTTGTTGCTTTAGGGCGCGTCGACATCGGGGTCGTTAGCGCCCTAGCGGAGTTGAAGTATCTGGTGTTTCAAGCAAAAAATTATATCCATTCACTTCGCAATTGAATCAAATATAAGTTTCTAACATAATTTAGCGTTGTTCAGTAATGTAGTAGTGTAATTTCTTAACCAAATCAAAGAAGCTTGATATACATTAATCTTTTCGGACGAATGAAAATAGTGTACGTGCAAATAAACTTCAACCTACCCGTTTATTGGTAGGGGGCGGGTGAATCTAGGTTTGCTTTAATTCCGAAAAAAGTTGGGGCGAATTTTATGAAACTTTGTACAAATGTTTCTCATTGCGGGTTAAATCTGCGTCAACTATACCGAGCATGCCGGAACTTCGCCAGTAATTTTATAAGAGATTACCATTAAAGCCTCGATTCAGACATACAGTGTATATCACAATCGCAGTCATTTCATCTTACTGAAGTTGATCTTGCAGTCTTGGTGTACTGTTTTCGTAGCGTCTTGTCTCTCTGTAGCACCTGTGGTCGGGCGTGCGACTCATCCGTCTCCGTGGGCCCCTGAATGCGCCGGGCTTGTTCCATTGTTCGCGCAGATGAGCGCGTCCCGCCTCGAGCCTCTAAATATCAGTTACCGCAGCAAGAAAGAAACGCGCCCGCCATTAATTACGTGTTTATTCGTCCCATTAAGAGGCTGCCTCGTGCTTCTTACTGCGCTCTCCACCAACATTAGCATGTTTATGAGCGCGCTCGACGACGGAATAGGCTTTCGCGTCTCCCTCCAGCCAGGGCAATTACACCTCAGGTACGGCGATACTGCCGATATTGCGACTAAACATTTTATTGCTGCTGTTGGCGGTAGACGAGATTGTAATTCAGCAGACGTGAGATTTGAAACGACGTGCGGTCTATACATTGGAAAAACCATTCATTCTAATACACACACAATGCTTAGCGTATTCAACGAAGCCTAATTCTTCACTCTTTTTAAGAACGGTGGTTTTCTTTGCTATTTGTGGTGAAAGTACCGCCTTGGTGTAATAGCTTTGATATTCCAATTTCTTAAAATTGTACAATTATTTATACATTTTTAATATAAATTGGAATAACCATGCGCAATTACCTTTAGATGGAGACTCGTAAATCGGAAAGAAATTATTGACGATATTAACGTTGTGTATACATTCCTCCGCAAATTAGTAGTATTTCTAATTACGCTAGAGGTTGAGCAGGGTAAGATATTTCACATCTACAAACCTCATCTAAATAGTTTCCTAGCCATGTAAGTACTTTCCCTTAGTATTCGGTACAGGGATATCCAGTGCAACAGGGGCAAACGTGTAAAAGCAGTGTTAGTATCTAAAGCAAACGCTCTAACCAACGTATCTCTTTGATAATCCCTTCATCCTAATTATATACTCGTGTCATCCTGGTCGTTTGTATGGTTAATGTTGAGGCAACAAACTCAATTTGCTGAGATATAAAAGCTGTTCAGAGTAGGAAGTCAAGTTTAAAGCTGTAATTGCCGTTAATTAGTCCTTTAGAATGTTTTAATATTACATATTCCTGGGAGATTATGTATGGTAGATTCAATTGATAACCACATCGCTAACCTTGAGATAATTCACCGTTAGTTTCTCCTCTCCTAGTGTTGAATAGTTTTTTCTCGCGGTTATTTAATTTATAAATAGAACAATTCGTGCTCTATTATTCATTAGCTAAAATATTCAGACATCATTTACATAAAATAAGTGAATTAGCAAAGTAAAGTTTCTGACTCCATTCGTCATTTATAGTTTTGTTATTGCGGGATGAGCAAAGAGGTTGTACAAAACTACAGAGATAAATCAGAACAGTCAGTTTACGATGAGAAATCAAAATCTTACAGTGACGACCGTCGGGATACAACGGGAGGTTTGGTAACAATAAATGAACAAATAAATCTACCACGCCAGTAATATCACACTTGGTACTAGTCCCGGCACGGTGACCCCTGCAGGATTCATTGCTTTCCGAAACTACCGTAAGTGAAGGTTTTAGTCTTAATTCAATATAAGCAATGTTTGATTTCATTCTTTTGAATGAACAGGTTTAGCTCTAGACTAATCTCCCGTTTCGTCAAGAACTACAAGCAAACTTGATGTGTCAGTTATGTTGCCTACTGATTTCGTGTGGAATTTTTTGCATAAAAAGATCTTTATATCTGCCTGAATGGTGGCGAAAGGGTTTTAAATTCAGATTTGGATGGTCGCATGTGAAAGCAACTGTTCCCTTTCCAAACCAACTGGAGGGATGAATTCAATGAAATACAAATTTCGTTCATATAACGCGATTACCAGCCATTCTGATATAGTTTTCACACAACTCCTTCTTGATACGGTCTTTTTTAGGATTTTGCTTTATAAATTTCGTATTTCATAAATTCACCGAGGATGATTCACACAGATTTTCTTTTAGAATTAAAATTTTTAATTTTTTTAACATCGTTCAGTTGAGTTTTACCCTTCCTCTGCCTACCTATTCCCTGTTACCCGCTCTCCCTTTACTTCCCAACGCTTTTTCACTTATGAGTTACACTTATTCTCTAATTATATTTTTTACGTCTACTTTAAAATCATTAAGTTAAAATTGTTGTTCTTTTTCTTGTCATACCAGGCAAGAAGCTAATGAATGAGTATTACAGTGACAATTTAACAACAATTTGGTGGGAAAAAATTTAGATATACTAATTTTTTGTTGCTCGAAATGATAATTAATTACAAACACACAATCATGCTAATAATGATTCGATAACGATATAATTTTATACTACCCATTACTTCTAGAACTCTGAACAAAAGTAAGACTATTTCAGATCTGTTTCATGTACTCTATCACGTCTACTGATTTCTATTTTCTTTTCTTTTTAGATTAAATTATATCATTGCAAATATGTGGTAAATTTTGTTCGTAACTGAAACAAATAATAGGAATCTGTAATCCACTTGGTTAAAAACGTAGGCAGAAAGGTTCAGAAGTTATATATTACGTTGTTGTTTGCGATCGTGCAAACATATGTCAGTAAATTCTGTACACAAAGATTTATATTAATTAATCATGAGAATACTATTTATGGTCCTCCTGCTCATTCTTTTCTGCAATATATATTTTGTTCTTTAGAGATTTTTCTAAACGGGATAGAAAATTTTATACCTAGACTGGACAGTGAGAGATAAACTTTAGGCTTGGTATTTAGGAGATTCCATTTCGGTCCAGTCCACCTATAATTCTGTTTTCTTGGTTTCTGGAAATCACTCCCGACGAATAAAAAACGTTTCTTTATCAAGACCGAGGCTGATTTCCTTCTTGTTTCTTGCCTACTATCTTCTCGTCAGACTATCCTCAGAGTCTCAATTAAAGAAACGGGGAAATCAAATTTAGGGCAGGAATATCCTCTGTTGCAATGTCGTGCATAAAAGCAAAGAACTTCGCAAATCATGCATCGTTTTGATATCGGGCATCTAAGTAGAAATTTCTCCAATTTAAAGATCCATTAAACAGTAAAATTTAGTATGAACAAATGTTTGTAGATAGGTTAATTAAAATAATTCTAGGTATAGTTGTGTGCTCGTAAATACATGTCACTCCTTTAGTGTATATTGAAAAAACTCCCTACTCCTCAGTTGTTGAGCAATACAGTAGGGTTTGTGTTTTCTATCTTACCTATATTCGACAGATGCACGAAAAATTACGTAGACTTTTTCTTTTAGAATGAGGAATCACTACTGTTGTGCCATACCCCTTTCTTTTGTAGACGGTAAACAACACTCAATTAATGAAGTGAGTAAGTGTTTATCATGACAGGTTAGAGCTCCAGTCAAGCCGTACAGCTTTTCTATTTCCCATGGTTTCACTAAACCGTTCCTCGCAAATCCCGAGATGATTTACTCATAAAAGCTACATTCAAGCTCAATTCATGCTCACAATATTCTCCCGGTATTAATTACCTCGACGTAAAGCGTAATTAACTATCAGAGTTGAATCAGTCTAAAGAAGGAGAGGTTCAACGGATCTTAGTTTAAACCTCGTGCATGGCGTATCGGCATCATGACTATGGTTTTTAGATGGTATCTCAGCTAGGAAATGAGGTTTCAGCTAGGAAATGCTAGCAAGTTGTAACAACGAAGACTTTCCAGGCGTATGACTGCAATGTAGTTCACAACACTATCCGGCGGTACACCCGTGAAGACTACATTGCAATTCTAGCAAGGTTCTCAAACTCTTCAGTCTAAAACCGCAAATTACTCACACGAAAATACAACTCACAGTAGCAAATAGCTTAGATGATTCACAGATAGATTGTAGCAATCAATACTTTTTCTTAGGTTGCATTGTCCTTGATGACTTGTATTTTTCTGGCCACGAATATCAAGGAAGTAACGACCGATCGTGGTGATGTAACGGTTAGCGTTCTAGCCTCGCATTCGGGAGGACACCGGTTCGAATCCACGTCCGGGCATCCAGATTTGGGTTTTCCATGGTTTCCCAAATCACTCCAGGCAAATGCCGGGATGCTTCCTTCGAAAAGGCCATGGCCGAATTCCTTCCCATCCTTTCCCGTCTCTAAAGACCTCGTTGTTATGAGACGTTAAGCAGTTAAAAAAAAAAAATAACAAAAAACTAAGTAACGAGTGGCAGAGGTAATTAGTGGTTGCTTAGGTCCGAAGGTGACACTATGTAGGACTCGAGCTATATAGTCATTAAAAAGTAAACTTACTTCTAATTGGTTTTTTTGCACTATATTGTTCACAAAAAGGTGTTGCAAACATGTGGAATCTCTATAGTTTTTGTTTTTCCTTACTACCTGTTTTGCTTCACTTTTCACCCCATTTGTACAAAGTTCATTTAAGATTTGAACGATAATACTCTTACAGCAGCAATCTAGTGTGATAAATATGTAATTGCTCTCCTTAAATATTTACAACCGTTCCACCGAGAACGAGATAAAAGTTAGTTTAACGTACGGAAATATAAGCATGTAGATTTGACACTGGTATGTGAAAATGTTATAATTATGGCCTTATTTCGACAGTTCCCCGTTTTCAGAGATCGTTTTTCATCGCGCATTAACTTTGCAATCAAACTGAGGGATCAATTTAAAACCTGAAATTTGGAAGCTTTTAACACCACACGTTGTAACTGAATATTTTATCACTTCGTTACGGAAGCTTATTATTATTTAAACGTATTTGGGAATAAATCATAAAACCATTTGTTCTCTGTTGAGCGGTCGCTTGAATCTGATACAACGTTTGGTCCACAAGTGCAGTGTTGTCCCTATTTCCATGACAGCACATTTTTTTTTAAAAAGTTTTGTGATCATATTACGATTTCGATGAATCTTTAGATAATATCTGCTCTGAGCATTAATACACAATCTTCACTTTTAAATGTGCTATAAAATTAATCACCAAATAGTCTTCAAATACATAATTGGTAAAGAAACAAATAAAATCCATGTGAAGGACACCTTGATGTATGAACATGTGAGCCAAAAATATGTTTCCACACTTATCCTCGATAGTTACGTTGTCTGTTTTTCACGCTAATTCTTGGTTTTCAGAAAGTCAAAAACTGTTCTAATTAGTTGCTATTATTAACAGGAATATCATACTATCATAGGTAGAAGATATAATTTGGAAATGATTCTTATCATATGTACTGGCGTTAGAAGGAGCTCCATGGACATGTGTTGTACTATTAGAAAACTGCCATAGTGACTAATACGCTGATAAGTAACTTACGAACAAAATAATCTATTAACATTACAGAGAATGTAAATTCATCTGTTTTTTTCCCGTAATTTTACTAGACTAATGTGCGAATAATAATTAATTCCAAACATTACCATCCACAACTGGACGGCAATAAAATGAAATGAAACGGTAATTAAATAATTCGGTATAGTATTCCACACTCTGCTTGATTTCTTGCTGCCGGATTTCCTTTTACAATGCTTCGCGTTATAGTAAGCCGATAGCTAAAACGTGTTTTCCCCTCTGTTCTGTTAGTATGTTACAGTCACAAAAAATTTAAATATTATAAAAATAGGCACATGGCAGTTAGATACGATAGGAACTTCATGCTTTGATATAAATCTTTAATGTACGAAGTTTCCTTATACTGTTAAGATCTAACTATTTGTAATGTTTCGTGTACCATCTTCAGCCGTATTCTACAATGGCTAACTACAGTTTTATTCACGTTGTAGTATTTTGTCTTTCTTTATTTACCATGATACAAACGTCGTCGTGTAAATATATAAGCTGTTTGGTGAATTTTACTTTCCACACTTTCCACATGCTTCTGGGGACAAAGAGTATTATGTAGATAATATAAAGTAACAACTCGCAAGCGCTTTATGAAAATTGAATTTTAAAAAGACATGCAAGAATTCACTATTGATTTCAAACTTGCCTAATGTTGGTATTACCTAATAGCTGCAAATATTGATGTGTCTCATTACACTAATACTTTGAATAAGGTGTGAAGAAGCTGGTTCGTCAAAATATGGTATTTCTGTTGAGACATTGTTATTTCATTTGTCGATTGAAGTAGGTAGGGGTCAGTTCGTTGTATTCATCCGGAAGAGGGTGTGATGTTCCAGAACAAGGAAAGGCTTGTTTTGGGGGATCATATCGAAATGATCTAGTAAAACCTAAAAGAAGCACAACGCAACAGTAACATTCTTATCTAATGTAACAGGAGGGGGGGGGGGGGGTGATTGCCGTTACTTTAAGTTTTAGTGTTAAAGTGGTTCTTGATTTTAATAAGAAATTAATATTTAGATAGCAAGGATCTTGATTGCTGTTGATAAAACATATATAATGCTGAATTTATTATTTTCCTATGGCTTGTACATAGCCGGATACATTTAACGTTACGTTAGACATTACGTATATCTGCAAGCAAAAGCACTATCCGGCTTTACAATCTGCCTGAAGATAGCAAACATAAACTAAATGTTAAATATTTCATTCATAAATTTAAATACATGAAAACATTGTGGCCACAAGCCAACAATAATATGTTATATGTATAGTGGATAAAATCCCTTGGGCGCCTTTTGAATTAAAATATGAACAAGAATAAGGTTCAACTGAATTTACAAGGAGCTTTAAAGTTCATGAGGTTATTTGCCAGCTAGCTTTTAAAATGGTATTGAGCAGAGATCCTGTCACATGGGTCGATTACGGATTCTTCAGAGTCTTTCCAAACCATGAAACGATGATGGGCGATGGAACACGTTACCATAATCATCAGCAACAGCAGCGGCGACGTGTGGCGGAGACCAGTAAATTGCACCATCAGTGCATGGACAGCATCAAATGACCAGCCTGTGGTCGAAGCCAGAATCCTCCAGCATTGTGCCACTCTGTGCTATGACGTCTGGACACGGCAACTGCTGACCACAGAATCCCAGTATGGCCGCTTCTGCTTCTCTTCCCAAAAACTCCATCCCGAAGTTTTGTTACATGAAAAAGGAAGCCATGAATTAACATCGGTAGACCTCGTATATGATACGGCATTGGATGTCCAACTTCTTCCCAAAACCACGTGAGGTTTGAAGCCACCCAATTCGCTCTGGCCTCCGGCGCGTCTACTATTACTATTACTCCGCGATTCACCAAAAGTGTTTGGCGGAGGGTGCATTGCACCTATCAGGAATGGTAATGGTTTGGAAGGGATATACGGGATATGGCAGGTGGCGCCCATGGGCTATTGTGAGGAACCATCCCCGCATCCGCCTGGAGCGATCTAGGGAAACCATGGAATACCCAGATCAGGATGGCCGGAGTGCTTTATCGGAAGCTACTCCTGTCCGATTTTGTGTTTACTCGCGCGGTAATCCTTTCTATTCCACTCCCTAATCGCTCGTGGAAAAAATGAATAGAGAAATGTATCGGTTCTGGCCCTGATTTCTCTTATCTTATTTTCGCGGTCATTCCGAGATATGAATGTTGCTGGTAGCAATATTTGATTGCTGTCATTCCGAAATACGTCAGTCGAGAATTTTTCAATTAGCTTCCATCGAGAGCAACGCCTTCAGTGCTCCAGGTCTTCGCAACCTAACTCCTTCAACATGGCACTTACGCTTTCCCTCCAACTATATATACCTGTCACGAATCGGGTGGTTCTTCTTTGAACCATCTCTAATGCCTCCATTAATCCCTTTTGATGGGGACCCCATACAGAGCAACAATATTCCAAGTAAGGCCTCACTAGTGACTTGTACGCAATCGATTTAACTTCCGGAGTGCATTGTTTTAAATTACGACCTAAACATCGAAGCATACGATTTGCTTTCCCAATTACATTCTCGATATGCTCATTCCACGACAAATTATTACGAATTGTTACCCCTAGGTATTTAGCGGAATCTACCGTTCTAAGGACAGTGCCATTAATTGTATATTCAAAGCTAAATGGTGTCACCTTTTTACTTACACGCATGACTTGGCACTTTTTAGCGTTTAACTCCAACTGCCAATCTTTACACCACGCAATTATTTTCATAATATCGTCTTGTAACAAAGCGCAGTCGTCCTGGGTTGTGATTTCACGATAAATAATAGCATCATCGGCAAATAATCTTTTCATTCCCCTTTATGATGTCGCACAAATCATCGATGTATATGAGAAACAACAGAGGCACTATCACGCTTCCTTGGGGAACCCCGGACCTCACTTCGGTACGTGATGAACGCTCACCGTCGAAAACTACACACTGTGTTCTGTTGTTCAAAAAGTCTATAACCCAATCGCATATTTGTCTAGATATACCGTAACCGCGAAGTTTCCTAAGTAACCTAGTGTGAGGCACAGTGTCGAAAGCTTTTTTGAAGTCTAATAAAACTAAATCAACCTGGGATTGCTCATCTATGACCATAAAAACTCGCTTTATTTCGCTAACGCCGTATCTACTTGATTATTGCCGAAGTGCTGAAGAGGTCTACCAAAGGTGATGTTACACTTTCGCCACTTACTTTGTTTTTACATGAAGTTTTGTTTTAACTTTCTTTATTCCTTGAGGTAACATGTTCAGAATATCCTTGGATAATTCATTCCATTCGCCGAATCACTTAGTATCAATTAACATTTTTTTCCATTTCCTTACGCCTGAAATCGAGTGATATTTAAAGAGCAAGAGCATCTGTACACTTCTTGTCTTCTCCAGATCAGAGATTCT
Source organism: Vandiemenella viatica (assembly GCA_031002005.1). Lineage (NCBI taxonomy): Eukaryota > Metazoa > Arthropoda > Insecta > Orthoptera > Morabidae > Vandiemenella > Vandiemenella viatica. Next base: position 96,469,550 of record JARYHS010009186.1, read on the forward strand.
TCTACTAATATCCATTCAGATCTCAACAGTTTGTCTTATTCACTCCCAGAAGTTTCTTCTTCTGCCATGATGTAAATAACGAAAGTCCGTGTCAAGAAAATAAAGACATAACCATTCCATCCATTATACATGTATTCGTTTCAACCACTAAAAGCAGATCATATATGTTGCCGAAATTCGATTTAAACCAAATTACCATTCCTCATTTTTTGCGTAGATGCTTCTGAACCTTCATTTAAATCTCCAGAAATGTTGTTTCCAATATTTGAAGCTCAGTAGGTTTTATCCCACGCGTGTACTACCTATACTGACCGGCCTGGTGGCCCAGTGGAGATCGAAAGGTCCACGGTTCAAATTCCTGTCTCTGCAGTGATTTTCATAGGTTCTTAACCAGGACTTCACTTCTGACACAATTTGCTGTGTAACTGAAGTATGCCAGAACGCTTCCGTGGGTCGAATTTCACGTTAAGCTATAGGTCACCTGTACATGGTAGGATCACCGGGTTAAGCTAGGCGGCTACGGTAGGGATCGGATTACGCAGCCGATAAGAATTCCTGTCCCTATGTCTTGCAAACAACACGAATTAACTTTTTACTGCCTATACTTGTATATTCTCGAGATATCACAATGTAATTTTGTGATCAAATGGCATCTTCTAATTTCTATGGCTCCTATGCTGTCTACTTTGAACCAGTTCACGTCTCTTCCGTTTTCTTCTCATATTTGTGCATTTATACTTCGGAAAGCGCAATCTGTAACAAAAAGTTCTGCTAATTTTCTTGTGACCAGATTAGTACTTCGAAACGAACCTCTTGTTCTTTACGTTCCGTTAAACAATACGATTTACCCTGCATATTTTACTGCACGACCGCTACTTGCCAGCCAAGTTGTAATAACAACTCGCTTCCTTCCCCACTCTGGCATGACGTAACCAAAATTACTTCTTTTCAATGATTGATTGTTGTATTCCTAAGAAAATAGCAACCACTTTACTTCGCCAGTCAACCCAACAAGAAGAGACTGAATTTCTCTGGTAGGTACTCGTGAATGCCTTCTTTTGTACACGCCACCGGGGTCGAATTGTGAGTTACTTGCTCCATGACCTGCTTCTGGCCCCGACACACTTCCATCTAGCGCATTGGTCTCGTACTGTCTGTACGTGGCCATGCCCCCAGTCACTACAAGTTACCCTTGGCCCCCGAGAGGAGAACTAATGGATTTCCTTCGTAAGATCCTCTCCAGCAAGGTCCCCCGATTATTGGCTTAAGACATTGTGTTGCGACGAAATGCCGCCTTGTGACCGTGGTCAATGAGACACTTTGACGATGATTGGGCCCGATAAGAGCCTTGCTGGCTCCAGCCCTAATGATTAAAACCTAGCAGCACAGGAGAGATTGTGATACACAGTTGTCAGTCACCAGAAAATTCACTAAACTTAGTAAAATTTCAAACGTTTTCACAGCGCATACAGGGTGAGAAAACGCGACGCTGTACGTAGCGTTTCTTCTGTCGGGTGACTACGTGAAACCTTCACTACTTCGGAACTGTAGGTCTGAATGGAATGACACCGGTGTTTATTTCCTTTCTACTCTCACCTTGATTTATTTATTGAATCCTGTTATGCATAACCCGATACCTACAGTCTTTTTCCCACTTATATTCAATTTATTATAAGTTTCTCAAAAATCAGAATTTCGTTTGAAGATAAGTGAATTTTGTACAATATCTAAGGCTACTATTTAAACATCTGATGCTTTCATCGACACAAAAGAAATATTTATACAGTTAGATGAATATTAGCAAGCTATCTATCACAGTTTTAACTAATGAATGCAAACGTACACACATACAATTGACATTTATAACCAACATCAAATCCATTAGATTTTACAACAATCATCATTCATCCATACATCTACTTGAGCATTCAGACTTATGGAGGAAACGACCTGGATAGCATATTTCCGCATCACTATCGAGAGTGATTCTGTTTAGGACCATCACAATGCTCAAATGGGATGATCAAACTAGTTCGTTTTTCATTATTATTATTATTAATTACACCGGCGTGTAATGACCTCCAACTATCAGCTCCAAGTGTTTTTTGCTCTCATTTGGACTAGTTATTCGTATATATCATGTAATGTTCTTAGATACCAAGCATGAACTTTATTTTCCTCCTACACTCTCTCAAGACAAAAATATTACAGTTTGTAACGTCTTCTTTGTGACGTTATTAAAATTAGAATAAAATAATGAGATGCATTCATTAATAAGGTAATTTGCAAAATTAATCCCGAGTAGGCGCCAAGAATGGAAGTGTTCTCTATCCGAGAGAAGCGACATTCCAATTCTGAAATACTTTTAATCAAAGCAATTGTAATTTTAAAATTACCATTAAAAAACATAAATCTTCATCTATTCAAATGATATACTGATTGATTGGAAAGAAAGTTATTGGAAGCAGGGTTTACAACACCTATTATTTTCTTTGAATATAAAATTGATTGGTTTATTGAACAGAACTGAACAATAAAAGTTTCTTTTGAACAATTTAGAGCATGATTCTCATCTCAGAGCGTTGCCTAGGGTTGAATGACGCAAGAGTGTCTATACATCGTCGGCGTTCTTTACCGTTGATCAGCTGGGTGCAGGGTCACTTGGCGAGTTGGCTCCCCGCAGGTAGCGGAGTAACCTGTCCGGCGATCTCCCGGGGTGCGCCGGTGCTGCTGGCCAGAAACAGAATGTCTTCACTCCCGCTTGTTCCCTCCGTCGAAAACTTGCAGGCTCCCGAGTTTTAGCAAACGCGGGAAATTTCAGCGAGTCACAGCGTTTGGCGGGTCTTCCACGATCTCTCCTTATGCAACATAAAAAACTTACGGTTTCTAAAAGTTCGTAACACAGTTTGATTCGCTGGTTCCCAACCGAGGTGTTCCACAACCTGACTTTTTCTCCGAAGCATCGTTTCTCTAGTCCCAACTTTCTACTGTACCAGGAAATGCTCATTTCGGCACAGTCGCTATACTGTCCTTTGAATTTCATTGAATGCGTAAAGCTTTTAACTTTACGGCCTGCCATAAATCGTTCGGTCTTTCGGCGCAGGTATGAGTCATCTGGCTCTTGCAGATGCCAAAGAAACGTGGAATTCACACGCATAAATTTACCGTCACCAAGGGATATTAAGTTTGTTACCAATTTGATGACTTCCTCTGCGAGGGTTGGTGTGTGGATAGTATTACACTTTGCTTTTTAGAGATATTTAACATGATGCCACTAGTATGGTTTCCATGATTTCAATGATTATGCCCACATTTGTGATAGCATATTGTAGCCAGTTTTTTTTGTAGAATTCATTAATTCAACAATTTGACGTGGGAGTTTTTATTATGTAAAAGTGACACATAGCCAAATTCATATTTACGATCCTCTACGCTCGATGCCTTTTCATGTTGCACAGTAACTTGTATGTTGTTGACTACTATGTTACAAATTCAGTGTTGTTGGCCTCAGAGGCACCAAACCATGTTAAATTTTCTGCGTGTGGGCTTCCTTCAGACACTTGATCGTAAATCTAAATATGATGGTGCTCGCCTCATAAATACCTCCATCCTCGTCCGGAAACTGGAAATATAAAGCTGAATGCCTCATGACGCATCCCGTAAGGTAAAGCTAGAAGGTGGCTGCTTGCCGTCTTTATTTAAAGACAGTAAGATGGTTATATATTACCTGCGACCCAGCAGTTAGGGCTAGATACCGCGATTCTTGGTGTGATACTAACAGCACGAGTTCAAATACTGTCACTCGCAATACATATTTTATGTTGATGACGGTTCGTAGACGGTTTTCCGTATTTTACACATCCAGTGCTGGGTTGGTATCCTATTCTCGCCTCAGAACTAACCTCTTTCTTACGGAATAGTAGACCACAAACTGACACAAAGCTTACTCCAATCGCACCAGTTACTTTTCTTCCTTCCAACAGAAGCTCATAGGACATTAGATCGCCTTTTTGGGCAAAGACTATCTTAGGTCCGGGTTTTTTTTTCCATCATGTGCTTCCCACTGTTCATATTTGACAAAATCCGAGTTAATGGAAACTCGTTCTTCAATATAAAATAAGTGATGAGTGCTGTTGTCAGCCACTGGATCTACCTAACAAAACTATTTGTACTAATGACAAACATTCATCGATACATTCGTTTGCTTTCCCACTAAATGTTTCTCTCTTCTTCAAGGCTGTTTGTAATGCCCTTCCTTTTACCTTTGTAAATCAACATTGCTTCATGCTTGCTATATTGCCCGCAGCTGGGTATAACTCCGTAACTCTAGAATTTGAGCGTTTCTACCATCGATTTTCTTCCATAATTCTAACTTAAATTCATGATAGTATACATATCGCCCAACAGGAAACATTGCTGACGTAGGTTGTTCTTGAAACACCGTCTCGTAATACAGTCAGTTAATTAGAGTTTACCCTTGTTCTGTGATACGTTTGTCGTAATTTCTTTGTTTAAACTTGATTGTTGACTTAGTCGAGTAATCTATGAAGGCCAAGTAGAGTTCTCTATTTCATTAATTATTTTTAAATAGCATGATTCATAACTGGTCAAAAATCCTGATCGAAAGACAGGCAGTTCAATTGGCTGATTAGCAATAACAGTGTTTTTCAGTAAATACCATTAAAAATATTGATTAAAGAAACTAGAAGCAAATAATTTTTGTTATCTTTGTGCAGCCAGAAGTTGAATGCAATAGCAGTTTTCTTGTCCAACCAGAAAATTGATTAAATCAAGCCTTCTTTAGTTTCCATATTTGACTGGGTATACAGCTTCCTGTAATGTACCAATTATATTTCATGATCCACAGATCTGAGAACTTTACATGCAAGCTGCATTCAACTCTTCATGCACCTATACTTGTTGTGTTTGCTTTTTATATCAATTAAGCAATACACCCACTCACCGCAGCATGAATGCGTTAATTCGTGGTCGCTGATTGAAGATCCAATTAGGAAGTCTTTCCTTCGTCGAGTGCTATCCTACCCAGAGCCCGGCCTCCTGAAACAGGCTGGCGCCGACTGAAGGAGAATTACTGTTCCGTGAAATCGCTGGGGTGCGCTCTGTTGAGCCCTACTTGTTCCGCTGGCTGGCTCGCGGTACAGCATTTGCCATTACCCCAACCTGATAACGCCTTCTGCATGAAAGCAAATACTAAAGAAATCTATATCTTGTTTCTGCGGTTGTAGCCACTCAGGGATGAAGACTGACTCTCACTCTATTAGATCTACTGTGAAATTACATTACAGTCTCCTTTCTACAGAAATGTATTACAGATAGCTTTCACTTACACGAGACAAGCTGTATTCATTTCACCCAGACACTTGTCGCTTTCTGTACAGAAATTCCACTTATCCCTTCACTTTGCGCACGGTACAGTTCCGAAAATGAGTGTAGTGATACAAGCCCATCCATCCTTTCACCCGCTACATTGTTGTTACATGACACGAAATTTCTTTCACATTCCATGGATGGGGAAATACCACCAAATTGGAATATCAACGCTCATAAGGGAAGATTGGTCCGACATACATAGTTACAATTTACTGACAGTATGAATAGTTGGCTTCTGTCTGTATTTGAAATTCGTGTAGTCAACATGAAACATGGAAAGAAAATTTTTGATATTAGCCTAATTTGCTCTAACTTTCGACGCAGTAAGTGTACCAAATAATTAGGAGAAAGGTAGATATTATGGATTAGATATAGATAGATACGTTCTTGCGTATTTTTCCTTATATGTAAGTTTCAGAACTTATCGCTAATTCGTACCGACTAATTGAAACCATTTTGGCATAAATGTTTTGGTTTTAAGACAAGACGCTCCACATAACGAATGAGAATGCTCCAAAATTTTTCCAGCCTTTGCAGTAGCCTGGCGCTATCCGTAAACTTGAAGTCTCTCGAAACTTTTGTGATTTACTAATATCCTCAAATAAACCTAAATTTCTCAAGTCTTTATGTAAATTTGCCTTTTAACGCCAATAAAAAAGTAAAGGTAGAGAACTTTCAGCTAGTATTAAACAAATATAGTGAAAACTAAAAGTAACAATTAATAATTATGTCTTTGGATTAATGTACACACCTCATCATTATTCTTGACTGCCGCTGAAAAATTCTATCACTCTTATCTTGCACAATCCTACATCAATGTCATCCCAGGAAACAGTAACGCAATACTGTCGTGCCTGTATTGCGTTACTGTTTCTTAGGATGACATTGATGTAGGATTGTGCAAGATAAGAGTGATAGAATTTTTCAGCGGTGGCCGAGAATAATGATAAAGTGTGTACATAACTTAATAACTATATTTTTATGTTAACTAATAAGTGAACGCACCAAATAAAAGTACAATTGTTGGTTATTTTAATATTATTACTATTATGTAAGAAACGAAAATCAGAATTATGAATATAAGCAGCAAGTACTCTGAAATTCCATCGAATCTTTGTGCTACCTGATTTGTTTCTGCTTAACTTAAAGTATGAAATACTTGCAAATCACATGACTGAAAATCAAACTCTTGTTAAATTTATTTTGTCAGCTATTAACCTCTGTTGCCATATTTCCTCATTAGACTTGGGGATGATGATATATCTTCTAAAATAATTATAACTGTCAGCTGCACAAATTAGAACCATCTGACGGCAAATTAATCTGCCAGCTAAATATCGCTCTCAGGTTCAAACTCAACCTCCAGTCATATCGTTGCAAATGTTATTTTGAGTTCATATCAAAAGATGTTAAAGAAAATAAATAAAAAGACAGTAGGACATATGGAAAAATCAATTCTGTCAATCTTTACTGGTTACGTGCAATTTTTTACGCATGGCCTCGTTGCACTACCAGCAGAAACATCAAGCGAGCTGTATACGCCTGGGATGAAGTTGCAGTTCTGTGCAGCTTTCGCCTTGAGCTGAAGAGCCAAACATGAATCCTGGCTAGACCAGGATTTCGCTTGAAACAGCAAGACGGGTCGCTGGACGTGCACAGACTCCTGTAGGCCACTTAGAACGCTGCTTTACATTCGCCAATCGATTCTGAATTCACTTCTAAGCTTTCACTGTAGCCAACGCGATTTGTGTTCGTTGTACTGAATTTCAACACCGTATGGTAATGTATGACGTCACAAGGCATTCGCCGAATAACTTCCACTTACTTACTTACTTACTCCCTCTTCATGTATAGGCCAACAGCCTGCCTGCTCCGATTTCAGTTTTCCAACCATCTCTTCGTGGGTCTACCCACATCCATTCTTCCTCTAGGACGGTATTGTAGGGCAAGCTTCGGAAATCTGTCATCCATCCTTAGAACGTGGTCCTTCTAATTTTCCATCATTCAGAGAGGAAACATTCAGTTGTTCCCTTATTTCTTCATTCTTCCTCCGATCATTCAGAGAATATCCTTTTACCGACCTTAGGAGCTTCATTTCGGGTTATTGAATTTTATTTTTGTATTTTACTTTACTTGCCAATGTTTCACTACCATATTGAGTTAAGTCTCGGGCTTTACCTTTCAGTGTTCGTCGAATTTCTCCACACATGTATTGAAATCTGTGAAGTTTCTTCTTCACTTCGTTATCTTCATTAAAAGATAGTTAACAACCGAGGAAGGTAAAGCTTGAGACTTGTTCTATTGGTCGATTTTCTATCAATATATTGGCTCTGGTAGGATATTTCCCTTGCCATGCCATATCTTTCGCTTATGTACGAGACACATGTAAATTTTAAACTTTAATGATAATGTTTAATATATATATATTGATTTTTTGATTCCATCTTCATTTTCTCGTGGGATAAATTGATCATCTGCAAATAGCATAGTGTTTAAATACCGGTTGTTTAAAAAATGACCGGTATATTTGAAAAATCAATAAAAACTAAACGGGCAGCGATAGAAATACACCGTTTGTTGTAATATGCTTGGGACAACAGTAAATTTTCAGGCAGACAAACTTTCGAAATTAGTTATAATTTTCAACAACAGATGGCGCTGCAGGCGATTTGAAAGATATAGAAGTAAATGCAGTATGTGAGTTCGCCATTCTGTAAGTCGTCTTTCTGCTGTAAGCGTGTGCTTTTCACAGATTGCAAGTTTGCTGTGAAAAAATGGTTTATTCCTTAGAACTTTAGATTTTTCCAGACTGCAGCGCCAACTGTTGTTGAAAATTTTAACTAATCTCGAAAGATTGCCTGCCTGAAAATTTAATGTTGCCCCAAGCATATTGCAACAAACGGTAAATTTCTATCGCTGCCCGTTTAGTTTTTATTGATTTTTCAAATATACCGGTCAGTTTTGAAACACCCTGTAAATGCTGTTACATATTTTTTATTCCAGGATGAACATTTTCCTTCCATTTCCTAACCTTTTTATCTGCTTAACGTGTCTCTAACAGCGAGGTCTTTAGAGACGGGGGAAAAAATAGGGGGCAAGGAATGGGAAGGAATTCGGCCATGGCCTTTTGAAGGAAGCATCCCGGAATTTTTCTGGAGTGATTTGGGAAACCATGGAAAACCCAAATCTGGATGCCCGTACGGGTATTCGAACCGCCGTCATCCCGAATGCGAGGCCAGAACGCTAGGCGTCATACCACCACGCTCGGTATTTCCTAACCAATCCATCTCAGTATATATTAAAGAGCCTTGTAGAGAGACTACAACTTCGTCGCACTCCTTATTTAATTGTTATCTCTTCTGTTAGTTTATATCCCAGATCTAACACAATTTGTGTCCTTTTACACATATCTTGGATAACTTGTATTAAATGTTTTGGAGATACATTTCTTTGCATTATTTCTAATAGTTTCTACCTGTTTACTTTATCAAACTTTTTCATAATCCACAAAACAATGAAAGTATTTAAATTGCACTTCTGGGCAAAAATAAAGCGTCAGCGAATTATTGGGTGACAGTTAATCTGAAGAACGAGGCTAGGGTTTTCGTCATAACTCAATATATTCTGGAAAATAAAACCTGGTAGTTTTACATACTCGTATCCACACATATACTAAAGCCCATAGTATTATTTTCGATATAAATATAGTAATGTATTACTATATATTTTTCGTGTGTCTGGAAAATGTTTCGTAGGACACTAGTAGTGTCTGTCAGTACCAATTGTTTACTGTCTTTGTATATCCCTGAGGTTTTAATCGAAATTTTCAACCTTACCTCAAGTTCGTAATTTTGATGAAGCGAAATAGAAACCAGCTATTGGGCTCGTATGGAAATTCCGCACTTTGTAGAAAGTTGTACATAAATGCAAATGATATAAAATTATTTTTGATTCTAATATATCCTTGCCGGTAAAACACGATCAAGCGGTAAAATCTAACAGCGTTATTCGTGATATTAATTTGATGCAAAAAAAAAACATTGAGTTGTAATCATCGTATGTATATACGTTTGCTGATCGTGTTTAGCATAGTAATTTAAATGTGCAGAGTATTGAGATATTATATCGAGTAGCCGTGGTGAAGACATGTCACCCATACCGTATCAACTTAATATTTTAAATAGTACCTTCTTCATCGATTTTGGTTACATATGAAGAGAGAAAAATAATTTCTCGGAAAAAATTATCTTGTAGAAATAAGATTATTGTTTCATTGCAAATCATTAAGTTTAATTTTCACTGAATACCTAAGGAACAATAAACATCTCTAAGAGAGAGATTTATATTTCAAATCTGAATGTGTGAATACATTTCATCCGAAATCATGTTTTCTTTTGTCTAACCTTTGTATCCTTAACTTGTTAAACACTTAGAATATTAACTTTTGTTCTCATTCTTCAAATGATTCCTCCGCAATAAACCAGAATAATTTATTACCTTAATTTTTCTTATGTTTACTACATAAACCAGCAGAGTAAATGTGGATGTTTGAAGGAACACAAGGGCTAGCAACATCTGATGCAATCGAAGTGCTGTGAAGCCATGATAACACACATGGCATATTATCGCGCGCGCTCTTGTTGATTTCCGATAAATCACTACGGCCGCCAAAGGCAAAGAGACACACCAATCACGAGCAGCAAATATAAACGGCAGTGAAATGTCCGTATCTTCAGCGTGGTGGTTCATATTGCGTCCGAATACCAGAACTAAATACGTCGTCAACACATTTTTCTCTTGAACTAGAATGTCATTAGTGAATATTAACACACAGATTACGGTAAAAAAAAACAGGTAAGTTAGGTTTATTGTTTGTTGTTAACAGTGCTTACACAATCCACACAGTTTTGACATTAAATATTTATACCACCATAATTACGAGCCGAAAATCATAGAGCGTACTGACAAAATTTGCTTATTCTTCCGTAAAAATCAAAATAATTATACTACAACAATGTCAATAAGTGATTTACACCTAGTTTTTGTACATGCCGGATATACAAACGCTGAAATTTCTCGTCTCTTTGAAATCTACAACCTTTCAGCGTTCTACCTATGGAGCGATCTACAAGGATCTCTCTTTAGTTTTCAATATACTGGAGAATTAACAAATGTTTTTACATTTTCTCAACGGAAATCATTGCTCTGTATTGATCCGCATCTGAAACAGAAGGACAAGCAATTTTAAACAAATATGTTAGCATGTTAATAATGTTTTTCGGTTACATTTGCAAACGGTTGTATTTGGAACAATGATCCAATATTACTTCAACAGATGCTATACCTTTTTTGTAATACTTTTATTCTTGTAAACACGCCATGTAGTACTGCAGATGAGACGGTAGAAATATGTTTAGAAAACTGAAAGGGGAAAATTATGTTTTGCTTTGTGATTAAGAACAAATGGACGGGGAAAAATGGAAAGATACAACGAAGGATAAAACTGATGGCTGAATTTTTCACTTGGTACTATTCCCAGTAACGCATATCGTAAGTGCAATGAAATTTTGAATCATCGAAAGAAGATGGGAGACAAAACAACGTATATTATAGGCTGAAAACAAAAATAAATTCTGAATTTTGTCCAATTATTTTTTGTTATAAAAACGGATATCACAGGACGACGCAAGAAAACAAGAGATATGCTCTTGGAGACGCGTCGATTTGTTGAAACAGGAAGCTTCAGCCGTCTCGCTGTGGCTTAAAAATTAATGGTTTTAATAAATCCAACTGGCGAAACACATACTAATCATCGTCATCAACACACAAACAATAATTCTTAATCAAATTAAATTCGTGAAAGCAACGGATAACCACGTCAGTCAAAATATCTTCGGAGAGCTATCGCTATGGTAAAAACCTACGGTTGGGAGACAGAATATACGACAGAACGATAATTTGCAATAACTTCTCCGTTCTTACTTCTCCGTAGCCGTTCTCATTATATTTGTCCTTTTTTGTTTTGAGAAATTCTTTGTATATTATATGCAGACTAAGGTTTTTTAAAAATCTTTATTGGCTAAGTTCATTAATTCTTGTCATGCCCACTTACTAAACTTGCCACAACTTCCATGCAATTAAGAAAAGGTGCGTTTGTGAAAACCTTTTTTCTCCCTATCTCCTTTATATCTGTAACAATGCAGCGGAATTGTAAATTCACTAAACATGTTGCAACACCAGTTCAGTTGACCTCTGAGTTTGACATCTACCAGTGACCACAGGTATTACGTTACATATCACTGAAAAATATTGCATCAATAATTTGTAACGAGAGTCTGTAACGCATTTATTGTACGCCCGCCAGCGACAGAGATAAGTTGTGAAGCATTTCACAAACCGTTCCGTGATAATGATGTTTACGATGTGTGCGACATTTTGCGAGGTAACGCTTTGTCAATGTCACCGTCAATGTTTTTTTTCTCTTGGTTAGCACTCTTAATATTAAAATGACACCTTGGTCATATTTATCATCTCGAGAATACCTCATTTAATTCTTCACCTCAGTTGTATATCTTCTCCCTTCACCTGAGCTGAAATACAGCGCGAGTAAAATGAAGAAATATACCGAAGATGTCATGCTGTTTCTTTAGAATAATACAAATTTCTTTAAGGAACCACAACAAAGAACTTACACAGTGTAAACCTTAGATCGTATCATGTTACGTGGCTAAAAACTCCTCACAAATTCTGTTAATTCCGTCATTTACAGTTGGTCAGTCCTTACATTTTATGGAAAATATCTCTAGAGCTTCGAATAAATTTCGAACTATTAAGAGATGTATTACTTATTTGTCGTATGGTAATGTTAAAAAATTGGATATATAGTTAATATAAATTGAATTAATTTTAATCTTCATAGAACTTTACTTAATAATTATGTTACCTTCAACTGTTGCTTGTGTAAATTGTTGAAAATTGTGAAAGTTGTTTTATAATTTTAACCTATATACATTAAGAAGTAGCATATATATCCCATACATAAAATCGATTGTAACGGGATGACATAATTTGATAAACGCGAGATATGTATTGACGAAAAACTGATACAACCAATCGTATCAACTTAATTACACACCTGATAAAATTTAGTTTGCAGTATATGTATTTTAGATGATCTCTTTCTGATTAAAGCTGCTTCTGTCGTAACTGAAATAAAAGTGGGAACTGCAGCTGTTTTCTGGTAATATCTTCTCCCTTAAAATTGCTACCCCAGCGAGTTTGGCTACGCGTGTGAATTCACTGATACAAATTCTCTTAAGAGAGTATAAATGTGGAAAACAGCTTTGATCCTATTGAAATTTTTGCAAAAAAAACATTAACAGAAAAAGTGGAATCGCCCGGAATTTGTGTACAGCATAAAAGACAACTTGGTGAGTAATCTTCAGATTTAGCAATGCTTTCAAAGGTGGTAGAGAACGGCGTGAGAACTATCCGCTCTCTCGCCTTTCCAAACCACCTGTAGTTAGAATAATCTTTAGGGTTCCGTACTGTTTTTAAATGAAAGGCCGAACCAATATGGAGTATGGAAACACTCGTTTGTCCGTTTCCGTGCATTCTGACACAATAACAAAACTCCTAAACTCTTTATCTTTTGCAATAGTGGATGCTTTTAGCTCTTCTACCGCAACATGATTGTAACATATAATTTGGAAAATTGTAGCGGCGAAAATAATTACAGATGGTTTGGTAGGAATTGAAGGAATTTTTTAGTAATCTTCGTTGATATCAAACGAAATATCGTAACTCGCCGTCTTAAAATATTTGGATGTTTATTTTTAGGCCAATATTCGTAAAGAATATTTGAAAAAACCGCAAAAGTCTAATATCTTTTTTATTTCTGAAACTATTGATCCAGAAGCTCTTTCAAAGTTACAGTACTAAAGATTACGGCAAAACTATAACAATCTTTTTGCAGTTTATGGTTTTCACAAATTTACTAATTGAGTAATTTGAATAAATTTGATTTTTCAGTAGATATTTTTTTCTACAAAAAGAGGATTTATGTCAATCGATAGAAAAGTTCGTGAAATCAATAATAGATGTATCGTGAAATACCAGTAGTTTCATGAATATCTCCAAAAGACTTAAATTTCAAACGAAATATCTTTTATTTCTTATGTATATATCAATTAAAATAGGTCTTTTAAGTTTGTTGGTACATTGTCTTATAAAGTGACTCTTTCAATTACTACGAACGTATGCATTAGGTTCAAACAAATGTAGCTGCGGTATGATAATAAAAATCGAGACATATCTTATTACTTCTTTACTTAATGCTCAAACGGACATACGATATCAATTATGCTCAGCATTAAAAAATTGAGGAATGCCCAATCAGGAATCGGAAACCACAGCCTGCGAGTTACCACATTTGACCTTTCCAGACGAGAATGAGAACACACGTCCCCCCGAATGCGAGAACCTAACGTCACTGTTAACCAAGGGACATGAAAGGAACATAAAGACAGTTCTAGTGCACTGAAAATGATGGAGGTCAGATCGAAAAATATTTTTTTTTAATTTTCACCCGATTTTTGTTTAATAAAGTTGAAATTCTAGCGTCCGTGTTAGCAGGTAGACTGAGCTGTGTGCACAACGTTCGTATGCGGCCCTCTCGACCACTAATCGCGTTATGGCGGAGGCCGTTTCCCGGAGGGCTGAAGTTCGACCGGCTCCACAGAGGACACAAAAAGTGGCGGACCACTCCCCCGGAATCACCCGCCGCCGTATGGATCCACATAACGGGGTTAACTGCCCGCCAGACACAAGGCAACTCACCGGGCATGAGCAGTGGATTAATGCTCATGACGACGAAGGAACGCATCTGTGGAAAGTGTTTCTTCTTGCAAGATTCAACATCATCGCTTGTAGGAGTGTTTCAGAGGTTAATACAAATCTGTCTACACAAAGTTATTCTTGGAATTTAAAACTACTTGGGGGTCTCTACTTGCTGCTGCATGTCTAGATGGCTGTAATTAGTATGTGTCAAGTGTATTGTTCGTCTTATGTGTAATATCTTTATAAATCATCTTTACGTCCTTGTACAATTCCGGATACCACCTTTTACTATCAGTAACAGATTCTCTTTCAGTCTGTTTTCTGATGGCAGTATTTATGTAGTTTTATATTTATTTACAAGGTCTTTACTCGAAAACAACCCCGCAAGATTATTCTTAAATCAGTTCTTTAATCCCATATAGTCGTTTTAACTTAGACATGGTAACTTGTACGATATTGTTTGGCCTTTAGTTTAACATTAGGTTGGCCAGCCTCCGTAGCGTAGGGGCTAGAGTACTAGCCCCGCGTGCCGAAGGTCGCCTGTTCGAGTCCGGCCGAGGGCATGGATGTTAAGTGTTGTCCGTGTGCATGTGGTGTCTATAATTACTAGAAAAACAATACATACAATGGAGAAACTGAAAACATTGGATGAACCGAAATCACAATTGAGCTGGATGTATGGCCGAATAAAAGCCAAATGTCGTATTTTTTTAAAAAAACTTTTGATCGTTATTGCGATATTTAAAACATCAGAAATTCAGAGAGTTGGAATATATATGTGTTTGTATAGTATGTTTGAACCAATATATTCTTATCCTCAAAGATAATAATGCTCTTCTGTTCCCTCATTTATTTCTCACTACTACACAGACAAAAGTCAGAGTTTTCTTCATTTGATTTAACTCCGAAAATGTGAAATATCGATAAGCGCGTGTTTGTTTATTTATTTATTTGTCGTATGGCTAAGCAACTAATGTAATGTATATGTAAATATATACAATATATGCAACAACAAGAACGTAGGTAGCGTTCACAAATTAATGTACAGTTGTTGCAGCCACGCTACCAAGGAAGCTCTGAAAACATATTGAAATGGTCCATCGTACTTCCTTAGAGGGCATTCCTTGATGATGTGCTTCACATTCTTGGAAGGAGCTCCGCAGTCACAGACGGGAGAATCCTGAAGTCCACATGGGCTTACATTTGGTGTGGCCTGTTCTTAGGTGATATAGTTTGACTCGCTGGTCTCTCTTCAAATGGAACCCCGGAAGTCTAGTTGTAAGATCTTCAATATCTGGATGTTTTACAGATGCAGAGTTCCAACTTTGTAGCTATTTTTCCTCGACATCAAAGACAAATACGTCATGTTATACTGCATTTCTGAATTTAAGACGAGTGGGGGGTATCGCGTGCTGATAGGTTGGTACCATCTGTTAAGACATTCCGTTAAGTATGCTTCCCAAACAAAAACTGCGGTATAAACTGATACTGAGTCAAGTATAAAAAATTAAAACAAGAACGGTACACACACAAACGTGTTACGTATTCTCTTATTTCTATTTCAAATAACGAGTGGCCGCAGTTCTAGTTTCCTGATTAACTACTTTGTTCTCTGCATATAAATTAAAATTTTCAATGGCATTAAATTCAATCCGTGTTCATAATATCTGACCTACATTCGGCATATAAATCCCTTACAGCAACTCGTGAAATATACTGCCTGCATAAATTATCAACATTAGCAGAGAAATAAAACATCTACCAACGTTGCGTATACCCTTTATATCTGTTGCAGAATTAATTAACTAATTACGGATGTTGTACATTCTGCGAAGGACGTGAATTCCGAATATTATGTCATGCGTAGCGAACAGGCAGACTGCCGATACCTGATTTGCTGTAATAACCGGAGATAATACACACATTACCTTTGTCTGGCTTCGCCCGCTGATTCACATCGACCTGATGTGTGTTATACGGGGCCCACATAACGTTTTAGTATATCGTAGCAACGCATGCCAGCCCTTCAGTCTCAATCATAAATGAACTTCGTTTCTGGATCTAATTTAGACCACTTTTTCTTGCCTACTTTCTTCACGGCTTTTTCCCAACATTTTTGGGTCCCTGCCTTCGGTGACTTTTAACGATCATCGACATGGTCAAATTTGAAGCTATGGTTTTACGGCCACATGTCCTTTCTGACGCCAAGCATTTACACCTGCTGCAAGGTCGTGCCGAGTACTAATGGGGAAGTGAAGTGTTGCCATCTGTCTTTCAAACGTGTAACTATGTGAGCGTGTGATAAGTGTATTTTTTGTTTGTGAAATCTGTAGTTAATGAGGGAGATTGCGGAATGTCCTGGAATCGCCTCGGTAGCTGTGGAAAACTGCCTAAAATTCGCAGTCAGGATGGCCGCTACGCAGGTTCCTGGGCTCGTGCCCGGTACCGTTGTACCTCCGGGACCCAGTGTGCGGCGCCTCAGCGTACTGAGCCTCACTGGTGGGTCTTTTTCTTGTTTATTAAAATATCCGGTAGGAAAGGAAGAAAATTAATCTGTCATTTTCCCTGGTGACTACGCCATTTTGAAGGAGCAAATACAGAAAATCGATGTGCTTAGAAACTCTAAGGGTAGACAAATTTTTGCAGGACCAACTTAAAACTTTTTTAAAAAACATGAGTTATTTTTAGTTATAGTTCAATATGCATTTTGCGAAACTATCTTTCAAATTGTATATACAGTATAAACGAAAAGCACAGAAAATTTCGGTGAAAATTTTTTGATAAATTTTTAAAATGTACAGAAAAAAAAGAATTCCCATTACATATTTACTCTCCGCTCCATAAAATTCTATTTAGAATCATAAATATAATTTTTTCCCAAAAATATTTAAGTATTACATTCGTCGAATACATTTTTTTAGTTATTTTGCGAAAACTCCAGATAAATAGCAATAACTTTCCTGTACGCTTGAGCCGGCTACATATCACTATAAATTTTGGGATCAGTAATTTTTGAAATCCAGGGGAGGGAGGAATTCAATTTTTTTCGGTCTTCCGGCAAAAACTTCCAGAAAACTTGAAATAAAAAGTAAAATCCACCTTTTGAAAATCTGCCAGCTTTTATTTGATAGCAATCATGATTACATAACTGAAATATTTAATTCAGCCCCACAAAAAAATTTCAAAATTTTATGTTATAGCCGTGTTAATTGGTTCATATGTTATGAGTA
Source organism: Vandiemenella viatica (assembly GCA_031002005.1). Classification (NCBI taxonomy): domain Eukaryota; kingdom Metazoa; phylum Arthropoda; class Insecta; order Orthoptera; family Morabidae; genus Vandiemenella; species Vandiemenella viatica. Next base: position 96,487,009 of record JARYHS010009186.1, read on the forward strand.
GGGTTCGGATCTTTAGGAAAAGTCATATCTTTTCCTTCTTTTTGAGCTGAAATGCTGAATTAAACATTGATTCAACGTTTCTGATTGTATTAAAATGTATTTTATATAGCATATAAATGCATATTCATACCATTTTCCTAGTTTTGGTCATATTTCGATAATATTCATGATCATATGGTCATATTTTGAGGAAAAATCTGGTAGTTTTTTAATAGTACAAGGAATTCACTAGATATAGATGAGAAGAAATTAAGATAATTAACAAAACTGTACTTCTGCTATACAGGTGGGGGGAGAAAACTAATTTTCACTGCGGTAAGAATTTACCAGTCAAGAATTAAAGTTATACATTATTGTCACTCTCTAAACGTAATGTTCTGCCCGCCTTTTAATCTCGACAATGCAGCAGAAGCATGCCTCTGTCGATCCGCGTCAATCAGTATCTCAATGAAATATCCTCAGTCATCGTTAAATCTGCAGTGGATCAGTGAGTAGACCTACCACCATGCCGAAAGTAAAATTTTCTGAAAGTGCGAAGTTACGTAAGGGAATTAAGAGAGGAGAATTTTACTATAGATGAAAGAGTTCTATTATGTAAATTATCTGAAATTAAAGTGACATCAACAAAACGATTTAAAATTTAACTTCCCAATTGTGCATCGAGTGCACGGAAGCAAATTATGTTGTCTACATGAAAGCGACACTACTAGAAAAAATAAATTATGTATAATTGAGCATGTTTTGATGTATAGTAAATTTAAATGTGTGGTCATATTTTGTTATTGTTAGGTCATTTTTGCAAATTTTAAGGTCTTATTTGCCTGCATATTTCTCTCTTTTTTTCGTCATAAAGATCCGAACCTTAGTTATGAGGGTGTGCCAGACGGACAAATGAGCGTTTTTCACTCGCAACCCTAAAAATCGTCTCTCCTCCACATATCGGCAAACTTGAAGAGTTTTGAATGCATACAGTTGTATGTTACTCAGGACTTGGAGACTCCCAGCGTCGATGCGTCCTCGACTTCCGATTGGCTCGCGGCCTGAGTGGAGTGGGGAGGGGTCTATCCCGTATTCCTGCCGGTAAACCACAACTTTTTCGTCGGAAGATGGCAACATTCCAAATGCAGTTTATGCGAGTATAAAGGTCAGGCGGCAGGTGGGCCTATTTTGGGAGCGGGATCAATACGAGCAGGGGGATCCGTGTTGATGCTGACTCTGTGCACCTGTGTTCCGCGGGCTCCAAGCCAGCACTCCGCATGGACAGTGCCGAGATCAGGAAGATGAAGCCGCACTTGCCGGCGGCGTTTCTCCAGAAAGGCGCGATTAAAGGCCTCCTTGAGCCTTTCTTTCACTTCGTTACTCTCAGTATGTGTGCGAGGAAGCTATTCTAGCTAAAGGACTCTGTCAACTACTTGCCCCGTTGAAAGATGCCGTAATAGCATTTTTGATGTCTTTTATAAGAGACGTGAGGCAGTCAGAGTGACAACCTTCATTTTTGAGGCTTCCGACTGAAAGGCAAATTTTTTTTGAAATCATCCATTCGACTTTGTCTTTCAGTCACATAACTCCCAAACTTTTTAAACTAGAAATTTGTATTAGCGCACGCACTGTTTTAGTTCTTACTTACTTCAACTCGATTATAATGTAAAATTTTTAACCATCCAGAGGTTGAAAATAATTATGAAGTATTAATAGGGGAGATGTGGTCGAGGGAAAAAAATTTCTTTGTTGAAATAAAAATTTTATTTAAATGATTTTCATGGGCATGAAAAAAAAGACAATCCCATTACTCTCAAAATGTTTGAATGTATTTATGTATTCCAAGCTTTGTAGATGTGGTCGAGGGAAAAAAATTTCTTTGTTGAAATAAAAATTTTATTTAAATGATTTTCATGGGCATGAAAAAAAAGACAATCCCGTTACTCTCAAAATGTTTGAATGTATTTATGTATTCCATGCTTTACATAAAAAATGCCAATCCCCCTTTTAATTCAGAAATTAGTTAAATAGTTATTCGCATGGGCGCCGGCAGGACTATTTAACGGAGGAGCAGCTCTTTTTTTCTTTTTATATTGTTTATATATATGTTATATGTAACACTTATTACTCATTAACTAAGGATACTGAATTTATTGACAAGGTGTTGAACACATTTGGACAACAACCTAGGTGCCTTAAGTTATTATTCAAGCAGTGAATTTAATACTGAAATTTTTATTTCTTAATCTTTTTCTGTCTATTTTCTTCCATAGCGGAGGGAGGGGAGGGGCGGGAGTGAAAGTGCACCCCCCTCCCGGCGCCCATGGTTATTCGAAATTTTTTACAAACCATTCAGTAATATGAATCCCCCTTAAGACACAGGAAAATTGAAGTTATCATTCAAGACCTTATGGTTTTTGTAAAAATTATGAGTAAATTGACAAATCTCGTATTTCAGCAGATAATTGTCTGAAAACAATTGTGGGAGATTTAGAGAGGAGTAGACGATAATATTTCCTTTAAAGAATCTTCATGTGTACCAAATAAAAGTTGGCAACCCGCCGATTCTCAAAATGTTTGGATTTTTCCTTTTCTCACGATTTGTTAAAAATTTGCCAGAAAAAAACAAAACAATAATAATCATTCCTCCCCATTAGCTCCATGCACCCCCCTCCCAGCGCCGATGGTTATTCGAAAATTTTTACAAACCATTCGGTAATATGAATCCCCCTTAAGACACAGGAAAATTGAAGTTATCATTCAAGGCCTTATGGTTTTTGTAAAAATTATGAGTAATTTGACAAATCTCGTATTTCAGCAGATAATTTTAATCGACAAGAAGTCATATGTAGTATGAAATCAAAAAATTCTTGTATTATTTCAATGAGTACCACGTCTTGGTAAAAGTAATATGAAGTAAGTAAGTGGCAGTTACAGCTCGTGAATCGGTTTCAAGCACTTGTTACAGAGGTTTGCCGGTATTGGTCCTCCAGATGAATGGCGTAATTTTCAGATTACAACAAAATGAATTTTCGACTTATTTTCAGTCTGTAGAGGCGTGCTTCTCCAATTATTTATTTTCTTCGATGACGCATGAATAAAAGAAATGGAAAAATAGTATTTAATACACCAGCCACAAACTTTTTTTTTATGTTTCCACATCTTCTGTGTGAAGAACTGAACCCTTATAGAGTTGGTCATTTATCCATCTGTCTGTAACACCTTCGTAGCTTCTCAAAACTTTAACTTAGAAATCTGTAACTGGTCACAACTTTCTAACCTTAACGTGACAGTAACATAAAATTTAAAAAATGGGGTCTGAAAATAATTGTGGCAGATTTAGAGAGGAAAAGATGATAATATTTCTTTTAAAGAATCTTCATGTGTACCAAATAAAAGTTGGCAACCCGCCGTTTCTCAAAATGTTTGGATTTGTCCTTTTCTCACGATTTGTTAAAAATTCATTCCTCCCCCATTAGCTCCGAAACTACCGATTTTGAAATTCTTTTAAAATTTCCAGTGATATGTAGTCTTCTAAAGTTAACGGGAAAACTGTGGTGACTTGTTGGAGTTTATAGTTTCCGCAAAATAACTAAATGAGTGATTTTTACAAATTTGTTATTTCAGCGGATAATTTATTTCTAAAAGCAAATCATAAGTATCTTTGGATGAACAGTTACATCAGTCGAATGACAGATATGTAGTGAAAACATATGATTTGGAAATTTTTCCAGGAGATACAATTTTTTGAATTGGTTTTTAATTTTTTTACTATTACAAAAACAATTTTGCAAAACTTAAAATAAACTCTGGTTAAAAATAACATGTTTCTGTTTTTTTTAATTTACATTTTTTTTAAATTTTATAGATTATTTGTGTTCCATATCCTCACTTTGAGTGGAAGAGTAACCCACGCTATACAATGCTAATTCACCGAAGCTTTGGGTACCAAAAAAAAAAAACAGTTTAGTTTGAATTCATTACTGCTGAAGCCATGATTTCGGTAATCAGGAGTAAGAATTTATTTCAGAAAGTAGCGCACCTTATTTTAGAAGAAACAGTTGATTAAAACTAAATCCCTTCTCAAGAGAATTTTTCCAGCCTACTGCAGAGTAATAATACTCAGGGACGCCTTACCGGTTATAGTCTTTTCATATTTATACAACAAAGTAAAACAGGGCAGTATGCAGAGTGTAAACCACCGTAAAATAATTCTTAACTACTTTTTTACCCATACTTAATAACAAATCAGAAAGTACTCATAAGTACTTCTACTTTAGTACGTAAGCGTTAAGAACAGTAATTTGATCATAAAGAAAGTACGGTCGTTCATTTCCAGCTAGCAGCATGGCAGAGTCATTAACTTCACGATAGTTTTCGTTATAATATGCTGAGGGAACAAATTGAATCTTGATGTTCTTATCAGTCCCTACTTCCCATGATGTTTCCTCTCATTCTGGTCATTACATTTTTCACGATCTTCTTTTGTTATTTTCCTTTTAGACTTATTTCCTTCCAGAATTCCGGGTACGTTCTTCACCTATCGGAACTACTTTGTTTCCACTTTCCTGGCACATGAGGGCTGTTTATGTTGCTGATTCTTTTATTTTCTGGATTCTTACCAATTTATTGATACTGTGAATTTTTTTTTTTTTTTTCGTTCTTGTCTGTGTGTTTCCGAGAGCAGTGTCTACGTTTATGCACAGTGTTTCCAGTAAATAACTCTTTAGTTTATTTCAGACATTTCGATTTCAAATAAATCCCCTTCACATTTTACAAGGATCTAAGTTCTCGTATTTAGCTCCTGGACAAAAAAAGTTTGACGCTTCAAATTTGCATATGTTAGTTGTGTTGACCAAAAACTTAGTATGGTATTTATAAAATTTACAATTATGTTCTAGGCAGGTATTACTCCAATCTGAGAGACAAAGAAGTAGAGGTCTGGTATATTTTTTTCCATTTTTCCACCGTGAAATAATGTCCGTAAAGTCGTAAACAAATTTTTTCCCAGTTATATCTCAAAATCGGGGAACCTGAACATTTTCTTCCATGTCTGCCACATCCATATTTAAAGATAAAACACTAAAATCCCTTACATCTGATGTACTTGTAAATGGTAAGGAAAATCAAGAGAAGTTTTTATTTTGAGGTGAATTGGCTATAAATTAATATCATTTGTCTTTTTCGTCGCCACCTTTTCCCTACATTGGTGGTCGGTTGCCTTTTGATGAGTTTTTGCTCATCAACGGGTAGAGTTTGGGGCTTTTGGTTTTACGGACGCATGCCCTTGTTAACGTCAAGCGTGTATACACTGCCGTTTGTGAAAAGTGCAACACCGAGAAGGAATTATCCGAATAGCGCCACACTTGATGGAAGTGGTGACGGGTATGCAAGCAATAAGTGATACGTTTTGCAACGAGATGGGGTACACCTATTCCGAGCAGAGCCATCTCGTGTCGGTCCGACAGGGTTGGTGTTGCGCCGAGTGTAGACCCTGTAGAGCTGACACACAATACAGTGAGTGCCAGTATACCTCGTCGACTTCAAAGGGAACCATATCGGCATGTGAGCGAGTTGGAACGGGAAACGGGGTTGTCATACCGTGACATTTCGGCTCGCACATGGCATGCTGCTACGACAGTGATGCGTGTGTGGAAGCAGTGGATAGAGGAAGGTCGTACGCAGCGACTAGCGGGAACTGGACCACGGAACAGGACTACAGCACGGGATGACCGTCATCTTGTCCGCATGGCCATAACCGACCGTACAGCGTCATCCAGTGTTGGCTCGTCGCTGGAGCACTGCAACAGGTGTGAACTTGTCTGCACCGACGGTTCGTCGCCGTCTGCTGCAGGTTGGACTGGTTGCACGCATGCCATTACGTCGGCTTCCATCCAGAAACCACCGGCTCCTCCGACTGCAATGGGCACGTGAACACCGTCACTGGGATGCTGAGTGGCAAAAGTAATCTTTCCGGACGAGTCCCGCTTCAACGTGTCCAACAATGATGACCGCCTACGTGTCCGGCGGTCCCGTGGTGAGCGCAACCTGGAGAGCTGCATTGTGGAGCGGCATAGCGGACAAACACCAGGTGTAATGGTTTGGGGCGCCATTGGTTACAACATCAGATCTCGCCACCTACGTATTGAGGGCACTTTGAACAGCAACCGGTACCTAACGGTGGTTGTGGAGCCTGAGGTACTCCCCCTGCTTCAAGCATCTCCTCAGGCCACATTTCAACAGGACAATGCCCGGCCACATGTTGCGAGGAATGTAAAGCGACGGGTACCATTGCTTCCCTGGCCTGCACGTTCGCCGGACATGTCGTCCGTCGAACATGTCTGGGATATGGTTGGTCGGCACCTGGCGCGTCATGGTCCTCCAGTGTCTAGTGTCACGGATTTGTGGGGTCGAATACAAACTGCGTGGAGGGAAATCCCTCAGGAACGTATTCAGAACCTTATTGATTCAATACCACGGCATATAGCAGCTCTAATTGCAGCGCATACTGAATAGTAGGGCTCAAAGGACATGTACAGATTTGAAAAGGTAATCATTTGTTACTTGTCACCTACCTAACCTGTGTTATTAAATTCATGCGTTTCCTTCTCGGTGTTGCACTTTTCATGAACGGCAGTGTAGTTATTGCCAGCTCGTACTACCTACTCGTGGAGGAAGTGAAGTAGTTGACACCTGTCCGTGAAATGGTAACTATATTCTATGTATGATAAGTGAGTTTTTTGTCTATGTAGTTTATGAGACAGATAGGAGACCATCCCGGCTTTCGCCTCTGTGGTTGTACAGCAGTCACGACGGCCTGGTCTCGTGGCCGATCCCGTTGTACCTCCCCATCCGATGCGCGGTGACTTAGCGCACTGAGCCACACCGGCTTGAATATCACTCACTGTATGTGCTGTTAATCCAGATTACATGGCACCCTAATCTACCTGCAATACGTTCGATAAAAATGACAGCACAGGCGGTAACGTTACACGGTGTTGAAGAGCCTTGTAGCGAAGTCCGGTAAACACTGGTTTTTGTGCTAAGCGACCGCAACCTGCACTATCACATGCGTTTAGGTCACTGGGGTGTAGAATCCTAATTGGGCTAGGCTCAACTCACTTTTTCCCTTTTTTTCTGGTACTTGCAGGATATACAAAGCTCTCCATTTTATCTTTCTTTATCCATCAATTTTTAGTTTCGAGCCGGTAGTATTGGAGAACTCCGACTTTCTCCACATGATGAGCTCAGGTTCCACCTCATTCGAAGGCATGAATGTGAGAGATATGATACATCCCGGGGCGGAGACACCTGCGTGGTTGTCTATCATCGTAAAAAGTGTTAATAAAGGGATTTAATAGGAGTGAATACCCAGTTTCTTCAAGATCGGCCACTCTAAATATTGTTCAAGAGCGTTCTCCTCAAACGGAGAACTAACGTCTTTGGCAGCCATTTCTAACTTCAAGGACAGATGGACTTTTGTGGCATTTCCTACACTAAGGGATACTGATGTTGCATCGCTCCAAATTTTGTAATATGGTTAATACCTGCCCTGGTACACTCCATCGGAAGTTAGTAAGTCTGAGAAACCCATCTCGAAGGAGAGAAAAGATTGTTTTTTACCTGCGCTCAAGAGGTATTAAGGACGAAAGCAAACATCCAAAAAGAAAGTCACAAGCCCGTCATAGTTGTCTTGAATCATTGGTAGTAATCCATCACATTTAATTTCATTCTGTTTCTCCCATTGTCGTGTTGAATGATTTTTGTGTACCAGCGCCTACCCTCTGCGCGGTCGGGTTGGATTGTGGGGACGGGCGGCCTCCAAGACTGGCCTGCATTCCGCCGAGTCTCGGCTCGCGGCATTCGCATCGATCCCGCTGCCCCTTGACGTCACGGGGGCATGTGCACTCCTTGGCAAGCAAATATGCACGCAGACCACCCGCCGCCCACAAATAAAGTTCGCTACTGCCCTTCCAAAACTGTTACGCTCAGGCCGAGAGTCGAGCTCCATCCCGAGTTGCAACTTCGATTGCTCGAACCCTGTCACTTTACACAGTCTCTGGACCAGCGACTCTAGACCGATTACAAGCGACGAGGAAAAAACAGCGGGTGGGGTAGCATATTCTCCGCCAGCGAAAAACTGTTACTGACCTGTTGAAATTTGGATTAACTGCTTCCTTATAATGTCCTCTTCACGTTTTGCACTCTCCTTTTCTGGAAATATGACATTGCAGCGCAGTTTGTAGATGACGCCGGCGATGTGAAATCAATGATAATTTCTTAAAATGTTGGTTTAATCCTATGTTGTAATGTTTTCCTGCCGTTTTAGCTTCATTCCGTTGTAAAACGTCATATGAAATTAACAAATACAAATATTTATCCAAAATGCAGTACAACAACGCTCGCCATCTTACAGTCGATATAAGCAGTCAGAGCTAATCGATTGCTTCAGTTGTAAACAAATGCGCAGTTTCCGAGATGGCTGCCGCAGAACGAATTTCCCGTAAATTTGGTCCAGGCTGAATTTCAACCTAACCACTATCACTATGACAAAACGAACCCTGTTCCGATAATTTTTGTGTCATTTTTGCAGTGCTACTAACATTTTGCCGTTGCGGAGCGTCTCACATTTCGGCATTTTTTAATTTAATTGGTTGCGACTTTTCCGAGAAAGGAGAGGGCAAAACGTGAAGAGGACATTATAAGGAAGCAGTTAATCCAAATTTCAACAGGTCAGTAACAGTTTTTCGCTGGTGGAGAATATGCTGCCCCACCCCAAACAACTTGTAAGAATCCACAACTTTCTTTAAATCTTTTTTAACGTGCCGGAACCAGTTATTCGACCAATTAAGAAATCTTGTAGAACTGCGTGTAATAGACATGTCACGTCGGCTTGAAATTAAATACAAAATTAAGGACATTATTATTATTAACATAAAGAATATTAGCTTCTAGTTGTTTTTTGGGAGCATCTTTGGTAGCAAGCAGCAAACCTGACTCCAAAGAGAAACAAAAGATTTTTGAAGATGGATAGATATGGTGGTTTATGATGGGTCGACTCTAATGAGAATGATGATTTTACGAAGGGCTCTTTAACAATGATGATTATATAAATGCTTACAGAACCATGACCAAAGCTGATTATGACTATGGAAGAGCTGCGAAAGTTTTATGTAAATATCTTTGTTCGATGTCTCGTAGTTTTATTACTATATGAAATAACTAGTCCACGACCCAGTTTCAAATTTTAATTGGATTCATTGCTAGTGAGATATCGGACTTCAAGATACAGGTCACAGATAAACACAAAACTCCAACGATTACATTAGACACTTCTTCCAAAGACTATACTACCAAAACTGTTCGTTCAACACTGTCCTTGACCGGCGTTAACTATTTCCAAAATACATGTCCAAGTAGAAACTGTCTCTAAGACTCCGCTGGTTGCTTTATATAAGTTCCATCGAAAGTTCTAGAACACTACAAAGGCTTCCGACAGATATTTCTCTAACATTAACAATACTTAAACAATTTAAAACATACTAAAACAATCATATTTAATACATAATCATTTACAATCATTACAAAATGCTTAGAAATGAAAATTAAAGATTCTTAAACACAAAATTATCCACATAAATCATCTGAAACTGTAGTAAATCATCGTTTAAACATTCTAGCTCGCCTTAATACTTAAAATTACAAACATTTAAGTAATTCTCTTGCATAGTTCTGTCCTTAAACATATTAAATGGTATTTACATAATTTCTTTTCACAAAACAAAATCCATTTACACTGATTTACAATAAAATACAAAACAAATATACAAAACCATTTTCAATCACACTCTAGATCGCTACAAATGCCTTATAAAATACAATTCCAGTTAAAGTTTAGGTATTAGGGCTGTTACACCTTGACATGAAATGTGTGGAAACTGATTTGAGTAAAAATAGTTGCGACCAAGGAAAAAGTTTTTGTAAAAGTTGAGTTTAGATCAGCTTGTAGAAGTGTAAAAATGTGTGACTGAGTGCACATAGTAAAATCGTTAGTTTTGCTGAATAAGGACAATTTCAGGTATAATATAAGTTTTCCTTTCAAATAAAAAGAGGAAGCGTAAAAAATGAAAATATTACCGGAGGGAGAACGTGAAAAGTCACCTCATATGTAAAAGATGACATAAAAATGTACTCATTCCTGTTGGAAGAAACTGAAGAACACGATTAAGGTAAAAGTAGAATAATTTAGATTTGAGAGACAATCTAAAATAGTAAATTTTCAGTAGTTAGGTAGAGGTATTTAAATAGCGACTCTGGGAAAAAGGGTATAAACGTATCTGAATACAAGGCAGTTGTAAATCGTGGAGGGATTGTACGAAGGGAACAGTACTTACGCAATGTTTGCATATTGGCACCCGGAAAATTGTGAAGAGTTCCGAAACACAATGGTGGATGAGGGATTACGCTCCGGTCTCGCATTCCCGTTCGGCCAACCATTAATCCAGGATTGGGTTTTCCATGGTTTGCCCAAATCACTCCAAGCGAATGCCTGGATGGTTTCTCCTAGAGGCCATGGTAGAATTCCTTCAATTTTCTTGACCCCAGTCCGATAATGACCTCGACGTCAACGAGGCGTAAAACCATTCGCAAAAAAGAAACCTCTTCTTCTGTGGCTATGCCGTGTCCTCCTTTAACTAACCATTGAATCCAGCTGGGTCATTCATATAATTGTAATCGTTCGGTTCATCCGAGCACGAAGGCTAAATGACAGTAGCTTTTTTTGTGTACTTAAACATAACTCACACTCCCTTAGAAAACAAACAGCTCTGTGCTAACAATCGCCTCATTCCAGACTTTCAGCTCTGCTAGCGTTACGTACAACAGCCATCTCTTTAGCATCTCCTACCCCCTCCCACCCCGCTTGGCAGTGTCCAACGTGGACCACACGTCTCTCTTCATCTGGTAATCTCACTATTTCTTACTGTCTAACATTATCCCACCAGAATCGAATCTGCCACTAACAACCGAACCAGACTCTAAGTTCAGCCAATACTGGACAAAACTTGTCTCGGAGACCTCACCAAAACGAACCATTTTACACAGAAAGTTCCTCTAATATTCCCTAGATAGGTCAACTATCGGACAAATCCGTACAAAGATCGCAGTGGTAAATTCCCAGCGGCTGGACAACCACTCCGGCACCAGATCAGGTACGCCTGAATGAGCTTATTAGCAAAGGATACAGGCTTCGGCTGGTTTCTTTACATAATTTGTTGCAAGTTGAAGATAGATATAGACAATTTTGCCCAGATTTAGATTGCAATGGATGACTGTCGAGTATTTTTGGTAAAATTAGACACCAGAGGGCCTCATTCACAATTATATGGACTATGCAGCGACTTCGATACGTACTGGTTGAAATGAATATTCTGAAATTTACCAGTTACACCTGCTATTTCTCTGTCTAATTATGGCATTCAAGGCCGTCTAGCATTTGGGCTCTGTGTTTAGTTTCGTATCCAACATAATCCAGTCTTCTATATGGTCACCTCCATAATTGATTGCACCATATATCCCTCACTGCACAACTGTACTTAAACGAAGTCTTGCAGACTTTTGCGTTTCCTTCCCCCTCTTCACTTCAAAGTTTTCAACTGAATCATTCACTGTGAGACAAGACTTATCAGTTTCAAGGAAACTTCAGTTATGTCAGCGACTCATCACAGTGTCGGAAAATACCCATACCGGAACATAAACAAAGCTTATCGCCTAGTTATTGAGGGTTGAAATTTTTTTTATCTGCTTAACGTCTCTCTACCAGCGAGGTCTTTAGAGACGGGAAAGGATGGGGGGCAAGGAATGGGAAGGAATTCGCCCATGGCCTTTTGAAGGAAGCATCCCGGAATTTGCCTGTAGTGATTTGGGAAACCATGGAAAACTCAAATCTGGATGCACGGACGGGGATTCGAACCGCCGTCCTCCCGAATGCGAGGCCAGAACGCTAGCCGTTACACCACCACTCTCGGTTTGAAATTTTCATCAGTGTACATTCATATTTGATGAAAAAGTCATATATAACTTTGCTGTGGATGACTTGACAAAATATTGAATTTTCGTTGTACTGGCTATATTTTTTTTAATGAAAGATTTGATTACTTTAAAAAAAAAAATGCGTCAAGTTCAAAAAATGTTCTGAATATTTATATAGATTGGCAATACGGAGGGTATCCCTTAATGTGGCAACCTACGACGTCCTTCAGAGGGCGAGTCATTCCGCCAGTGAGCAAGACGGTAGAGCACTAGTTCGTCCGTGACAGCAATGAATTGGCTTAGGACATTTCGTTCAGGTAAATCTCATTTGGAATTTATTCGTATGGAGCAACCAACTCGAAAAAAATTAGAAATTCAGAGTTCCTCATCATAAATGTATCTGAAGTCCCTAACTGCTAATTTATATATTCACTGACAACACTTTACCGATATCTTTAAATTTAAGTAAGTGAGCAGACTTTTTCTTGAGAATTTTTTTCTACAGTCTCCTTCCTATTTGAGGCATCAATTCACGCAAAGACTTGGGCTTATCAAGCGTGGTGGGTCAGCGGTAACACTCTGCACTCGCATTCTGGATGACGTGGGTTTGAATCCCCGTCCGGTCATCCTGATTTGGGTTTTCCATGGTTTACCAAAATCACATCAGGCGAGTCCCGTGATGGTTCCTTCAAAAGGCCATGGCCACAATTTCCTTCCCGTCCCTTGCCTAGTCGTTTCCTACCCTTAATGACCTCGAGGTCGACAAGGTGCAAAGTCTGAAAAAAAAACTTGCTACTCTTTTCATTTTTCCTTTCAGTTGCGAAGTTTTGCACTATCCATACCATCTTAACCTGATATATTTCTTACCATACTTTTTAAGTAACCATACGTCAACTGACAGAGTCACGAGATTTACTGCTGTTGCTGGGCTTCGTAAGTATAACCTCGCAAACTCGGAAGTTTGAAATGGTGTTTCATCAAGATTTGACTAACTTGAATGTTGAATTGGGATGGAGTGCATGCCCCTTTTTATTAATTATTATCTTATATACTTTGAGTGTTAATTCCCCAACCTGTCTATTACTGCTATTTACGAATTTTAATTTTAAATCCCTTCAACGTTTTTTGGTGGATTATTCATCACTTCCCTTGATAAATTATTTCAATCCCTGATATCCTTACCCCCCTAAGAAAATTCTCCAACTCCGAAATAAAGTGCCAGCTTGTGCCGACGGTCAATTTTTCTCTTATATATACTATTCCTAATTCTTCGACCAATAACTTTTCAAGCCCCTTCACCAACAGACGCCTTGTACACTCCCAGTACTCTCTTCACCCTTCTCCTTTATTCCAGTGGATCCCATTTCAGCTCCTTTATCATATCAGTTATTGATTGTGTTCTGCGGTGATTCCATTTACAAATTTAGCTCCTCTCCATAGAAGGCGTGCTACTCCTGTATTTGATACCCAAAAAGTGGATCCCAAACAACACCACCATGTTCAAGCAATGATATGATCATGGTTTTGCAACCCAATTCCCTTTCTTTTCTCGTACATCTTCTCATCACCCTCTCCAGTAAATGAAGGATTTTGAAACCATATTTAAACTTTGTTAGAAAAGGCTAAAGAAGGGAAGCTTTTAGTCAGGATTCAAAATTTCTCCCATGTTCAATATGTTTGTTACCGAAGTATCCAACAAAAAATTTCCTCCGTTTTAATACTCCATCCCTCCATATTCGAATATGTTTTAGATAATCACATGACACCTGTGTTTCTTAAACATCGTTGAACAGGAATTGTCACAATTTACAATAAAAAATGAAAAAACTAAGTAGTAAGAATAATGGATATATAAACATACTGCTTGTGTGGTGAAAGATAAATACAAACACTTTTTATAATCTCTATTCTCTAAGGAAGAAAATACTCCAGTATTCAAACCAAAACTTTTGGATGTCTCATGACGCTCCAGTCTGATATACTAGAACATCTACTTTTAGGTTACTGTAGAGCCTCCACCAATAAACCTCGACTGTTTTACTTCGTTAGAAACATTCATCCGCGGCTCTAATATTACAGCTATCGACAAAGCAAAAAGAAACCATCCCCTTCCACTAACTTTGGAAATAAAAATTAAAATCATAGAAATACAATGTAACAATATCATTTTCAGGAGACAGGCACACTGAACTGACATTCTTAGAGTGACTTAAATTTGAGATAAAGTAATTTAATTAAGTTTAATACAAACGCTAAACACACAGTTACACGGAACATGGTAGACAGATGCAATTAGCACTATGGCAGTGATACCGCAAACAGTATATTGATTCGCTTTCCGGTAGGGACGGCCGTCGCGGAGTGCATCTGACCCCAGCGTTGGCTGCAATCTGCTTTCTAATTAGCAGCCCGTTTCATTCCGCTGACCTCAAAAGAGCTACTGCAAGCTTCTCAGCTGCGCATTACCGCGACAGGAAGTCCTTCAAGATGAAAGCTTCGTTTCGGTAATTACGTTCTAGAGGTAAATAAAAACTGAGGGGAAATTATTTTCTTCATTGCGCTTTGAGAAATACCGCTGACCGAATGAATAACTCAGACAAAGGATAAAGTGAGTTAAACAATACTTATGAAACTACTTCAATCTTGATTTAGAATGTATTTTCTGTGTACAAATCTAACACCAAAATCTGTATATTATTCGGAATATTTTGTATTTTATTTCGAAAGAAAGCTATCGGAGGGGTTATCTAAGTATTGACTGTCATATACTCATGTAGCAGCAACGGAATGACGTCAGGAACAGCATTATTTGGAACAGTCTGATGTTCTGGGATATGACGTCACTCGTTAATTCTTCGCTACATTTTTCACTTGACTCAGTCTCTCAAACACGAGTCTCTAGTAGGGGAATGTTTGATCAGGTTACCACCTACTTGCAGACCAACAAGCTATCACTTTCTACGATTACACGCATTCGGTGACGTCAAGTGATCCTTCTGCAGTATTTCCTTTTTATCTTAAAATGTTGCATTTCCTTTGCTTCATATGAAATTACAACCTACCGATGCCACTTAATCCGAAATGCTACTTTGAACTAAATAAACAAATATTTGGATTAAATAAGGCAAAATACCAAACGAAGTACTTAAAAAAAATCATTTTTGTTATTAACAATCGCTCTTCCGTAGACTAACATATTTTACATATAAATTCTTCTTTACTGTCGCATTAACTCTTACCACCTTCAGTGATGAAGTTATATTTAAGACGACGAATTCATTCAGCGTATACTCTGTTCACCCTCAACTGGCTGTTCAAGGTCATGTTCCCCACGCCCCGCTCCTCACCCCGTCACCCCTCTCGCTGCCTACCCCTCCCAGCAAACCATTATGCAAAAAACGCACTTCAGATGGTATCCTTCCAATTCCAAAGTACACCTCAAATGGGACTATTGGACTGCCTTGAATTTCTGCCGGCGACACAGAGCCCCAGTTTGAAGTGTCACGCCGACCCCTGACCTGCTCTGCAGCCGACCCATTCGGCAGGTCGGTCGGTCGGGTGGCTGGCTACAAGGCCTACAAATTAAAACGCGGCTGGCCGTATTCCAAGAGATGGCCAGGCCCCTTGTCAACCACACGCAAAAACTGACCGGCGATAAGAGAGGGCTGCGGGAACACGGGGAGCTAATTTCGACTTTCTGCGGGTTTCAGTCGTCATGTCGAAATTCAATATACATGATGCACTTGATAAGTAATACATACCAATCCCCGTGTTTTATAGTCTACTAGTGTAAGCCAGTGACGGTTTTTTTTCGTTTCCTTACGGGGATAGATTAGTTTCAGTTTTTAGGGTGAAACATTATGACAGGTTGACATGATTTAACCAAATATAAACTTGACCTGTGTTTCAGGGTGAATAAAAGCTCTTGAGCTTGAAGATTAATAGAGGTAGGTATTAAACACGAACAGAGACGATAACTCAACACCGAGCGTGGTGGTGTAACGGCTAGCGTTCTGGCCTCGCATTCGGGAGGACGGCGGTTCGAATCCCCTTCCGGGCATCCAGATTTGAGTTTTCCATGGTTTCCCCAAATCACTCCAGGTGAATGCCGGGATGCTTCCTTCAAAAAGGCCATGGCCGAATTCCTCCCCATTCCTTGCCGCCCCATCCTTTCCCGTCTCTAAAGACCTAGTTGTTATAGGAGACGTTAAGCAGTAAAAAAAAAAAAAAAGTCAATCGTATAATTGCTTAAATACAAACCTGACTTGTATTCGACTCATAAAGTTCGCTCTGCAAAATTTAAAAAAAATCCTGTTTGCTTCGAAAGCATCGCGTTTTTTTTATTTTTTTTTTTACTTATACTGGGCAAACACTCATAATGTTATCATTGGTCATAGTATCTGTAATGGCCAGAGAACTTAATACATATTCCATATTTTTGAACAGTTGAGCAACTACGATTTTTTTTTTTTTTAATTGCTTAACCTCTTTCAGCAGCGAGGTCTTTAGAGACGGGGGCAACTCCGAGAAAATTAATTGCCATAATACACGATTCGGTAACATATTTTGTCTGACATCCACTTAAAATAACCTAATAACTCACGTACAGCGAACATGAACAAAAACCATCAACGAAAGTGGTCAGTAAAATACCTAAAAAGCAAATAAACTGTAATGCATAAACATTGGTCAAGCAACAACAGTAGTGAAAGTTTTAATTAAATTGAAATTTATCCTAAGCCGGAATGACAATTGGCATTCGTGGTTACAGCAGAGACCATGAGTAATTTAATATTTTTTAAAAGTCTTTTTAAGTGCTTCCATTAGCAACATGTTACTGAAAAGCAGATCCACGTTTTTTCAGCCGCAAAATTTATCAATTTTTTTTTTTTTTTTTAGCTACGAAATGCTACGAAAGTCAAACTTAATGAACTTATTATTACAATTTGGTAGCAGTTGCTTAGCTATTAAATTGTGGACGTAACCACGAATTTCTTCTAATGGTATCTTTGGTGTTTGTTTTTACGAGCGAAGGCTGACACGTGACACCGTTCTTCAGCAAATAGCTATCGGGGTGAGTGGATGAGAGAGTGAGCTTACGAAATTATATAATAGATTGTGTCTGACAAATTTTCTGTACAGGGATCTCCAGAGTAAAGTTATATGGATTTGTGACAAAGTTCACACAAATGTTCGATGTTTTGTATTACGGGTCTCACTCAAAAATTGCCATAAAATATGCTCCATTGATGGTACAATTTGTCATTATGACCAACATCTATTTCACAAAAATGTTCCTGCGGTATATGCACCTGCATTTGTCACACGGGAATTGTGGTAATCATTACAGTTGATGGCAGCAAACATTAACATTCTGCCTACGGAACAACTTAACCAATAAGTCTGTTTAATATCAAATTCCGTGCTCTTTCAACCGTATTATTTGAAATTCTAGACTGCTATTAACGATTTAAACGTTTCATCAGATAATTCTTAAGGTAATTAAATATTTATTTGAAATTTCATATTCATGTAATCTAGATTGGTCACATTATTGTCCGTCATTAATCTACCGAGTGTTACCAAATACATCTGTAATGCTCTCACTTTATTCCATCATTTCGACTTCGGTCTTCCTCAGTAGACCCAGTGAGGTTTTATCACAGAAGAAGATCTGAAACATTTTTTGAAACGTTGGGAGAAAAAAAACTGGAACACAATAGATGCAGTTAACATCTAGCGAATGATTTGTTAAAATCATAACGACTGCGAAAGCCGCTAAATCTTTTATCATCTTCCTCCATCTGTTTCTTCATTGATCTAATCTCTCTATTTCAGCCTAAAGACTCCTATCTAAGCCCTCAACTTTCTGCTTCGTGTGTTCTAATCTTTATCTTCCCCAACATTTCCTTCTTTCGACTGTTCCCTTCTCTAACAAATTAGCCTGTTGCACGTCTTAAAACGTGGCTCACATCCAGTATCTTCTTTCTGTTAGACTCTATCCTCACGTACAACTTCAGAACACATTCATTTTGTACATTACCTGTCCACTTAATTTTCAACATCACTCAATAGCGTCAAATTTGAAACTTATTTTTACTAAAAGTAAGCGTGGCGATAACGATTCATATGTTCTTTTCCCTTGCTGGCTTGGGAGAAGTTGAGACACTTTCATAATCTTCAAGTAACTTCAATGGTGGAGGAATTCATTCCTCTACGATTTAACTGTTCAGTAAAATCATTCACCGTTTTTACTACTGGACTTGGTAATTTGATTAATCGTGGTTTACTTTTCTGATATACCAACATACCGAATCAGGCTTCCAGACTTGGAGGACAACATACAGGAAATAAAAGTACTCCTCCTGAAGTCTTATTCTGAGAAACAAGAGCCTTGAGTTTCTTTGCTACAGTTACGACTCCTTCACACTACCCTATGTGTTCTCTTCCTGATGTCGAGACCATTAGAGGCTAGAGAGGATAGGAGGCAGTGAAGCCTTTTGAAGGAACCAACCGCTGGAGTGATTTCGCGAAAGCATGGAAAATTAAAATCTGGATTGGTGGCCCTGGTATAAAATCTTATTTCCCTCCGATCTATACACAATTTAAGCCACTAAATAAATTTGTCTTGCAACTATTCTTTGGAATGCCTCGCATTTGCTTCACCGAATTTTCGTCAGTCGAGTAATTAGGTCCAAACCTATGTCCTTTCAGAACGGTGTTGTATAGGTAAACATAAAGACATACTTGTGAGTAAAGATAGTCAAATACAACGGTTAAGGTACACAGAGCTGCCACGTTCGAGGAAAAGAACTTTGGTACCACTAATAATGTAAGAAACACCACGCAGCCTAAGTCAAACGTGTTCTCGCAAATGAAAGAAATAGGTACGTAATAATAGCTTGCGGCAGTAAGTGTGCAGTATTCCGCAAGACGGCAGAATGAGCTGCACTTAAAATCAGTCGTGGGTTGCCATATAAGAGCTGGCGAATTTTCAGAATAGACATTCTGCAAACACTTGTAATTGTTTCGCGTTTGATTCTGTGCGAGGAAAAAAAATAATAATAAAAAAAATAAAAATAAAAAAATAAAAAAAATAAAAAACTGGCTTGTAAATACTAGAATTTTATTGCAGCACTCTGTAGTCAGTGACGTTCTGACATAACTATAACATTAGGAAGAGAAGGATAATTGAAAATAGAGACAGAAATGTTATCGCTTTGCGCCTAACAAGACTGTCTACGGCATCCGTCTTACTCTTGTTGCTTGCAACTGTACACCTCAGGTCTCCCGTTGCCATTAGAAACCGGATCTTGGCGTTAATTCTAGACGCTGAGATGGTACACGGTTTATCGATTTCTGGCAGCTTAGAGAAAAGGCTTTTCTCTTTTGCTTTCGTACAGAGAAATATACGTACTCGGGCAAGTCATCGTCTTAGAAATTCTAAACTAACAGTAAATATCTCCCCATACGCTCTGTCAGACATTTCTAATTAAAAGTATATATCCATACTTTTAATCATGGGGGAAACACTTGATCCAAAATGTTGTTTACGTAATTTTTTTTAAAATGTTCCCAAGTAAAGGACAGAAAATAACGAAAGGTTTCATAGCAGGATGTTGCTTTTGCGTTTATCGATTGAGTGTCCTTGCGTCTAATTTTGAAGATAGAATCTGATATTATGGATTTACTTGAAGTACGTATTGGTACTTGACCCTTTCATTGGTTTTAAAACAATCTCTCTTCGCCATTCTAAATCTCTCTGACTCTACTGAACATGAAATTCAACGTTTTACGTTACACTCACCAGGTGGAAGAGTCGTTTAGTGAGTGATTATACGGATCTTACCGCCACAAGTATCGATACGGATAGCCTCTTAATACACAAGTCTTAAAGCTTTTACAAATGAGGGAATAAATGGTTTATCAGTGCAGATGCTGTCACTGACTAATCAAATGGAAGAGAATCTGCATCTGTATGCTGCCTACGTCCCTAAGATTTTGCTTAAAATTAGTCTTATTCATTTTTATAACTTAGCTAACACAGGGTGGCCATTGAAAGAATAAAGAGTTTGAAAAATTCATTGTTAGTATTTTTTCTTTTTTGCTGGTTATACCATAGAGTACTCCTTGAAGATTAAGAATTGCTGTATATTATGTCCAGCAACGAATTAAACTCATTGGTATTTTCCCCTATTACCTCAGACGATCAATTATTAAAATTCTTTCATTCTTTCAGTGAACACTCTTTACGAAGTCAATGCGCTTGTGTATTTTGTCTCGATGGAAATACGAGTGATGGTTATGTTACGCCTGGCTAGCGTCGTATTGGATTACTCATCATATAACGCCATTCTGTTACAGTTGGAAACTAGCAAAAACCAGAACACGCCATCCAAACTTCGTCTGCAGACCGCCCGTGGAACAGAGGAATGTCACGCAATCTGAATACCGCCTCGTTGCGGCATTCTAAGATACAAGAAAACCAGCTTTACCATCTTCGCTAACATTAACACATGTTCAACAAATAGCAACAGGCCTGATTACATGCACATGCATCCTATGTATAATTTCTACTGTCAACATACCCTTTCCTCAGCTAATACAAAGCTTAGTTTTAAATTTAATTAAAAGTGGCGGTCGGGACACAGTTTTCCTCACCGCAGTGCCTGCGTGAATGAGACGCAACCCACCACGCATGACATTCATTCTGGTTGCGGCAGCTTCAGGAGACAACCGTAATTTAATTCATATAAGCAAAGTTTTGTATCAGTTACCACCAAAATAACAGAAAAAAAATTCTAGATGATTGCATTCTTACATTAATTTTTTATACAATGAGGAATTTTAAATTGTAAATAATTTCACTTTTGGAACAATGAAGACTTTTTCGGTGTATCAACTGTAAGAAAAGTTTTCGTGCCTCCCACCGGGGGAGCGATTCAATCTTAAGCGACGTTTCGAAGCCGCACTCAGACTTCATCTTCTGCCACCCACCTAAGATAAAATACGAAGAGCGGCTTCGAAACGTCACAACAGACTGAGGAGCTCCCCCGGCGGAAGGCTTGAAATCTTATTCTACAATTCCACTTTTTTCCTCAATTCGGCGTCCAAGTACCACGTGTACAGTGACCACCCAGGTGACCAGTGTGAATCATGAGAGGACAAGGAGGAACTGAGTCCTGTTAAGTCCGGTTTACCTAATCTATTGAGGAAAGACTTGTGTTGCCATCTATCTGCGAAACTTGTAACTTACGTGATCTGTGTGATTAGTGTATTTTTTTCTTTGTAAAATGTGTAGTTTATTAGGCGCAATTAGGGGACCACCCACGGTTCACCTAGATGAGTGCGAGTAACAGTCTAAAAATCGCAATCAGGACGGCCTGGACTTGCGCCCGTTGTACAGTACCTCTACGATGCAGTGTGCGGCACCTCAACGCACTCGGCCACACTGTTATCAGTATATCAGAATTACTATCCTTGGTACTGTATTGCAGTGCACTAGCGTACATAAAAAAGATAAAATTCCTCTTTCGTTTTTTATTTACTCTAAATAAGAAAATAATTGAACAATTATCTAGGCATCCGGATGTTTTTTTTTTATCTTTTCTTATTTATTTATTTTTATTCAAATTCACGCCTCGTCGACGTCGAGATCATTTGAGGCGGGAGAGAAATGGGGGCTAGAAACAGGAAGGAATTCGTCAATGACATCATGAAGGAGCCAACCCCTATTCGCCTGGAGTGATTTCAGGAAACCGTGAAAACAGGAAGGTGGATTTGAGTCCACGTACCTCGAAATATCGGGTTTCGAAGCGTTCCACTCACCCAGTGAGCTCAGGCTGCAAGAGACACTTAAAGCTTTATCAATATAAAATTACCGGTTGGCTCGATAATACTATTTAACCATTACAGTCTTTCTCTCTTTCCGCAAAGAAATTCTATTCTACTTAAACACATGATACAGAGACATGTTAGCTGCTTTTAACGAGTTCCTTAGAATCTGAGAACACATTAATAACGTTGGATAATTCTTAAAACAAAAACACGCCAACCAATGCCCGCTTTCCCCAGCACTTGCTTGTTAACACACGTAAAAAAAAAAATGTACATACAATCACTTCGACCTGCCAATCGACGAAAGTATACATCATCACAAACAGAGACATGATTATTTAGACCGTGAATTTTCTGATTTATTATAGCAAACTTATGAAAAGTAGAATAAGTTATTTCTCCAAGCGTTCATAAATCCCTTGATACGAACCTCTAGACTAAGGCTGCCCAACCGATTTTGGAGATGGACTACAATTTCGATTCTAAGTTGGCCTGTGAGCCATTATTTCGAATCTAAGCAAGCCTGCGGGCCACATAATACTCTACTATAACTAAATTAGATATTTAAATATAATAAAGATATAGATAATACAGTTTAATAACAATCAAGAAGTAAAAATCATCGTTGAGACCTTTGCACATGTTTTTTACTTAGATTGGGCAGCGTTGTTCCTGCCAGTTCATTTTTCTTGCAGTACAATATCCTTTCCTGCCATTAATGATTTCTCCCATAACCTGAAGCAAAATCCAATTACAAACAAAATGAAGTCTGTTGCACCAAAATCCCTAACTGGTTACCTATATACCTGAATCTATGTACTGGGCCCAGTTGGTGAGTGGTAACGCTCCGAACGCAGGTTCTCCTAGCCTTTCAAAATGGATTTTCGAATACGTACCCGTTCCTTCTTTCCCACGCTATTCTAATGGCATCGACGTTGAAGAGAGATAATGCCTGAATCAAAAAAGAAAAATATAACTGAATCCAAGTAATTAGAGTCAGTATCAGAACTATCACAGTTTGGTGAGGGTAGCTTCAGAGGTCGTGAAAATAGCGGGATCTGAATCTCGCACGATGTATGGAGAAACAGTCCAGTAGACTAGTATCCAACACAGCTTCGTGATCATGGGAGTGTGGCAGGAATATCCACACGTGCTCCACGCTCGTTACAGCACCGAGCTTCCGTCCAGCCCCCTTCCTGTGTGAAGTCTCGCACCGTGACTGGACAGTGCTACCAACTGCACGCTGCATTAAAACTTCACAACAGAGTAGCGTCGTCATCATAAACATTAGACAATGCAGTCATGTAGTGCTGTATCCTCAACGAGTCAAGAGTCGAGATAGAACTTTAACATTATTTTCACGCTTCCAGGAACATACAAGATCCATCCCCGTACAGTCATCCATATTTTATTAATCACTCCAGGTGAAAGCCGGAAAGGTTTCTTTAAGAGATCATGGCCGAATTCCTTCCCATACCTTCCCCCGAAGTTCTCTTTCGGCTCTGATGACATTGACGTTTACGTGTCGTGTATTTTCCAGGTGTATCGGTCTTGGGTTTTCTGCCAGTCATCTCCAGCTAACCATAAAAATGTCTCCGTTACATCCGTCTGGTGGTCTTCCTCCTGGTCCCTGATCATCTCTTAGATTTCGCTCAAACACCGCTTTTGTCCATTTTTCATCTTACCTACGAGTGACATACCCAGCCCACCGTCCATTCTAGGTGGCTGTTAACTCCAAGATGTCTTTAAATTTGTAAATCGTATAACTTTGTTTACTCTCATGTATTTCCTATTAAAATCCAGTATTGACCTTTCAATAGGTCTTTGGGTTGTTCTAATTCCCTTTTTGAAATTCATTCAGGAATTCTCTGAACCTTTAGTCAGCATGGGTAGAATGTTTTTGTTGTAAACGTTTTTCTTCGGATTTGTAGGTATATTTGACTTGAATCCATAATTTGTTAGAATTCTATGTGCTCCGACTCTTCTTTCTGGAGAGTATAAATTATAAAAGTTGAGATTTGCCTTCATTCAGCTAAGGTCAAATATTTGCAGCCCAACCTCAGGCCTGCGGGTCACCAAGTGGTCCTCCGACGCATTTGAATTTGACCGCCAACAGCAGCGGTATTGAATAAGCTAGCTAAAAAACCTCTGCAAACACATCATGATGTTTTTTTTTTTACTTTTTGATTGTAATTAAAAAACCACTTAAAATGTATCTTATTTTTTTCTTTTTAATTATAATTAAACTGTGTTACTTATATATTTATTTCATTTAAATATCATTTGTAACTATAGACAAGTGTTATGTGGTCCGCAGCCTAATATAGATCCGAAATTGTAGCCCATTTCAAAAACTGGTTGGGCAGCCTTGGTCTAGAACATTGTAGTAGACTTCTTTCAACTGACACATGATTAAATAAATTTCTACTACGAAATTTAAGACCCGATAATTCATATGAAGGAAGGCGAGGTTAATTTTTCGGTACAGAATCTTCTATTTTAAAGACGGATTCTGATGTGTAATGAAAGATTTAATTTCAAATAAGGGAGCGTGCATAAACCACGTAGCTCCATTTTGGCCTCCTGTGAAACCTCTCCCCCCAAGTAGCCCTACGTGACTTTTGCCTCTACCCTACCCCCCCCCCTTTTCCACGTAGCACGTAGTTTTTTTTACCGTTTTCTCTTGTCAGACGATTCTAAATTACATGCGGAGATAATTAATTGAGCGAAATAAATATTCACACGCTGTTGTGAGTTCTGTTCCTCATTTTAACTGTGGAAAATGTTATGAAAGGAAAGCTACGTGGCCTGGCTCGGAACCCCCCCCCCTCCCACGTAGCCTTCCAGCCAACCCCCCCCCCCTGGCCAACCTGGACGTAGTTTGTGCACGCTCCCTAAGACAGTAAGTGGATAGAGTTCGGTCGGTGGTTAAACCTCGAAACTGGAATCCGAGAGGACGCGGATTCGAATCCCCGTCCGCACATAAAGACTTCGCTTTTCCATGATTTGTCGAAATCAATTTCGGGATGGTACCTTCAAACTTCCATGGCCTAATTCATGTATATTTGTTATTTTCAGTCTTTTCCAACCTCTGTTCTTAAATAAAAAAGCTTAAAACTCTAAAGAAAATAATATTAAGAGTGGATGTTGTCATCCTGTAAGCCAAATAAGATGTGGTTGTCAGAAGTGTTAAAATCAGTAGAAGAAGAAAGCATTAAAGATTATTCAGACCAACGTTCTCAGGTTGCTAGGTATTAGGGATGCCAAAAAGTTCTCGTTAAATCTTCATATTCCAAATGAAGGTCTTCGTTGGTAAACCTCGAACCTATTATGCCATCAGCTTGAAGTCACAGGTTTCAAATTAATTTATAAAGGAACGTGAAGAACAGTGGAAGCAACAATAGAACAATAAAAACTTAATCTCAAAAAATACCAGAGTGCGCAAGAAGTAATTTGTGTTTATAAATACTACCAAAATGAGGGTTCAAAAGGTACTAATATATTATTACGCTATGTCGACGTTGAAATCATTAGAGGTGGGAAAGGACTGGAGGCAAGGAACGGAGGAGAATTCGGTCACGGCCTTTTGAAGGAACCATCCCAGTAATTACGTCGAGGGATTTCGAGAAACCATGGAAAACGAAAATCTACATGGCCGGACGCAGCGGCGGTTACAGGATTTTGATTTGGGAAGGTCTTGAGCGGATTTTAGTTTGGGAAAAGGGGGGGGGGGCTTGAGTCGGGCAAGGTAATCTTTATAGTCTCCTCGGATTGTAGCCCCCTTAATGCTCCCCCTAGATCCGCCAATGGCTGGACGGGGATTCGAACGTGAGTTCTCCCGAATCCGATGCCAGAGGATTTACATTTCATCCAACACGCTCGGCAAGGTACTAATACATTGATTGCATTAATACTTCAGAAATATCTAGATGATATGAGATACAGAAGGAGGGAGGATCACATCAACTCAGAAGTTCTGAGGATAAAAACAGTCCGTATAATTTTCGACAATATTTGTAGACAGATTAGGAGAAACCATTAATCAAGTTTCCTGAAAATTTCGTGCGTAACTTTTGTTTCACTTTTATTCTTCAATTGGTAGTGGAATGAATCTTGCTTATTAAACTGACATCCTAATCTTTTACAAAGTCAGATAAATGGCTTACAACATAAACTGATGCATTTTGAGGCATTTCCAGTGGTAGCAAAATGAACCTTTAATAACAGCTGTACTGAAATAATTAACTTGTATTTCTAATGTTTTATTGCTGCAAATACACCATATCTGTGTTCGAATTACACCACTGGTTACTAGATAGACGCAATGCTTCGGCCTTACATTAGGGAGGACGCTGGTTCGAATCCCTATCCGGGCAATCCAGATTTATGTTTCCATGGTTTCCCCAAATAACTCCAAGCGAATGCCAGGATGGTTTCTTCAAAAGACAATGTCCAAATTCCTTCCTATTCTTTTCCCCCAATCCTTCTCCGTCCTAACTACCTCGACGTTGACGACGCGTAAAGCCAGAAGGAAAAAAAAAAAGCGATTTTAACTTAGAATTTGTTGATTCCTTCAAGAACGCCATTGCAAATCTACTTCCTATTCCTTGCCCCCAGTTCGATTTCGACGAGCCTTAAAGCCTGAAACAGCTACTTAATCTTTGTAATCTGTATTTCTGTCCGCAACTTGTAATAATTGTTTCAGTATATATCTTTCCAGGGACGTTTGATGGCAAGATTGCAACAACGGCTAGTATTAAATTGTAGAATTACATGTTCCCGTAAGTGTACGAAGTAATCCTAGGTTTCCAGTTAGGTGTGTAATAACTGAAAAAGGAGGATTGTAACTGTGCCATTTCTTCGTATCGTAGAGTTATGATTATAGATGCAGGCTATAATAAAAACTCATGGCAATAATCTGCTGTACGTGGATAATACTGAGCCAACAGCGGCACATCGGCCACTTACACAGTACTGTGTTTCTTGTTTCATCTCCTAGTCCTTTTGATATTTGGTACTAGAATCCTTTTCAATCAACCTAGCCTAAATTTTAACTACGCTATCAGCATCTCTTGAAGTGTTAAAAGTATATTTTCTTAATGATCTAAGTAATGAGATGAAACAGTGCAGTGAAAGTAGATAATTTTAGTCACCGTAGTTTGAAAACATTCATTTACTCTGAGGAAACTGGGAAGTATACGGCATTGTGAACAATATCTCGAACCCAATGTCAATACAAGCAATTTACTTATCATTGAGCAATGGTAAGTGTGCGTGTTGTTACACCGTATGTTCCGCAGTAGAATTTAGAAGTTTTATTATAATTATTTTTGGGCTTAATGGAATGGCACTTTATTTATTTCTGTACAAAATATTCTGGAATTTAAAAGTCACTAATATTTTTGCTATTATACGGGTGGCCTATTAGTGCTTCCTTGACCTAAGAGATGCAAAATGATAATGAATTATTAACGAAAATCAATTATTTTTGTTTCATTTAGGCTATCTGGTAATCGCTGTTGGCAGGTCGATGGTATTCCGCTTCAGTCATTCCACCCACCAGCTTCCCATGACGTGGGTCATTAGCAGAAAGTCAGGGCCACACGAGACTGTTGGAGGCGAAGGCCACTTTTCCGGAGCTCTCGTACATCATCTCGTTCATCATTTATCTGATGCCTATACAGCGGATTCAATTTAGACGGAGATGGTGGGTGAGCGGTAACTGTGTAGCCTCGCATTCGAGAGGACTCTGGTTCCAGTCCTCGGGTGGTTACTCAGCGTTGGGTTTTCCGTGGTTTTCCCTGAAATTGCCACTATAGCATGCGCTCCATCGCAATTAAATTAAAATTAAAAACTCGAGGCAAATGCCGGGATTGTTCCTCCAAAGTTCATGGCCGAATTTCATTCCATTCCATGCTTCCAATCCTTTCCCGCCTCTAATGACTTCGACATGGACGAAGCGTAAAACCAGAAATTAAAAAAAAGTATCTGATCAAAACAATATCAAAAAAAGTGACGCTAATCCAATGCCATCTGACGATATAGACAGATAATAAGATGGATAAACCGAATCACTCCAGGCGAATGCCGGGATGCTTCCTTCAAAAAGGCCATGGTCGAATTCCTTCCAGTTCCTTGTCCCGGTCCCACCCCGCCTCTTATCACCTTAGCCGTCGACGAGGCGTAAAGCTGTAGGTAAAAAAAAGATGGATAAAGAATTTATGGAATTTCAGGGAAGATTTAACATCAATTAAATTGTTATGAACCCATTTGTTTTAGGACACTATATTTCGGAAAGACTATAGCGAGTGTTGTTATGGAGAAACTATGTATAAGGAAGAAAATAGCTACGTTGATCATTATATAATTTGTACCAGATCTTATAAACTAATGAGGCTTATTTTCGTCCTGACGACAAAACCACAGAGAGCTTCTTTCTTCCACGTACAGTATGGTATACGGAGCAAACGTGCTCTGGAAGCAAGAAATTGAAAGAATAGAGGATACTGAACAGAAGAAGAGATAGGTTTGTGGGTCACGTACAGGACAATTTTGTTTATTGGTAGAGGGAACAGTTCAACAAAAGAAAATATGTAAAGAAAATCATACCTTACAGTATGTAACTGGGTAAAAGGACATACGAGATTGTGCAAGTTATGGGGAGATAAAGATATTGTCTCATGATTGAAAAATATAGAGGATTGAGCGTGAGAATAAGCAACAGTACCGTTAACATAGTAACTATTTGCCCGAATATTGGGATAGAAACAATTTCTTGTTTTTATGGGCTATTCATTTCGACGACACCTTGAATCATATTATCCACACTTTATAACACACTGCGCTCTTTATTGGAATTAAGAACCACCAAATTTTGTATATTTTTCTTCCAAATGTTTGTCATGTTTTAAACTAATGGTATAACAGTACGGCTGAGAATTTTCTCGCAAGTATAACATATGAGATTATTTGAAAGCTAAAATATAAAACGTTGCAGGTGATGTAGAAGGGAGCAGGACTTAAACTAAAAGCTTGTAAAGCTACTGAAACAAAAATTGTTACTGCTGCACAGTGGTAGAAATTTTCCCTTTGGCATAGTTGGTAAACCTAAATGCTCTAGTCTAAACATGTGAAAGAGTCCCCCAAGCTCATTCAGCTTGTTTATAGAGGGATGGAGAGTGTTTACTTGTAATAAAAGTTAAGTGCAGTATTCAGACCGTGTAACGGAAATCAGATTCATAACTCTGTCAGCAATCCTTCCCCTAAATTCCATTCCTATGTGACGCATCCTGTACAGGCTATATTTAGATATGTACTGTGCATACATGATTATAAATTATTAATGGCATACCTCCAACAACCAATGGCTTTAAAAGCTTTCTTGTCACAGATGAGTACACCATGGCTGTGACGTCATCTATAGGATTCTTAAGGATTGGTGAAGCAACGATGAGTGTAATAGTTCTGCAGCTTCCCTGTGTGATTGTATATAGCTGATGACGTATAATTTAAGAAAAAAACGATAAATGTAAAACTTGACGCTTACTGCGGTAAAAGCTATTTATCTATTAGTGCAATACGTGAATGCTATTTGATAATTTCTTATCATACATGGCAAGTAATGGTCTGATGATATAAGATCTTACTGAGATTATAATGGTAAATATTCATTATTACTAACTGAGATACTAACAAATTAACAAAAAAATGGAAAAAGATCGTATTTGTTTTGTTTGATGTATAATTTGGCCTGGGCCTTTGCTGTTAGCCTGAATGTAAGTTTCACGCTAATTTGCTTTGGGCTGTTTTGTTTGTTTGGAGTGATTGGAACCAATTCCAGTTTTTACACAGAATATTACAGAACATCGCTTAAAAACGTAGATTCTGAATGATTGCTTTGTACAGAGTGTAATTCATTTAGGATCACTAATTATATTTTACTAAACTACCAGTGTGGCTCAGTGCGAGCTGTCCTGTCTGCGGTTTTTAGGCTATTTTCCTCCAACCATCAAGGTGAATGCGGAGGCGATCCTTAATATTCGCTTACAAACTAAACATTTCACAAACAAAAATACACTTGCCACACACCGAACACACGGATGGTAACATCTCTTCCTCCATTAGTACGACCTGACCTGATAGTAGACACAAAATGCTTGGCGTCAGCAAGGGCGTGAGGCCGCAAATCAAAGCTTCAAATTTTACTGTGACAATGATGAGTAAATCTCAAAGGCAGCCGACACCTAATGTTCGGAAAAGGTAGTGAAGAAGAATTATAATGTATTACCTACCATCAGTTGCTCGCAACCGAGTATACGGGAGCTTTTATGTACTGATTGAACCATTGAACCTATAATGTTACAAATAACACTTCGCCAGTGCGATAAAAAGTTCATTATTCCGAATAATACCATACTGTTTTCCACGGTTTCCCAAAATCACTCCGGCGAATGTCGGGCTGGTTCCGTCGAAATGGTCATTTCGTATTCCTTCCCGTTCCTTTGTCAGGTATCTGCTAAATTTTGTAACTGCGTGACAAAGTTTTATTCTCAGAACCGCGAGTTGGATTGACTAATATTGCATTTCATTTTTATAGTGAGCTTCTATGTTTATTCAAGCTAGAAATCAGGTTTTTGCAGTTTTCAAGATAGTACTTTCAATTTCAACATTCTCAAGCATTCGCCTGGAATGATATTTCGAAAGTTCGCATCTAAATTATTTATTTTCAGCTAAACTATTAAAGTTACGAAATTTTTTTTATAATAACCAAAGTTAACGTTTGCTATAAGATCTAGCGATTTGTAAAGTTTCGGAGAGATAGAATTATTTTCAAGGTCAAGTTAGATGATGCAAGGTTTTCTGACATGCGATTTGGTATCTGATCAGCCTTCCAGAAACTACTCACGTGAAAAGGAAGTTTGTGACTTTCCCACACTCCGTGAGTACCAGAACTTTCCTGGTTCACACTAGCGTTCAGTCGGTCTCAGTTGCCCAGACACCGTGAGAGCATGACTAGATGTAGTCTCGCGTATTCACAGATATTTAGTTTGGTGAGCCCCTGGGCTCGTCAACATGCAGCTTACTCATTCAATTTTATCATAATGTTGCAGTAAAACATAATTACGCCATGAAGGGCCTCGGGATGACTTAAGTATCGGTCAGTTTCAAACCAAGTATAAGAGTGGAAGGGAGTGACGAACTTTTACTTACTTACAAGTGATAATAAATTGCACTTCGAACTTTGGGGTGTGGTCTGGCTCGAAGGTTAATCGAACTTGCAATTTCTTCTGTGACTTTGTCTGATTGCCTATTCAGTTATTGACTGTGCAAGATTTTCAGAATATAGTGAGTTGAAACAACAACAGGCTCTTCAATATTATTTACTTAGACCTTTTCCTTAGCGTGAGGTATAAAAGAAGCTGAGTGGTGACTTGTGTATTGTAGCAT
Organism: Vandiemenella viatica; assembly: GCA_031002005.1. NCBI lineage: Eukaryota > Metazoa > Arthropoda > Insecta > Orthoptera > Morabidae > Vandiemenella > Vandiemenella viatica. The sequence goes on from JARYHS010009186.1 coordinate 96,518,302, forward strand.
AACTGGGCTTACACGCGGTCAGAGCTAAGAGAAAGCCTTTAGCCTCCACCCCAAGGCAAAGATCACGTCTTACACCTTTTACCCAGTCCTTCCACACCTCTAACACCTCGACGGGGCGTAAATCCATACCAAAAAGATGGAATCTATTTTTTTCCATTTGCGAGGTCCTCCTTATCCATATTTAGACTGCGACAAGAAAGATTGATAGCCCGCTTTACTGGCACTTGGCCCTAATACGCCTTTTGCGGTAGTTGCTATCACCTCGCCGTTTGAATTAATATAAAATAACTTTTATTACTAAACCCCCAATCATCTCTCAATTTGCGCAACGGATATTCTAATGCTACGTAAATGACTTTCGCCACACTTTTACTATAATTCACAATTTATTACACTCAAAAATTAACACAAGATACAATGCTTTCACTGAAACAATATTCTGTACATATTTGCATCACGCTAGCCGAAATCAGTTTCTCCACATGTTCACCCTATGCTAGCCAAAAACAGTCTCTCTCGCCATATTGGCTTGTTCCTTCCGCGACAACACAACTATACGCCGGCCTCGGTAGCGTAGGGGCTAGAGTGCTAGCTCCGCGTACCGAAGGCCGCCGGTTCGAATCCGGCCGCGGGCATGGATGTTAAGTGTTGTGTGTCTGTGTAAATGTCCTGTCCGTCCTGTGGCGTCCATACATTGGAGAAATACACTGGATTACGACTTATATACTGAAAGCAATTATAATTACATTGAGCTGGCTGTATGGCCTCCGTTGCCAAATGCCATTAAGAAAAGAAAAAAAAAAACACACACACAACTATACCGTACTGCCAACTCTCGCAACATGAAATTACTAAACTAACTTATAATTACCCCGTTCTACACAAACTACTATGCTGGAAGACCTATACTATTAATAAAATATATATTTATTTACAATCAATTTATACTGTAATAATATAACTCAGTAATGACTGGTGAGTGGGGACCTCACACATTCTGCAAATTTCAATTTCTGGAAGAAACCATAAAATGAAGGTTTCAACCTGTCCTTAATGGAGGTAAGCACACTACCTACTAGGCTGTTATGTAACAAACAGCCAAGCAACTATTGTCATATCAGCGGAAACGACTGCGCTATGGTCGTACCAAAATATAGCGTTACCTTCATACAGATTATGATAACTTGTAAAAATCAATAACGTTGCTCAAATCGGAAGAAGCTATAAAATATACTTAAAGCCCTGTTCAACCATTTTTATATATAAATATCCTTACATTACTTCAAAGAAGAAAGTAAAAAGGCAAGGAAAGCGGTTGGTAGATTTTAATTTTTTGTGGGGATTTTCCGGATTATCTTTCACATTTAGTGGCAGTGATAATTATTGAGTGGGTATACCGCTGGATGATGCAGCGCAATCGCCGGGTGGTTCCCTGACCGCGACTCCAAGGTAACACAGCCGGCCGTGACTGTCGCAGCTGCCGGAGGCCGATCTGCGGTCCGAACTGCCTCGTTCAGCTCCACCGCGTGACTGCGGCCTCGCCGCGTCTCTTACGGAACGCCTTCAGCGTGGAAAATTGGAGCAAGTTACGAGCTGTCAACATAATAAACATCTGTCACTTCAACCACTCGTTCGCAGAGCGTGGTGAATCAGGGGTAAGGCTGAGTCACAGTCTACACGTGGACGGCTCTCATCTCGTACCTTTTTGATAAGAGCTGCGTCATGTAGGTAGGCTTTTAACAATAGGTCACTGTTCAATCAGCTAAGCCACACCTAATTCGGGAAACCTGAAACAGACAAACTGGAAATTTTTTTATTTATTTTTTTTTCAGAAGAGTACCTAAAGCACATAGAATCCCCCTGAATCCTCCATTTCCTTTCTAATTACTTTCTATTAAACTGTTAATGTATTTGAAGCTTTTCGTTATTTTTGTCTCTCCAGTACAGGTAGGAATTCATAGTATCGCAGCAACCATCAACCCTGGTGCCTACCAAAGCGACTTCTAGTTAGTTATCCGTTATCAATGTGAAAAATACCGAGCGTGGTGGATAAGCGGTTAACGCTCTGGCCTCGCATTCGGGAGGACGCCGGTTCGAATTCCCGTCCGGATATCCAGATTTGAGTTTTCCATGGTTCCCCCAAATCACTCGAGGTGAATGCATGGATGATTCCTTTAAAAGCCATGGCCGAATTCCTTCCCGTTTCTTGACCCCAGTCCCATCCCGCCTCTAATGCCCTCGACGTCGACGAGGCGTAAAGTCATAGGTAAAAAAAAAGCGGTGCTGTAAAAATCTTTTTTATTATTGTTATATAGTTTTTGTCGGTCATTTGATCTTTTCTTGCATCCTAAAAAGTACATCGGCCTATCTTTCCACTGGTTTTATTGTGAACCTATTCTGAAAATCTCTGTCTACTTGTTTCGTCTGTTCCTGCTACGTTTTCCTCAATCTTTCAATTGGTTACCACTGTCAAACATTTCTGCATAATCTCTCTTCTTACATTCATCTATAAATTAAGCTCTTTGCTCACGCATAAAATTTTCAGTCCCTAGGAACAACTCGCTAATAATGGACACCATGCTTGTATTGTAGAAATATGGTTATAAAAAATGAATTTCCTATCATTACCCCGCTTCTTTCTCGTAAGTGTTACTTCTGCCATTAGATGCAATGAAAAACTCTTATGAAAGACCCACATTTTGGAGTCTTATTGACCCTGCAAATGGTCGCGGTGATAACTGCACGCAATTCTACGTTTATTCGACATCGAGATCTGTCACTCCATTTAATAGCATTATCAACCATATGAGCGGAACAAAGAGGCTTTCCTGTCAACTTACATTTGTACTCCATGGTAAAGCATATTTTTCGCCGATATTTAAAACTGGGTGCCCTGCATGCCATTACGCCAAGATTTTGATATTACCATGCAGTCTTGCTACTTAGGCAACCAACACTGCAGTAGCGCTTTGCCGTGCAGTGACATAACACGGCAGCATTCGCAGAAAATAATGGTGTATCGTGTGCAGTGCTGATATCATGCGGTCAAAGGAGATGGGTCTTAAAATATATACATAACTCGGTTATTTTTCTGCCAAAGCATTATTTACGGGGTGAATGTAATGCTATATACTGGGACTCAGACTACATCGTTGATACTTTTTTTTTTGTTTGCCATCAGTCTGTCGAGAGGTTTGACGCAATCCTATATTACTTCCTTTCTTCAAAAGTAGCACTAGGTTTCATACTGTAAATTCTATCATAACAATTAAGTTTAGTGAAAATTTAAATAGTCAAAAATGAAAAATATTATCTATATACAGGGCTAGTCAAAATGATTGCAGTGATTTCAGAAAATTACTACGGATTTGTTATTTGAACATACTTATAAGATTACACAGATATATAAACAAACTGTGAAAGTTTTTTTTTTTAGTGTCTACAGATGCCCAAAATGTGAACATTTAGTGACTCTGCACACATCAAGTCTATAATTGAGTTCTTCCCATACCCGATGCAGCATGTCTCTGTCAATGAGAGCAAATGCATTGGTGATGCGAACCCACAGGTCTGACAGATCAACTGGTACTGGTGGCACGAACACTGTGTCTTTTACGAAACCCCCAAAGAAAGACCAGAATGCATTGGTGATGCGAACTCGCAGGTCTGGTCTTTCTTTGGGGGTTTCGTAAAAGACACAGTGTTCGTGCCACCAGTACCAGTTGATCTGTCAGACCTGCGGGCTCGCATCACCAAATGCATTTGCTCTCATTGACAGAGACATGCAGCATCGGGTATGGGAAGAACTCGATTATAGACTTGATGTGTGCAGAGTCACTTAAAGTGCACATATTGAGCATCTGTAGACACTCAAAAAAACTTTCACAGTTTGTTTATATATCTGTGTAATCTTATAAGTATATGTACAAATAATAAATCTGTAGTAATTGTCTGATATCACTGCAATCATTTTGACTAGCTCTGTATATCCGCTGACAGACGTTAGTCCTACCCCATAGTCTATACTCCATTCACAACGGTAGCATAGTTCTTCAGCTATTATCGAGAGGCAGAGTGTACAACAGCGGAGCGCATAAATTTTGGTCGTTGGCGATAGGAAATCAGTTTGCGCGGGCCCAGCGAGCGCAGTGGTCGGCTTAATGGAGTGACCCCTGACCGACGCAGCCCCCACCCCTCCCGCAAATTGCTTTATCGCGCAAACGCACCACGGCGCGGCTCGTTATCCCCGATGTTTACCTTATTACCCGACAGCGACGCGCGAGCCACATGCCTCGGCGCGGCGCTAATATTATTCGTTAGCTCATAGTGGACCGCTGGTGCGTACTACAGCAAATAAACATTCTAAATCTCTGTTGCCGCAGAAAAATTCTTTTAAAAAAGAAATGGAATTTGACCTATCTGGCTGTTCAAAGAGATTAAAATGTTTTTAGTGCTGCCTCTACCGCGTACAGTATTTTTGCGCGTTATAATTCATACATCCATTATCAGCCAGTTCAACCATTTGCTGATGAGTCCAGGTAGAACCTGAGCCTTTTTTCTCCACTTTGCACGATCTTGGGCGATCCTCTGCCAGTTAACTCCTAACCCTGCGTATTACCTTGTCCCATCGGTCTGGGGTCTTTCTCTCGGTCTGTGGTGATCTCATGGTCTCCACCGTAACACTGTTTTTGTCGATCTTTGGCCTTTTCTCCGCGAAACATGGCCGGCTTACCTCGAAACTGACCAAATGCCGGTTGCTCTTGTTAAGCCTAACATTGACCTTGCCATAGCTCTTTAGGCAGTCCTTAGTTTACCTTTTGTTAATTCATTTTGAGTTTAGATCTCACAGCCGGACGTCAGCACAGGTAGAACGCAATGCTCATAAACTATTTTCTTTATGGCATATTGGATTTGAGGATAATATAATTCCTCCGAAATGCACATAAGAGCCGCAAAATGGTTCAAACCACCTGTTGTCATTAGAGGTATCGAACCCCTATATTTGTGAAAGGGACATGACAACAGCCAATCCGCAGTATGGAAAGGAAAGAGGAGCCTTGCGGATAAGTCAATATACCATATCTAGAGCGTTTATTCCCAATTTTTTCTACTAATGTGTGGTATAACGTTATAGAATAAACTGTAAATTCTTTTGTTGAGTTTGAAGTAAAGTTATTCCAGCTACTTGTACTTAACTCACAAACGTGGTAACTAACGCCAATGCATTCTTTTGATTAAGGAAAATACAAACTTCTGCTTTTTCTGCGTGTAATTGTTCCGTGTATACCACCGAATATTGCTTTTTTAACACATTTTGAGCAGTTCCTCTACGGACATATTTAGGTGAGAGTGAGTTGTGTATTTGACAAACTTCCAGTTACTTTGGCATTTACTGCGAAAATCTACGCTAATCGGCCCATCTAGAAAAGAAACCATACTTAAAATAACGGGTCCTTCACAGGAGACGCTACACAATGTGGCAGTCTGTGAAATTCTGAGTTCGGTATCATCTGTAGATAACCAGGTGGGAATTGGTTGAAACGTTTTACTTTGAAATAAAAACTTGGCATCAACACCCACAAAGAATTCTATGTGAAAGAAAAATAAAGGTTTTACAACAAAAGTCTTAAAGCTTGGGCAATGAATAACGACTTTGACTATTAAAGAAATTACTACGTTTTCATTATATCGAAAACTTGAGTGCTGACTAATATTGAAGAAATTTCGTAGAAACTGCCCAATCTGCAATAATCACACGGTAAAAATTATTAGTAGGATTTCTTTGTATTTGGATATTCTTCTTGTCGCCAAGAGGATATTCTTTCACTGAGGTTAAATGCTTGATTAAGTGCTTAGACTGTCCACTGATAGATAGCTTCGAAGACAATAAACATTTTGATTAACAACCTGTGCAGAATAGAAAATTTAATTTTGCTGCTGAACGTGTAGAGTGATCCGTGAAAGGACCACAGGCGGAATAACTGCTCTGTAGATTTGTGTTTATGTTTTCGCAGAGTTAGAGAACGTTGATTAAAATATCCAATACCTAAAGCTTCTCCTGTTTCACGTTCATTAATAAACGCAGATCCACCGTCGGAACCGTATGACCGGACACAGTTCCGCTTTCAGGAAACGAAACGGGGAGAGTGGAGGGAAATATCACGCTTCAATTACGGAGCAACGAAACTAATTTCTCACTCCAGGTTGATCATTAATTGCTACCATCTGCAGTCTGAAAGACAGAGTGCGCCCAGGAGAACAATAATTCATCATCGCCCAGGGTAGTGCTGAAGCTTGTAACTCCTTGGATAGTAACAACAAAACCGAAGTTTACACAGATGGCAATCCAATTGTCATTATGAACCATTGTCCAAGCCCCGAAAGGAATTTTGACTGGTGTCAGTTGGTAAAATCGTCGACGATGATTTTTTTTTCCAAGCTGGATGTCCTTCATGACCCCCAGGACCACTCAGCCTGCTGTCAAATAAGTACTAGAGGCATTACCAGCAATATCTGCTGGTAGCCAAACAATCTACCACTTGATGTTAGTGAGAGGGCTGTGTGTATAAATATCTGCATTATTTAAAGTGAAACTAACTTAAAACTTCGTGTAACTCTGACACTAAGAATGACATAAACATAAAAAATAACCGTTTGAAACGTTGTAATAAACAAGGAACGTAAAAATTAAGTGAGCCGATACAGAACTGAAGTGATGAGCTTTGTATGGAAATTAGGAAGATGAAAGAACTTAATTGAGCAATCTTAATGGAGGAACTGTAAAAGATGATTTGGTTACTTCGATAAAGATTCAAAAACATTCGTTGGTTTACTGGAGTTAAAAATGAGGTAGAAGAAATGAATTTTAAAACTGAAAAAAAAAATTAACAGGTTTGATGTCGAAAAGTTTGGGGGATTTGAGGGTTTCCAGTATTTCTTGGTATTATTTAAAAACACCTGAAACGAACAACTGAAGACCAGAAAGCGAACTAACGCTTCAGACTTGTCATTATTACACATTGGTGCACGTCCCGATTGATGTCTACCGTAGTCGTTCGCAATGAACATCAGAAATCCAGAAACGTTGCTGGTGATGATGAAGTTACGCTGCTCGCGATGAATTCTTCCAGTCAGCTCGTGCTGATCACGATGCCAAGCCGATGACTAGTTCTACAATTAGCGATGTAAACCGATGTAGTCGTAATGTGTCCGTCCAGTAAAGATCGCATCCTTGAGGCTGTGGCATCTGCAATTTATCTCCGCCCTGCGATTCGTCATGAAAACATAAATTCTTTAACATAAGTTTTATTATCCGATGATAGTCTTTCTTATAAGCTAAAATTGTTTCCTTAATTTCTCTCCACAGGTTCACACTTGCTGTTAGCCACATCACTCCCACCTCCGCGAATCGTCGCGCTCTTTCCGAGTCAAGTTTCAAATTCCAGTGGAGATCATCATGAATTGTTCTCTACTCTTCGTAATAACATTCTTAGTTCCGGCAAAATATCACGTCTCCCACCACAAACCACTTCTCGTCACAGGCTTTCTCACTGTTAACCCCTTGTCCTTTCCCGAGGGATTCATCTGTTTTTAAGTAACTACGCATCTTTGGTGTCGATGTACAGTAGACCAAGAGTGCCCAACCAATTTTTATCACGGGCCATAATTTCGATTCTGAGTTAGCCTGCGGGACACATAATATTTGCCTATAATTACAGTTGATATTTAAATATAACAAAGATATAAGCAACACAGTTAAATTACAATCAAAAAGTAAGAAACTATCATTGAGACCTTTGCATAGGTTTTTTTTTTAAAAATAATCGTAATCAAAAAATAAAAAACATCAATGAGCCATTTGCAGAGGTTTTTGAGCCATCACATTCTTAACCGCTGCTGCTGACTGGCACTTAGTGGCCCGCGGGCCTGAGATTGAGTATCCTTGTTGTACACTATAGGTTCCCAACATTTGTTGTACTATTACACCCTTTTCGAAAAAAAAAATTACTCACCGTCCCCGTTTTTAAGAAAAAATACGCCGTCTCCCTATCTTGTAATAAATAACGTAACCCATTATGCTCCAGCTTTTATGGCTCGTAATCCACTTTTTGAAACGGTGATTTGATAGCACCACTCTTAGGCGAAGTGTACAATACCATATATAGAAAATCAAAGACAAGTTTCTAAAATTACTTTATTAAAAGATATTAAGAATATTGGTGTGTTGTTCAGGATTTTATTAACAAATACGTGTCATGAAAAAATGTTAATTAGAAGGTTGTACTCGGTGTAATTATACTAATTTTTCGATATTTAGTGCCTTTTTTGTCATCGGAAATCTTAAATCGTCGCGTTCCATTATTGGCGCTCTGTTTCTTTTGTCAGCAAATTTCTGACTACACTAAAGGCCTGGGCGCACAGAACGCGACAAGCGACAGCGACAAGTGGTCGTTCTCTCGTCGCGGCGATACGCGATTTTGGTACGTCACACAGGACGCGACAACTCCATAGCGACAAATGCCAGTGAGACCCTCTCTCGCGAAAAAACCTGTACTTCTCTATTTCTTTCTTAATAAGTTTGCTTGGGCTAGGAAATTCTTAAAACATGTCAAGCGATGTGGAGACTCTACTTATTTTGTTCGCACTAAAAATGGTCTGGGTTCCTGACATCAATAAGAAGAGAGAATGCCTTGGTGAATACTACCGCCTTTGCCGGGGACTGGTATCACAAGAAGATAGATTTTATACATATTTTCGTATGTCTCGAGAATGCTTCGAGAAAATACACAATCTGTTAAAATCAACTATTGCACCACGAACTGGAGAAAAGTAATTGGTACAATAGAAAGATTAGCCATTTGTATGACAGTTCATTTAATATATATTCTTAAAAACAAAACAAAAACGACACTGCCAAAACCAGGGCCGGTGCTAGGGGGTTAAGCGAGGCAAAAGTATCCCGGGCCTGTGCCCCCGAAGGGGGCTCCTCTGCCAGAGTGTCTAATTAAATAAAAATAAAACTTTAAAAATCTTGCTTAAAAAGGTGTAATTTGATTTTTTTGACTTAAAATTTAAAAGTTTTTAAAAGTTTAATATAAATAATTTTGTTGGGGGGGGGGGGGGAGGAGGGGGGCTAAGAATCCTTACCCGGGGCCCGAAAATCTTAGCGCCTTGGCCAAAGCCCCTGACCTCTAAGTGATTTTCAATCTTATCACTTCCCAGCTCTTCCCCCCTGCAGGCAGCTGTGTCATTTGCGTGGAGGTCAATATTAAGAAATACTCTTAAAACCAGGAGTTTCGTCACAAAGTGAAATATTCACAATAAAATATACAATTTATTATTGACAATGTATTTCACAATAAAAAAAATAGGCTCAAATACAAGTATTATTTATTTTAAATAATTACAGTGTAAACAAACAAACATAAAGTGAGAAACTAAGAAGAAAAAATACAATTCTCAATGCGAAAAATTATTTTTTATGAGCTGGAAATCTTTTCATATGCATCTCTTAGCACACCTGAAGTAGTGGCCGTCGGATGCGGTGGAAATCAATTTTTCTTCATCGGCCATGTCGCTCTGTCGCGCGACAATTCTGTGATTTTGTACAACTGTGTCGCTCGTCGCCGCGACAAAGGCGGCGGCCCGGCGACGGATCGCTTTGTGTGTAACCGTCCCGATTCAAAACTGTGAATTACAACAATAGCGACGTCGCGCCGCGACACAATATCGCGTGTCGTTGTCGCTTGTCGCGTTCTGTGTGGCCGGGCCTTTAATCGTCTTTTGGCTACATATGATAATATGAATGCAATTAAAAACTTCTTTGGTACATCCCTTCAAGGTGGATATAATACTCTAAATCAGGGGGGTTGCTGGCCTCGGTAGCGTAGGGGCTAGAGTGCTAGCTCCGCGTGCCGAAGGCCGCCGGTTCGAATCCGGCCGTGGACATGGATGTTAAGTGTTGTGTGTCTGTGTGAATGTCCTGTGGCGTCTATACACTGAAAGCAATTATAATTACCTTGAGCTGGCTGTATGGCCTCAGTTGCCAAATGCCATAAAAAATCAGGGGGGCGGCGGTTAATCCTCAACATCCCCTAAATTTACCTTGGACAAAAAGCGCCCCCTGTGATTTCTTCAATGGTCACCGTGGGCAGTACCGCCTCCTTTGGGAATCACTGGTATAGACCTTGTGTTCTGACATACGGATTCTCAAAAGAATGAGATTCTGCCGTTTGTATCTTATTCCTTGCATATATATTATTAAAATTCATTATTATTATTAAATCGTCGTTACTACTCGCGTTACACTACAACATTATAGTAAATTAAACTTTATTTATTTATTTCTCGTGCCCAGGACATAACATTGCAAGTTGAAACAAAACAAATCAAATTAATTAAATAATATCTAGCTTATGGAATATAGAACACAATTAAATGGAATGTGACCAGAATTCCACAATACTGATGGCCTTCTCAACGGCCCTAAAAAGGTCGTCCATAGTGCAGGTATCAGGTAGATTCCTGCATATCAGAAGATGTTGTGGATCCTGCAGCTCACCACATTCACATAGCTCGTTTTCAGTAGTGTAACCCCATTTTTTGCATCGGGACACTTCAGTTCTTAATCTGTTTAGTGCTTTCCATGTACTATATGGCTGATTACACCCAGCGATCAGTGCCTCTTTGACATTCCTCCACTGCCCTTCAGGCAACAAATTTCGCCATAGCTCTACACGGTGCGCTCCAGGTGGAGATGTTATGGCTGTAGTTGACTGTATGAAACTCTTTCTTGACTTCAGCCTTGTGGGTTGAGGTTCGTGTCCAGACAAAGGGTGTCTGGGATCTGTTTCCTGTTTCCTCTTCTCCGTCTCTGCAGCTGTTTTCCTTCGAATGTCAGGTGGTGATATACTCATAATTTGGTATATTTTGCTGACAGGAGTTGGTTTCAAGCAACCTGTTACAATGCGACCAGTATCATTCAATGCTATATCAACCTGCCTAGCATATGCAGAGTTTTGACAAACTGGTGCTGAGTATTCTGCTGCAGAGAAACTGAGTGCCAGGGCAGATGTACGAAACACATTTGGCTGTGCTCCCCAGGAGGTACTTGTAAGTTTTCGGATGATGTTGTTCCGGGCGGATAATTTGAATTTCAGATTCTCATAATGGGCTTTGAATGTAAGAATTGCACAGACCTGCGTTTTTCCAGAGTTGCGCTTAAGTGATTAGTAAAGTGCACTTAATGACAACGATTTACACATACACAGTACACAATAAACTGGTGCTCATTTTTGATGCTATTTCTCATTTTTGATGCTATTTCTCATTTTTCATGCTATTTCTCATTTTTGAAGCTGTTTCTCATTTTTTATGCTAATTCTCTTTGTTATTGCCTAGGGTGCTCAAGATCACTGGGACCGGGAGATTATTTGAACAAGCAACTAGAAGGAATTCATCCATGACTTTTTACAGGAACCATCAAGCCATTTGCTCGGGAAAACAAAATTTGGCTAGCTAGAGCACGCTTCCTCCCTAATGTTATGTCCGACATTTGGCCTAAAGTCTAATTATATTCATAATGAGCTGTGACTACCTACTCCATGACCAGTAGGCCTAAAAGTTGTTTCTTGAACGCCTTCAACATTTACAGCCCGATAGTTGATAGGAGATACCAGAACTGTTCATATTTAAAGTGAAGGGGAAGTATCACCGTATCGAGTAAGTTGTTGGGTGTCTGGCATTTGCTAACGCTTATCTCAATATGTATAGTCACGGACGAACGACTCTTCTGAAAAATTGTCTGACCTCTGCCACAGCAATTTCGAGACGAAATGAGAACTCGAGACATAAAAACAACAATATTTCGCTCGGAAGAAGAGCGACAGAATTAGGGGGCAAGATTAAGGCGTTGAAAGTCATGTCGTAAAGTTAGTTTTTCTTCCAGCACTTGCCCGAGCGAAGAGACAGAGTAACATGGTTCTGGAGTTAGAATGACAAGAACTTCGTGCTATTCTATTTTACACGGGTGGGCAATGTGATATCATACAGAAAAAATATATTTAACTTGGCTATCACTTGCCTTTAATTCATTCTTATAGGTGAAGACAATATAACTTAATTACTGTCTTATTGAAGACACAATGCTGTCACAGAAGCCACGTATCTTAACCATCGCGCTTCTCGCTTAATCCGGGCATGGATAGCATATGACTTAAATATGACTATTATTGTTAATCCAGGTATTGTTGTGCTGTGTAACAGAATTAATATACTTATATTACTAAGTTAATAATTGATATCCGTATACTTTCTCACTTGCATAAATTTGAAATATAAGTTTTATTTCTTTTATTTATTTATTTATTGTTTATTAGTTATTTTTATTTATTTGATAAACATAAATATCTGGAATTGTGGTGTAAATCTGATAAGAAAAATATTTTTTTGACGAAAGTTTTACTTTTAAGCTATAGTTCTCTTCTTCAAATCTTTCTAAAATGCCAAGAATCGATTGTTGGATAGTCGCTCAATATAGCATGGTTTTATCGTAATGTGTGAAAAATAGGCAATACAGAAATCTTATACTCAAGATTGTATGTCATGCCCGTATTATAACTTTTCAAAGCTAATGAAACTTTTGTCTGAAAGTTACTTTTTTTACCTATTTCACAACCCCATTTCATATATTTCATTGGTATCTGAGGCAAAAATAAAAATTACTTTTTAATAATTGTAGAAATAAATAAGTGCAAGGAGCTTAGTGATTAGGTCACTAATATGAGCATATTTGTCGTATTAGACGCTGCAGCTTGTGCTAAATAATAGCAATGATTGTTGTTGAAATTGTCATATTGCGCGTAGATATGTAAAGAGCACCATAAACACTTCAACTTCTTGTCCAACTTAGTTGTGTTGTAGCTGAAGTTGGACTTTGTATGGGTAGATGAGACCAAATCAGAAGTTGAACAACCAAGTGGACAAAATTCCTTTGATATTTGTGGGGCAGGACACAATGTTGCGCCAACCTGTTGGAATGTGTATGGGCAAGTTGTTCAACCGGATTGCCAACATCATTCTAGTCTGCTCCGCTTTCTCGTTGAGGCAATATTAGTAAACTGTACTAGTAGAGGTATCGTGATGGCCACTTTTCAAAACAACATTGCATCGAACCCTGTCATAGAAAAGTCTACCACAACTGGGAAAGTAATATATATATAACAAGAATTAAAGGCTGGGAAGAACTGCCAATCTATTTCGAAGAAGTAGAACGGTATGCCACACTTGCAAGTACGAAGAACGAATAACGAATATGCGAACGTGCTACCGACGGGAGCTCAAGAAAATCAAAAAAAGCGAAAGATCTGGAGCAGGAGATGCAAACAGATTTGAATCTACCCTGTGGTACTTTGATAAATTGGATTTTTTACTGGACCAGTAAACATAGTTATAGGGGATATTGTCCTTTGACAATGAAAACTACTATGAAGACCCTTATGTGAAGTAAAGTTTGATTTAAAGCTTTACAATTAAGTAGAGTTGGTTAAAATATCGTGAACTGCAAAAGTATCTTAAATATGTACAGTAGTTCGTCGGTTAACCGATCACCCGTTAGAAAAGAGAAAAAAAATGTTTTATGTGCATTATTAATAATTTGTTGAAATTTTGACTGAAATTTAAAATTTCGAAAAATTATTATAAAATTAAAAAAAAAAAAATAATTAAGTGAATAAGTGGAAAGTTTGTAGTTGGTGTACTGGGAATCGTGGTTTTCTCCTTCTTTCACTCAATGGTTTTTTGGCTCCTCTCTTTCCCTGTTATTATTTATTAAAACTTACTCCAGTTTTTTATTCGATTCTTCTATGCGAAATATTTTAAGCTGATTATTTTCTAAACTTTTCCAACTGTTATAAAAACGTTATTTATTTCATTTTTCAAAATTTCCAGATGCCGAGCTCTTCCATTAAAATTTTGATGTACATCTGTACACAAATTGGACTTGTGGAGCTCACATATTTCGGATTATTTCCTAAGCTCGCTCACTCACTCATTCACTTACCTCGATAGTTATCAGCTGGAGTAAGGTGTTACGTGTCAGCCTTTCTTCGCAAATCAACATCTCCCAGAGATATCATTAGAAGAAATCAAGGTTGTGTCCACAGTTTAATAGCTAAGCAACTGTTACCAAATTAATTGCCATAATATATTTATTAGATTTGCGTTACATAGCATTTCACAGTTAAAAAAAATCGATAAACTTTACGGCTGAAAAAACGTGGAAATGATTTTCAGTAACCTGTTACCAGTGAAAACAACGTACGAAAACTTTTAAAAACTTAAACCATTTCTCATGGTCTCTGCTGTAACCACGAATGCAAATTGTTATTCCAGCCTAGGTTAAATTTCAATTTAATTAAAACTTGCGCTAATGTTGTTGCTTTATACATTACGATTTATTTGATTCTTAAGTATTTTTCTGACCACTTTCGTTAATGGTCTTTGTTCATGTTTCTCTGTACGTTAGTTATTAGATTGTTAAAGTGGACATCAGCCCAAATATGTTACCGAATCTAGTATTCTGGCAATTCATTTCTTCGGAGTTGTTCAACTGTTTAATAATCTGGAATCTGTATTAAGTTCTCCGGCCATTACAGACAATATGACCAAAGATTATGAATACCCAGTCTCAATTTTTTTAAAAAAAAAAAAAAACGTGATGCTTTAGAAGCAAACAGGAATCCTTCAAATTTTGTAGAGTGAACTTTAAGGGTCAAATACAAGACAAGTTTGTATTTCATCAAGTTCTGTCTACGAGATTTGAAACAATTATAAGATAGCGCGATCATACTTCCGAGTTCTTCAAAAGCTCAAGAGATTTTTTTCATCCTAAGGGTGAAACACAGGTCAAGTTCGTATTTGGTCAGATCAGGTCAAGGTGTCATAATCTTCGACCCTAAAAACTGCAACTATTCTAGGGGTACAGATCAGTTAGATATGCCCGCCAAGAACTCGCGACTGACTCCCATTTAAGAGTAGGCTTTCTCGTGGGGAGGCCTTTACTTGCTGGCCTGGTATTATCCCACGTAGTACACAGTCAGTGTCATCTCGAGCTCAGGTAAGCTGCAGGAACTCTTGTCGATCAAAAGTGTACAAGAATAAGGTGTCAGTATAGCAACAGATACAAGGAAACTCATTATTGTCCAATTGGTGGAGCCTGCGATACTCGTACACTGGCGGAAATTAAAAGCGTAACAGCCAGACAGATATGATGAAATTTTAGTTATCACCTTTAGATACAGTTGTAAGTAAGAAGTGCCCACCTTTAGCACCTGTATATTCGAGGATCCTTGCCAGCATGGAATCACTAAGCATTTGGATGTCTTCCTCGGATATGTCTCTCTACGCCTGTATATCTTGTGCAGTCAGTTGTTGCAAGTTTGCGCTGGGTGACCATGTGATCTGGCATGTCTATTTATAGCATCACAGACATGCTCTATTGGGGACAAATCTGGGGACCGTGCGGTTCAAACCGTGATCGTAACCCCTTGCAAGGCTTGTGTTGGAAGATGGTGGACATGAAGGGTTCACAAAAGGGTACAGCACCCCGTCTACATAGTGATGGGCTGTTATTGAGCTTTCGACAACCAGCTGTCGATACTGATTGCCCTCCAAACCATGACATCAGTGGCGGTACCTGTGTGACATTCTCAAATCACAGCAGGGGTAAGCCTTACGCGTAGTCAATTATCATTTTACCACAGACAGGAGACTCATCTCTAAACACAAACGTACGCCATTCATATATCCATGTGCGTTTTTAATTACACCAGATTATACGATGCTGGCAATGAAAAAGCTTAACGTAACACTTTGCATAGGGGTCAGAGACTGTAAACCAGCTTCAAGCAATTGGTTTACAATCGTCCAGGGGGAGACTCTCTCTGTAACCACTGCTTGGATCTGGCCTGCAGTCACCCGTCTGCCAGCAACAGCCACCCACACATATTCACGTGCTGTTGTTCTTCTGTACGGACCTATGCCTACCGTAGGAATATTACAATCTTCTTTCATCCACTGTGTAACAAGTCTGTATATTGACACTAAACTACGGCCAAACCTTCGAGGGATTTCAAGACATGATTCACCCATTTCAAACACGCCAATTCTCCGACCTCCCTCACAGATAGACATTTGGCTGAAGAGAGTAGTCACTCTTCGCCTTGGCATATTTGGTCAACAAGAATAGGCGGGCCAAAATTTTTCTTGTTACACCACACTGTTCACCATTTATACGATAAAAAAGCATATCACTTTTGCATAATGAATTGCCGCCTAATTCTTATACTTTTACAGGTAAAACTTTATTAGAAGAACAACCTCCGATGACGAAGTCATTGGCACGCATCTCCTGGATTCGAGTCATTCAAGTGCATTTAAGTCATCTGTATAAGATACTCCTTCTAGTAGCTCATCAATCCCGGGCATCGAAAAGTCTCTGCTGCCAATCTTGTTAACAATTGGCATCAAGATTTACAGATGTTCGCTGTTGGAATGCACGGAGACAGGGTAATCGGATTGCCAGCCGCTAGGGTCCCAGCGCGGAAACACCATTCTTTATTTGTTCCAAAAATTTTATGTTCCCCAAACAAAACAGATTAATGATTAAAATATGATTTAATTTGTAACGCGAAAAAGAGTTATAACAGTCGCCCAGGAGCATGTAAACCATATCCCCCTCATCTCCCTGTTCATATTACCATCTCAGGGAAGAGATAAGGAGGGTCAGTAAAGTTTACGCAGGCACCATAAAGCCGAGTTCCCACGACGTCTTGTAACGAAGGCGGGACGGGACGGGACGAATACTCAACAACACTCAATGGGAACTAGGCCGCCTCTGCTAGCGGGGACGAGACGCAGCTACCCACTCTGTGTCGGTAAACATCACAGGTTGCCATCGGTTTGCAGCAGCGGTGCGCACCCCTTCTGTTGCTATAAAGTGCTCTGTGCCAAACGACACTAGGCAACGTGGTGGGGAGGTGGTGGCGAGGTAAGCGAGGGCTAACCTGCGGCGCGCGCTCGTCCCTACACTTCGGCTAATGAGGTCCCGTCCCGTCCCGCCTTCGTTACAAGACGTCGTGGGAACGCGGCTTAACACTCGACCACGACCACAAGAGTGTCAAAGAGCAGGGGTCAACCCGACTGGAATGAAACACTCGCCCCGAAAAAAAGCAAGTATCAGTTCAATCGAAATGGAGGAGATTGACGCAACGCCTTTTTGTTTATGGAGGTTTGTGATATTGCGGGATTGCCCAAGGCTTCACTGGATGCTATAGACATCAGAGTGCCTCTCCCTCCGAAAGGAAGCGGACTGGGAAAAGGAACCGGACTGGGAAAAGGAACCGGACTGGGAAAAGGAACCGGAAGGTGTTAGGCTGCGTCCTTTTAAAGAAACCATCCCGGCATTCCATTGAAGTGATTTCGGAAAACCGTCTTAAACCGAAATCAGGATGGCTTACTCCCCGGCGCTAACGCCAACGCAGGCTCTAAGACAGTCCAAGGCGCGGTGGTCAGCCCGACCAAACTGGAAGAGCCTCGCCTTAAAATGAGCATAAATTACTTCATCCATTGTGGATAGCTTACCCCTGCTATCTGGTTTGTGCTTCAAACATTTTGAACTATTTATAACTCATGATTTCCTCGTCAACTGTTCGAGAAATATCTCTCTCTCTCTCTCTCCCTCTCTCTCTCCCTCTAAAATTACAGGCTGCACAACATTATACTTCTAACTTGTGTATGATTCCACGAGTCAGGTGGTACGAGTTGATTACCGGCAAGTGCTAGAAAATTCATGTCTCCTGCGGCGATAAGCCAGCGCCGTGCGTAACCCAGAGTGGCTGCTAACACGGCCCAGTGACACGCGAGCAAATAATTGTGGGGACAATTAGGTGCGAGAGTTAGGGGCGGAGGGCGCAAATCTCGACCTCTCCCCCACCCGCCGACATTATTAATGGTGCTCTAATACCTCTGCGCGCCGCTAGGGAGCACTGCCTTCCCTGCTACACACCCTGGATATACTGTTCGTGAGCTCAAGGGGGTACAGTAGCGTTGTTGACGCTATCTACTGTGTCTATTTCACCGTATTTGTCTCTAGGGGGCGTCCATAAATTACGTGAGGTGAAATAGGGGGAAGGGGGGGGGGTCCGGCGAAATCTCAAGAAGGGGGAGAAAGGGTCAACGGAAATCTCACGTGAGGTTTTTGAAATTTTTGTTGGATTGTAGAGCTTAAAAAAAAAAAAAAGATCTTACCAGAGGGGGGGAGGGGGGGAGGGTTGGACCAAATCTCACAAAGTCTTTCCACGTCCGGAAAACCGGAAAAACACGTAATTTATGGATGCCCCCCTAGTCGAAACTCGCATACAGTGAAACCGTCGTATAATTATCTTATTTAACAATGTTACTGATTTTTCGCTGCTTCCATTTAGCTATTTCTTTATACATGTCTGTTATACTGAAAACGATCATATAATTTGTCATCTAAAATCTAGATTTCATTATTCTATGATCAGTTTTGTTCTCTAATAAGTCATTTGAGCCCACTGAATTCAGAACTTTTCTTTAATAGCGTTGATGAAATAAGTTGCCAAAAATTTGCTATAACGAGTTGCTGCTAGCCGCAAATAACGGCAGCTGTTTCATGGGCCAGACGGGCGATATTAACGTCGGCAAAAATCGGCAATGATCAGCGTTTCGTCAAAAAAGATACTTCGCTTTAACTACCCTAGGATATTCTCACATTTATTAGTCATTTCATACTTTCTGTTTAGCAGCAACGTTATCATTAATTTTCGTGTATTAAAAATGTCCTTCTCTTGTCACTTAAGAGCTTCAGCATTCGTTTCTTCGACTGTAATGAAAAATTGTTAAAGAAACTGCTTAATCCGGAAGTTTTCGGAAGGAGTTATTTGTCATGAAGGTTAGAAGTACCGAGCGTAGGGGTGTAACGGTTAGTGTTCTCGCCTCGCATTCGGGAGGATGGCGGTTCGAATCCCCGTTCGGGCATCCAGATTTGGGTTTTACATGGTTTCCCAAATCACTCCAGGAAAATGCCGGGATGCTTCCTTCAAAAGGCCATGGTGGAATTCCTTCCCATTCCTTGCCCCCCATCCATTCCCGTCTCTAAAGACGTCCATGTTAGGAGACCTTAAGCAGTTAAAAAAAAAGAGCTGACAACTTTCATGGTAGACTCCTAATCGTTTACTGAGCTAAGAATTCTCTCCTTGGCCCAGCATGTCGACATGGTCTTGTGCAGCTCTCTGATGATGTCCCGAGATGATCTATCACATCACCTTCACTCCTCTAACACATCCACACGTTTCTAGCTAAATGAAGGATTTTGGAACGTTTTCCTTCTACCTGCCAAGAGAATTAGTCGATACTGTTAGCCGTCGATACTGTCTTGTTCTTGGTAACTGAATCATCATCCAACAATAATCGTGGTCAGAGTTAATACTAATCGACAACAGCAAATCTTTGCAGTAATTATGAAATATCAGTCATACAAACAAATTGTTCATTGCTGGTGTGTCATTTAAAGAGAAACTATTAAATGAATTCGTTTTCCTTTGGTAACTTCGCATTTTCGGATTATTCTCATTTGGTGATGGCTTTCTGCCATACAAATTCGTTAAATCTGTGTTAAATTACGAACCTTGTTTCGCAGTGATAATGTAACTAAGGAACTATAATATTCTTGAACTTCATTTGTGAGATATTTTGGAGTCCATGAAAAAGTGCATGAATCTGTTGATCAATCTGTAACTTGGTCGTGGAAGTTAAATAGTGCATTATCGAATTATAACAGATTCCAAGGAAGTTATCCACTTTTAATTTTAAATTCTGTCATCGTTTTTAGCAAATTATTCATCAATGGCCACCTTTCCCTTTCCTTAACTCATCTTAATTCTTCCACGAATTTCTTTCCATTTCTCATCACCAATATGCGCCTTGAAATACTCCCACAACTCTCTCCATCCTGCTCCTATCTTCCAGTGAATCCCATTCCATTATCATAGCAGTTACTGATTGTGTTCTGCACTAATTTGCAGAGACAAATCTAGCAGCCCTTCTTTGCACCCCGCTCAAACTACTGTATCTGATTACCAAACTGTGCGTTCCGCATTACACCATTGTATACAAGCAATGGTCTGACTTAGCTCAATCACTCCCTCCGGTAAATGAAAGATTTTGGAACGTTTTCCTTCTAGCTGCAAATGTGTCCAGTGCATTTTATCAAGTGTGATGCCAAGGTATTTAAATTTTAAGTCTTCAGCATGCAGTTCGTTCCCCACCTTATAATCATAATCAACATTAACTTTTTATCGATCTCGCCTCGCATTCGAGAGGACGGTGGTTCGAATCCCCGTCCGGGCATCCAGATTTGGGGTTTCCATGGTTTCCCAAATCACTCCAGGCAAATGCCGGTATGCTTCCTTCAAAAGGCCATGGCCGAATTCCTTCCAATTCCTTGCCCCCATCCTTGCCCTCCATCTTTTCCCGTCTCTAAAGACCTCGCTGTTGAGAGACGTAAAGCGGTTAAAAAAAAATAATTTTTTTATCTGTGCGCCTAATAAGCTGACTACTCTCTGCATGTCCCATGTTTACCTACCCAGCTAGATATCCTATTTATTGTTCACTATACTAGGGACATCACAGCATGCGTACATCATCCCAACACTAGTGACTTCAATCTCACAATAGCAGAAGAAAATTAGCTTGATGCGGTGTGTTGAAGAGCAGTACATAGCGACCAAGTGTCTCCTGCGAAAACTCGTGAACAAACACTAGATGACCCAACTTTACAAACAGCCCGAGTATACAAGAAGTAGTGGTCCGCTACGTGGGGGCAAAGTGCGGATAAGGTGGCGTGCCGTTGAATGGTGAAAAGCGCGACCAATAAATACAGCGGGGAGGAGATAGCATGAAACTTGCACGGCCGGCGCCTTTTGTAGGGCGCAGCCGCCGGAGCCGGGCGTGTTTTCTCAGAGTCCCGCTGCTTTATTCATAGCGAATCTCGCTGAATATTGCACGCCGACTATTATACAGTTACGGCCAACGAAATGAAGCACTCGCTCCCGCCGCCATGTGCACAGGAACGGGACCCAAAATCCAGGCGTCCCGCCGCCTGTCTCTACGCACTTTTCTGCGGTTACTAATGACATTTCCGTTTTAGTTAGGCTAACCTAATTTTTCTAAAATAAAATAATCCTATAAGAAATACTCCTTACCTCATATTTCAGCGATCATGAATAAGTTTAGAATTGTAACAGTATCACATTCCACCATTCATATTAATAAATTTCTGTATTCAATTCAAAAATTGTTTAAAGATCTCTCGGTTATGCGACCGGATCAACTGATCGTAAATGAACGAATTTTCGACGGCGTAACGTCCCATCATCTTCAGGGTGCGTGTACTGGACGGCGTGAGGAGCGCAGTCCAGGACGCGACTGCTGGTCCGGCGTCAGACACTATCTGGGGAAGCATTGCCCCCAGAGTATGGGGAAGTTCTTACAGGTAGTCCTGTATCTCCTTCTAGTTCAGCGGTTGGTTGTCATTGCTGTGAGGTGGCATCAGACTGCTGGTCCGGACCTCCGAATCGGTATTTATACCCTTCGACCCATCGCCTCCACTCCCGCCGCGATGCTCCGTTAGCGGTGGAGGGGAGGTACGCTCCGGCGCGTAGGGCAGTGACCATCAGTCTGTATACCACTTCCGTCGCGCATTGTGCCTTGGCTCTGGTGTTTGCGGAGCCGCTTCAGTGCTGTGTTCCAAGCTAGGCTTAGTTGTAACCCGTTATCTATGTTTATGAGGTTACTCCGTAGCCAGATCTCAATGGCTCCCTTGTATACAAAGTCCTAAAAGTGAGTTGTGTTTCTCAGAACATCGGTATCCTGATATTTAATAGTATGCCGTGTCTACACACAATCTTCAACAACTGATGATTTTGACGGCTGCTGTAGCTCGCTATGACTTCTATGTTCTCTGCACCGTTCTTCGATCATACGAATGGTTACACCGAGCTACAGCAGCCGTCAAAACCAGCAATTGCTGAACATTGTCTAGAGACACGGCATACTATTAAATATCAGGATACCGATGTTTGAGAAACACGTCTCACTTTTGGGACTGTGTATACAAGGAAGCCATTGAGATCGGGCTACGGAGTAACCTCATAAACAAAGATAACGGGTTCCAACTAAGCCAAGCTTGGAACACAGCACCGAAGCGGCTCCGCAAATACCAGAGCCAAGACACATTGCGCGATGGAGGTGGCATACAGACAGATGGTAACTGCTCGACGCGCCGGAGCGTACCTCTCCTCCACCGCTATCGGAGCCCCGCGGCGGGAGTGGAGGGGATGGGTCGAAGGGTATAAATACCGACCCGGCCGGTCCGGCCCAGCAGTCGCGTCCTGGACTGCGCTCTTCACGCCGGCCAGTAGACACAACCTGAAGATGTTGGCACGTTACGCCGTCGAAAATTCGTTCATTTACGATCAGTTGATCCGGTCGCATGACCGAGAGATCTTCAAGCATCAGATTCGCCGGAAAAACATACAATTACAAATAATTCGGCTGTTGAATTCAGTCGAAAGACAGTGGGCAAATTGTATTTTATTGGGAGTCAGGTAATGGAATAAATTACCAAGGGAAAAAAATCTACAGCTCATCAAAAACACTGACTGAGTTTAAAGTTGGAATGCGTAAAAGGCAGGGGTAGATGGGTAGTAAAAATTCATGGCATAGGAAGATGGGGGTGTGTGTTCCCATTCAATTGAAATCAAATCAAATTTAACCCTCAGAGGCACGGCGTCCTGTCGTTTTCTCATGCGACACTGACAGGTCTTTTCGACACGATTATGTCAAGAAAATATGGCCAGGTTAAGCGAACTAACCTATAACAGTTTTCGACGCCGTGTACCTCATATGAAGGTAGCTGGTAGTGGTGTAACTTCGGGACCAGTGGCGGCAATCCCCCGCTTTGATCCGTTGCGGTGGAGCCAGCGAAACCGTGGAGCTCTGGCCGAGCGCACAGTTGTGGGAGTCTTCGGCTTATAGCTGCCGTCCTCCCACCAAGCACGGCGCCACACCGACGTTTCACTTCCCTGTCCTGAGCCCCGCCCGAAATACCCCAGTACAGAGAGAACTGTAAACTGGAACGATTGCCTCGCCGAAAGATTACCTCGCCGAAACTACGACTGATCTTCTGCTTTCATCGATAGGACGATTTTATCGGTTTTGTTTCCTGTTCTCGTGAATATCAACAAACCGAGACGAAATTCGAGCAGGAGTCCTTTGTTGGACGTGGAGAAAGAGAAATTTCATGGTAGTAACTTTCGTTCAGCCTATATATATATATATATATATATATATATATATATACATATACACTGGAAGTATCGTCAATTAGATCTTAAGGTTAAATTATGTAATTACTTAATCGGATGAATAAGTTCGATAATATTATGAATGTGTATTTTGAAATACACTGATTCCGCATTATTCAGTATTTGAGTCACGAAAATATGCTTATAACATAAAACTCGATGGCTTAGGTGAAACCCAAGTGGCGCTATATTAAACACAAATTACGTGATTGTATCCGGTCTCGATAATTCAGCAGATATGTTGCATTAACAACAAAATTATCATTGTCGAGTGCGAGTGTTTAGTACACAGGTTCCGTATTAAATTTATTTAACTAAAAAAAGCGTCCGTTTAGCAAAATTTTTGTTCAAAACATACAAATAAATAATAAACAACTAAACAAATCTGTTGTAATTTTCAGAAATATTTTTTTAAATTTCTCATAGAAATATTTTCACTATTTATTCACTATGCAGATTTTGATGAATTTCTGTCGAGTTTGGCGAAACTTAGACACATTACAAACGGGCTGACATCATCTCTGTGAACAGTTGATTGCTGAAGCTGGTAGTTTATTAGTTTATAGTATACTACTTTGTGGATGAGTAAGAAAATTTTAATCACAAAAGCAATTCATCTACACAAGTTAAAGTACGTCAAACGAATATTAACAGCTACATAATACGAATTTCTCCACAAATCTCCAGCTGCAGGGTAACGAGAAAAGATTGCGATCTGATATCTGACAAAAACCTAGCGAACGAAGTATTGTCGTTCAGGATTTCTGGATCAGAAGCGTTTGTATATATGTTACGCTCAAAGAACGAAAATGCTCATTGAGCAAAAAAAAAATTACCACAACGCATTATGGTTTCTTTTAAGCGGCCACAACGCGTTATTCGCGCTATAATACTTAAAAAAAAACCGTCCAGAACGCATTATGGCTAACTCAAAAAGGTCACACGCAAAATTTACGTCTGATCCAGGTCACATTCTCCACACACGACGACTCCCATTTTTGAAGAGCCTCTCAACGTGAATGGTACGAAGAATCATATATACTAAATGCACCCATTCATCGCGAACACAGAGAGTTAGATACTGACAAGCTACAACGTGTTGTGTCAATGAGAGTTTTCGAGCGTAACATATACACTTTTCAAGGAGTTATCACAGGGTAAAAGCAGAATATCCAGCAGGGCAGTGCCATAAGACGCTGAGACCCAATGGCATTTTTGTTTTCGCGATTCATCTTAACGCGTTAAGAAAATCTCTGGAAACCATCCTTTAGTAATTTGACTACCGTCCTTAACATAAAATCATTTAAGAAATACTCTGTTAAGATTTATGTCGAACAGAAGACGAGACGTTTCCAGTAATTGGCCTGGTGTAGCGTCATGAAAAGTTTCTTGCCAACGGCGACAGTAAACGCGTTAACGTGCGCGATCCGGTGGTTTATTATTTACCTGCACGACGCTTAGTTTGAGTAAACTGGCTGCTCGCGATGTGCGGAGGGTAAACGTATTCTTGGCAGCCGCTTTACTAGTAACAGCTGCTGCTACAACTCCTAAGCGGCGCTGTTTGCTGCGGAGATTACGCGGCGGTGCAAACTTGGGCGAACTGCGTCTCGCCTGCCTAAGTTCTGCGGCTCCAAGCTCACCTTCACCAAACCGAAACGAAGTGTTGGATGCACAACCAGATTCCGTTTGTAGCTGCCTAATATCATTGCTAAGGTCAGCTTGGGAAACTGAACGGACCCAAACTATTACGGATGCAACATGACCTTGTCCTCAGGCAAACATAGATGTGTATGTGGACCGAGCGTGGTGGGTGAGCGGTAACGCTCTGGCCTCGCATTAGTGAGGACGCGGGTTCGAATCCGCGTCCGGATATCTTGACTTAGGTTTTCCATGGTTTCCCCAAATCAGTCCAGGCAAATTCCGGGATGCTTCCTTTAAAAAGGCCAGGGCAGAATTCCTTCCCTTCTCATTCCTTGTCCCCCATCCTTTCCGCCTGTAATTACCTCGACGTCCACGAGCCGTAAGCAAAAAAAAATCTACCTTTTGTCTGATTAATACAGTCACGTCAATATAGAGAATTATGGATAAAATTAAGTTAAATTTTCCCAGCCAAGGACTTAAAACAATATATACATACAAAAACTATGAAGTAAACTATCATTCTATCTTTTGTGTAAAAAATGTATATGTGGACAATACTGTGAATGGTAGGTGGTTGAGAAATAAAAGGAACTGATCGTTCTACATCTGACACACTGGCTTCCTCGGCAAGGATTCAATTTTGTAGTCTAATCAAAGTTAAGTTTCTAATTTTAACTGCTAATCATGTAAAGGTGAATGTCTAATACTAAGTCCTAGTATATCTGAAATTTGGGTTCACCTAGGTTGTAATCCTTCTCTAGATACCCATTGATTTGGTTTATTTGAATCACTTCGTGCGAAGTGTCTTATGACCTCATTCCATACTCACTGCGGAGAGATTTGGGATCTAACCCAGGACTCTGGTGGTTAGGAACTGTGCATCACCTCCTCTCCCATCCTGCCAGCCAAGTCCTGATGATAAAAATTTCTTCCATTACAAGGACTCGAACCAGCTAACCCCGTGTCAGGCGCCGAACCAATCACCATGCAGCAAACATCTATGCCAATGGTTGGGCTCCTATTTTCGATAACTGCATTAAAATAAGATATTTTAAAATTGCAGATTGAATGCTTTGATGATGCACATTTGTGTATTCGAACCAGTATATTGCATTCTTGAACACTAATTACTTCTTTACAGGCGTTTGAAAGTTTCTTCAAGGTTGTAGAAGTAAACACTAAACGTCGTAAGCAAAATCTATAACTTGACAATTTTTGGCAAATCCTGTAATATGCACGTAACATCTGTATCATTTGATAAACTTTTCTCACTTCGATGATGGTTTTTTTCAACGGTTTTTTTTTCCAAAGAATTTGAGGCAAATAATTTGAGCTGATGATGCTGAAATAATTCTATAAATCTCTGTTTCAAAAATTCGTTTCTGGTTTATTGACTCATAATAATAATAAATTATTCAATTTCTTAGTAGGAGGCTGAAAAATAATCGTCAATAAAATAAATGATTTCTAATGCGAATTAATGAGAATTAATGAACGAAGTAAGACTGAATGTGTTTGATCACGTTTGTACAAAATCGGTAGTCTTAAAAGCAAAGATAAATGCAGACTTCAAGCTTCTGTTTATCACTGTCCTATCTTACGCCGCAATCTTGCATAAGGATCATTTTACTCATTTTCTTCTTCTATGTATCCGTAATTTATGTCTTTCTCGTCCCTCTGGATTCTATAGGTTCGCCGAAAAAATTCACGAGAATTCATTAACACATAGGGCAGTTGATGCATTTAACATCTGTTTTATACGTGAATATTATGTACAACGATTGTGATGTCACCGTAAAATTTAACATCCTTGGGCCGTTCCGTTAGAGACACGCTTTTAATGGGTTCCGAAAACACTTAACGCGAGATAGTCTGTTTAATGTCCCATCTGAACGGTATGCTCGTATATTTCTACTGCCGTTAGTGACGATATCACGGATTTATCCCTCCCGTTTCCCTGGTGTCCGGGCAGAGAACTAACGATGTGATCATAAAGCTGACCCATGATAGTGAAAAACCTGATTCATTAGGACATTTAATGAGCACACGTTAGATAACGTCATTATAATTTGCGAGAGATTATTTCAAATCTCAGATGGCTGAGCGTAGTTGTAGCGCCCTATTCTGTCCTGGTGTTACAATATTTATTGTTCTATTGAGGGTTAAGTAATGGGTGGTTCCAACTAAGCTGTCCTATCCCGGTAAGAGTCAATTCAGCTATTGAACTTGCACGACATATCAAGAACGAGGATTCGAATGTAATAAGTCAAAGATTGGCTCTCAGCAAAGGATCTAAGGAATAAAAACCTATAAGGCTCGCTTTGTAAAATCTAGGATGGTTATAAAACGCAAGGCTAGTAGGTTCAGAGAGAGAAAATTCCACTGCAATAAACAGATGTATACTCTGTTCATTTTGAACTGGATGGCGGTTCAATGTCATGTTTCCATTCACGTCCCTCACTTCACTGCACCCTCCCGTTGCCTGCTCCTTCAATCAGACCTCTGTATCCTTCAGGCGAGCGGCAAATTCTTCAGCGGGCACTTTTTTCCCTTCGCATGGAGTTGAAAAAAGAAGCGGAGTGGAGATAGAACGTAGTAGACCTTGTATCGTCTTTGTTAACCGAACGCACTGCAACAGCTGAGGCTCCCGCATGTAGTACTGGACACCTGGGCGTTGGACTTCAGAAGTCTATGTTGTATTAAAAGGGGGCCCTATGGTTGTTATTTAGTTAATTATTAATATGAAATATTAAATGAAATGATTTTAATAATAAAGGTGAACTAGAAGGAACTAGAACCATGAATATTGTACACAAAATAATATCCCATTTATTGAGTCTTATGGCTTATACAAGGCCGGGTAATAGTTAACTTTACGTTAAACATATTCCAAAGACAACAAAAACAAGCAATACCCGACGTTTACAATCCGCCGATGAAAAGCAAACATAGAACTGAATTAAATATTTCAACAAGTAGAAAAATCAACATATTATCAACGTGGCAACACAGGGCATCAAATTGAAGTAAACATTTACTACAAAAAAAGGAGTATCCCAGGGGCGCCATATAAAGTTAAAAAAGCATCGTCTTGAATTTACAAAAATTAGCAAGATGCTTGGAATTTGAAATTAAACATGAAAATTAGCTAGCTCAGTGATTTTACGACGGGAGCAGAGTCTTATCTCAGTGCCGCTTAAGGGCTCACAAGTCTCGTCAAAACCCAATGAATTGTGACCGTATGCGTCCGGTACTTTACCGTGAATGCATCGTCGTGATGAAGTGTGACACGCACAGTGCCACTGCAGCTGTGAAAGCCAGGTTAGCGGATACGACCGCGTTACCACAACAGCTTCCAGATAATGGCAGGCATGCCATACAACTTCTCGCTTCCCAGAGCAAGAGAGTGTGATCAGAAACAGTCAGTGATCACCGGACGAGAGCGTGTCGGCTGAACACGTCTGCACAGTGGCTCGTCCCGGCAGCAAGTGTTCTCAAAAATGGCCTCTTCTCTTCTTCCTCGGCAAAGTCGTCTCCCACTCGCCACATGCAACAGAGTCCCTTGAATTAACATTTGGGAACCCCTATGAACGTTCACGATTGGTCATCGATACATGTCCGTCGTCACGTGTTTTATATCGCGGCCAGCATTCGCTGTCTCCGTTCGCGCACTTTCTGCCTGACCTCGACCAAGCATCGGAGAGGGGTGGGTTCAGTGCACCCGTCTAACGGAACACCGCTGTTGTGAGCGTCGGCGCCGCTAAGTCGGGGGACCCAGCTATTGTCTCGCTCTCGACCTTTCGAAAATGGCAGTTCCAGCTTCCCATATCCACTACGTTACTGAGCAGCAAGTTTTGTAGAAATTAAAATTATAATGACAATTCTGGCTGCCCGGGTTTAATATACAATTATTTACCCATACAATATCCCTATTATTTTCACCTTACAAAATTGAATATTATTAAAGAAAATCTGAATATTAATCAATTTATTTAATTATATTCATTGTGGGTGACTGTGTCATACCACAATGTTTAAATACTATCAAACTGCGGGTCTGTATTTATTTATAGCTATATGCTATGACCTTTTCGAGGTTTCCATAGCCAAAGTCGAAAAAAAAATGAACTCTTATAATTTGGTAATGTCTATACGTTTGTT